>JAQLOL010000009.1:11895455-11925892 GCA_029783665.1 Naso thynnoides | reverse complement strand
ACATTACTGTTTTCTTTAATGCTGGAGTGTGGATGGGGTTGCAGATGCATGGAACGCCAGACCAACAGGGAAATCAGACTGTGAAATGAACCAAACCGCGAGCATTTTTGCAGGACCGGAACAAGTCTCCAGTTGTCACGCAAAGCTGAAAGCATGTTCAAGACATTAATGGCATTAGAGCATCTGTATATTTCTAAAGGAGCTGTTGAAATGTTGAAGAGTGTCTGAAACCACCTCAACCTTTCAAACGTAGAGCCTGGAAGCAGGGGATCTGTGTTTTTGTACCATAACGAAGCCAACAATCCAACAAGCATGTCAGCTTCATGCAGCATGAGCCACTGATCATTCTACAAGCAACTTCTTATGTATATAACGAGGTGAAATACCTTTAAGAAGAGACTCCAACAGTGAGCATGGTTATCAAAATGACCTTTTCATACTGTAGGATGTAGACTAATGCATTCAGATGTACAACAGGAGTAGTTTTATACAAGTCACCACAGCGTTTGGAATATCACACACCTGTAGACAAGCAGTTCAGGGTGAAAGTGGAGCAGAGAGTGTTTTTCTAGAATTCCACATCATCAGTGCTCTCCATCATGGCAATATTGCTAAGATACCCCTTGCATAAGCAGAAAATTTCACATCAGGCAAGATTTGTCACATGATGAAACATTCTGATAACGTTATCTTCTGTCAGGCTTGAGAAGAAACATGACAGTTGTCATATCTACTGAGAAAGTGTGACAGTAGTCAAAAAAATCAAGTGCCTTTTAAAAGATGACCAAAAACAACGTGTTTTTTCTCTGAGAAAGGTGAAAGCTGGGAGTGAAAAAGTAATGGTCTGATCCTTCAACCAATACTCAACGAACAATTCAGATGTTCAGCACTTGTTTAAGACAGTGTTAAGACATCTGTAAACAAAAGGCGGGTTTTGAATGTGCATAAATGCTAAAAAGACGTAAGTAACTCTGCTGTGTGTCTCTATGTGTGATGGTTTGCACAGTAGTTAGCCTGCAGCTGATCATCTAGACAGTGCACAGCCTGCCAGCACACAGCTGTGAGTCCCCACAGTTTCACAGCAGCAGTGGGCCGTGGACAAACCATCATGACCAGGATGTGTGGACAACAGTTAAGAATAATACAGGCCCCCTCAACAGTGCACGTGTGTATGAATTTCTATCGCCACTCGTCCATCAAGGCTGTGTTTTTTCAGTCCAGTGATAATGAAAGGTTTGCTCTGCCACAACGCCACCCAGGCAGGTCAGAGAGAAAGACCCAGCAGCTCCCAGCAGCTCCCAGCTTTGTCCTTTTGGCCCCTAAGGAACAAAATATTTTCCTGCGACTGGGCCTCCCTTTTCCTCCAGGCTGGTCTTTTGGTCAAACGTGTTTGTCTAAGGTGCTTTGTGAAGGAGCTGTTCTTTCACCCTCACTCCAAGAACCAATCCACACAGCTCGGACATAAAGAAACCCACTGGAAAGGAAAATCAGCAGGATACAGTAAACATGTAGGTACAGAACTGAGTAGGCACGTCAGCTTTACAATGTCTGTTTTGACAAAAACTAGCTCCTTGTTTGGAGGGAAAATAGAAATTAAAAGAGGAGAGCTGATAAAGCTATTTTTCTAATATAAGCTCATATAGTTTTTATGTGAGTGACAGAGACAAGGCATTTTGATTAATCCCAGCACTCAGGGAACACAGAAAGAATAAAAGGGGAATTCATGCTGTTTGTTTTAAAGTGTTCTATCTTGTTAGAGTATCGCCTATGTGGCAGCTGAATGCATGGCTAAAGAAAGACACGGATGATTAAGTCCATGTCACTCCACCCGTCAAATCCTGCTGAGTGATGATGAATACTGTTTGGTGATGGTCTGCGTGTGCTGAAAACGGTAAAGAAATGGTGGATCCGTCCAGGCATGTTTGTGTGTATGAAATCTTGGCGTGTAGTTGGAGAATGCATGTATGCGTGTGTGACTGACCGATTCAGCTTGGTAGAAGGAATGCAGACCCTCCAGCTCCATGGTTGGGCAGCTGTGTGAGAGACACCTGTGCCCCGCATGCCCTCAACACACACACACACACACGCACACACACAAGCATGCAAAGTGCACTGGAAAAGGGCCCCTATGTTGGAGTTAATGGCACTGCAGAATTTCCTATGTCCTGTGTCCCCAGACACATTCACTAGATAATGGACCAGGACAGAAACCGCCTTCAAGAGAGTTTTGCAATGGGTGCTATGGGTGAGAAAATCCATACACTTCACAATCACTCATGTAGGTCTGTTTGCCAGCACCATTAATTGCAGCAACAACACTGGCAGCTTCTTTTCTGACCCAACATCAAAATTTACCAGCTGCTAATTTAAAATATCAGATTAAAATGGTGCAGTCTTGTTGTGTACCAAGGTACCTCAAACTGGCTGTGAACCAACAAATAAATCGACAATCGTGATAAATTATTTTATTCGTCTCAATCTACTTTAACCACAGGGGAAAAAAATACGACACAAAAGACACAATAGAGGGCTTACACTCCCAACTCTTACAAGACTTCCACTTGTCCCCAACTCTTCAGTACGACCACCCCACCCCCAGCCCTGCACAAAGCTGTCATACAATAGCTGACTGACTAATTGACCTCGCTGAAATAATGTTAGCCGGCTTCAAACAGAGGACATTCAGTTTATGTTCGAGCATGGAAATCCAAGGAGGTTTCCTCAAGAGCACATAGACTAAAGACCGACCGGTGTTCCCCCTGTGGCTCCTCCACCTATTCTTCTCCTCTCCCACTTTAACTTTCTTTGCACAATGGCGAAAATATTTTCCGGCCACCTTCACCTCCTCAACTCTCCCACCAATTAAATTTTGATGAAATTTTTTAATCTGCTTACGCCAAGTGCACTTATACAACCACACACACACCAATCCTTGTGCAGAAAAACAGGGAGGCCATGCAGGTGCAGAGCAGCTTTTGTTGTCATAACATTTCCATAGTGACGAGACAGATCCGACAGGCAGTGATGCTGTTCTCTCCTTTGCTGCTATTTTCATCGCTGTCTTCCACAAACTATTCTACCATGCAAGGCAGCTGGACTCATGAGATCACAATATCATGCAAATATGTCTTGTCAGGCTCCAAGCTATCCACTTACGGCCATTAGAATGGAGTAAATGCTACTATAGGTGGGTTGCAGACATCATGAGCTGCAGATGGGGGGCAGGAAGTGATTTCTGCATTGAGAAGCGATATCAAAATGCCAAAGTTTTGTGCTGTCTATGGCTGTGCCAACCGATCACATTGGGAAAAGAACAAGAGCTACTTTAGGGCTCCGAAAGTAGTGACACATGAAGGTGAGAAATTCAAAAAGCTTACAGATAAACGGTGACAAAAATGGATTAAAAACCTCCATCTGAAGTCTGGAGGAGCAGTCAGACAACAGTTGAGTATGAAGTGACCCATTCGTGAAAGGTAAGACTACAATCACTTAGCTACTTAAAGCTACATATCAGGCTAAAATGTGAAGAAATACAGACCAGAGTGGCAATAGCGTTCAGTAGTGTTCTTCACTATCTGTTCCCCATCTGACTTGTGCATCCTAGGGATCACAGAACTACAACCCACTTACAGCATCAGTTCTGTCAGAACTGGTGAGTTTCTTCATTGAAAGAAGAGCAAAGAACACAATGAAGGCTTTTCTTGATGGTAAAGATGTTTTTACCGATTGGTTTTGGTAAGCGTTGCTCCGCTGGCAGTTAAAAAGTTGTCTGCGATAGATGGTGACAGACATATGGTTTATCCAATCACCTGTCAAGTATTTTGTCAAAATGCCCGCCCTTTTCCAAACTAGTTCCAAAGGGGCCTTCTCAGATGGTTGTGTGTAACAAACCATCAGGTGCAGTCAGGTTAAAACCAAAAGAAGTTCAATCTTAGCAACCTGTGTGCACGTACACACATTTATATTATTATATATAGTACTAATACATAACAACAAGTTGCAAGTCATGCATCAATGCCATTATAACAGTAATGCAGCGGGACATCCAGTCATATGACCAGTTATGGAACGAATACACTGACACACAAACACACGCAGACGGTGAGCTGCAGCAAGCCTCAGCACTTTTCTCATTAAACTAAGCGTGGCATATTACTCCTGCCTCACTGACACTGACATGTTTCCACAGTGTTGGCAGACAAATAGGGCCCACATGGGAAGTGACATCAGCCAGGAGCACATGTGGCCCACCTGGCAGCGACCAATAATGGAGCTTCTCCGATAAAGAATTTCCTTCTGTTTCCTTTTCAGACAGCAGGCCTGCCAGTGACAGACCCAGGATTGCTGTTTTCTATTATGAAAACACGATCATGAAAGAGAATACAATAAGCAGACAATTCACCTTATTAAATGAAAAGTCTGCTCACTCAAACTCACTTTGCAAAAGAAGGAAAGCTGGGCTGCATTTTGCCTTTGTGCCAGATGTGGATGAGTGCTGTGCTGATGCTGCACAGATCATTTACAAATGGAAAAAGCCTTTGACTGAGATATCAGTAGATTCGCTTTGGCATCACGATTGTGGACTGACTTTGAAGAAACAATGTCTACGGTGGTCAAGTGTCAAGCCCTAAACATAATGGGATAGTTGGCTACCGACTCTAGGTGTGGCGCTAGGCGTAACTGTCCAAACAATTAACATTCTTTAAAATGTAAGTGTACATGTGTCAAAAGTTAACCTCAAAAAAGAAATGCACAAGCATATGCTTGAAGAAAGAAAGGGCAGAAAAAAGAAAAGGGCATTCAGTTTGCACTACAAGCACAGTAAGAAATCTATTGAGTTGTGGAGCAGAAGACAAAGAAAATATCTACAGTACCAGAGTGATAGCGCAGTGGAGGAGAAGAGGAACATCAGAGCCAAGAAGTACCAGCTCATCTGTCAAACATGGGGTAGAATTGTGGCTTGGTCACTTCTGACAGCAGAAACAAAACAAATGCAGACATATACAGAAACTTTAAGCTTGCTCAGATGTAAGCAAATCCATCTACAATCACTATAAAACTCATCATCATCATGCAGCAGGACGATGATCCTGAAGTACGCAAAAAAGTTTTGTTTTTTTTTAGGGAACAGATTTGTTGTAGATTTATAGATATCGTTGTAAAGAGGCCTAAACATCTGCAGTTTATCTGATGTGGATGTGAACGACTCAAAAATAGAGCTGAAAGACTGCAGTTTGTGCACTGTTTTGATAAAGTGTACAAGCACAACACAACAAAAAATGTGGCATTGGAGGCTTCAACTGCTGCTGATCAAATTTGAACTAGCAGGTTTATCTCAGTTTTATTTTGACCTGTGTATATTAAGACCGTCTATCCATCCCTGTCTCTCTTATGTGTCTGTGCACAAGAATCCTGCTTGTCTGTGTCCATCAGCCTGGCAGCCCCTCCATCACTTCCTTTGTACCTTCATTATTCTTTGTAAGGTTATGAGGTGTGCAGTTACATGTTGCCAACTGCAGCCGTCCCACAGGCAGCAGTGGAGGCCAGGCTGCAAGGCACGGCTGGGTGGGGTGAAGGGCAGAGGAAACCATCTACTAATGGGAAACACACTTCTCTCCATCGTTCAAATTGCTCTTTCTACCACAGCAGAGCGTGGTGGCAGCCATCCAGGAGGTGACTGGCGTCCAGAAACGAGGCATGATTTAAAAACAGGAGCTCTTCCCCGCCACGGTCCCTGATTCTTGTGAAAGGGACAATCATGAGCCTTATAAAACAAATGCATGTGCTGAAAGAGGGCTGGGAAAGAAAATTATAAGAAGGCACCAACCTTGAAAATAGTGACATACTGATATTAGGGATAATTGTATAACCAGTGGGGCACTTAAGCAAACAAGCTTCTCCTAGTTCGGAAGATCTCCTTGAACCTGCCTTCGTGGCTTCTCCAGATAAAGTACCCACTGCAATGATACTTATCAGAAGTGTGTTTATTCTACTTCTAGCATTGCATCCATTTGGTGTGAATAACGTCTTGAGATGTTTCCACTTTAGCATCTTCTGCCAGTCCAGCCTTCCTCACATCTCTATCAGATGCTCAGTTACTGGATATCTTTACCGCAGAGCAGAGAGAAAGTGCTGAAATGGACTTGGGAAGTCCAAAAGTAGTGTGAAGGCTTTCAGCAGGGCAAATATCCCAAATGTTATTGCCAGGGTATTTTTTAATAAAAGGGGGAAAAAAAGGCATTTTTCCAGATGTTGGAGAAAAGCAATATCTGCAGCTGCAAGTGCAAGTCGGCTGCTGTTTTTGTGAAGGATGGAAAGTGAAGTCTGACTCTGTCCCAAACTCCAAAAACCGAGACTGTATTAGAGCAAAGTGCCAGAAAAAGCCTTTCAGTTTTGAGTCATTTGTGCAATTATCTTAACAGCATTAAGACGCTCCACGTAACTGCCACGTAATGGAGAGCACCTTCCCTTGACAAATCATCACAAGTTTGGTCTTAGAAAATATAATCCAGACCATTAAAGAAAATAAAGGTGGATGGAATAAGAGAAGAGGGAGGTAGGAAGGAAGGGAGGAAGAGAGTTTTTTTCTATTTTTCCTTCTGTGGCCAGCTCACACAAAAGGGTCCTTCTGATCCCTGGAGTGCTGAGCACATACCTGCGGGATGAAATCAAAACCCTCTGTGAATTATATTAAACATCCCCTGCCAAATGCTCCACATAGTTCCATGTGTTTTTACCAGTTCTGAAAGGGCTCCATTAGGCTTCGCTTTAAAAAAACCCCACTTAATTAGAATCCCAGACACCAGCACCTTTAAACGCTCACCTCTCTTCTTTTTCATACGTGCAGGATAGAAAGTGAAGGGGAGAAATGGTAGAAATGGCAACAGACAGAAAGCCTAATAGGTGGCCAGATAAGGATAAAGAAAGGATTCATTGAAGGATACCGGCTGTATTGTTGACAGGTAGTAGGGCCCTGGAGTAATAAGACATTTGCTCGTTTAATTAATCATAGAAATTGAAAGAAGAACAGAGGACTTCTTCAATGAGGTGCTATGGAGTAAAAGAAGGTTGAGATTGCCACATGAGCCCATAAAAGCTCATACAGAGGCGATATAAAAGGGGATGTCAGAACTCCCTCCTTTTATTCGTCTTTTCCTGATCAAACTCCTCCTCCACTGAATCAAAAAGTGAAACCCCAAATGACTAACAGATTCCAGACACCATGTTTCAACTGTCAGAACGCAGTGTTCAGGTTCTTTAACGGAGTGTGTGCGGTCACATCTTTACCCCATAACCCTCCCCCAAGGCCATCCTGCAGAGGGGGTTGCAGCAACTGAACTGTCAACTTGAACCTTGAGATCAAAAATATTGTAGTCAAGCCTTTCCCTCCACCTTAAACGTGAATTTCTGAGCTTAGCCCAAACAACAAAGCTCTGTTTGCTAATTGAAAGTGAACTCAGAGAAAGGAGCAAGGTCAAACTATCGTTCAAACATTCTGTGCAATTTCTTTTTTTTTTTTTTTGGTCTAGTTTGGTAAACGGTGCTGCAGCTGCACCTAATCCCCACAGGAAAGCCTTCATCTGGGACTGATTTTAGAGCGCCTGGGCCTGGGTGGGAGTAGGAGAAAAGGGAGACTGTTCTGTAAAAGCCTGGTTCTCCTCTGAGGCGCAGGCCTCTTTTCAATCCATCTGATTAAAGGGGGTTTGGCTCAATTACACCCAATGACTGAGCCTTGCTCCCAGGCACGACCCTGCTGGAAAAACACACAGAAATAGATTGTGGACAGTGGACAGAGGGTGTGAGTACGAGCATCACACCTGGGGCACTCCCATGCATCCGCCGCAAAACCTCTGTCAGCTAACAGCACAGTCTGTCAGCAGTACTTGCCTCAGAGGTCGAGTTCTTTGTGCAACCCGTGACTGGGTTGAGAAAACAGTGGGGTCAGCTCTCCAGGGAAAGGCTTATGTCCTCTCCGATCGGCAGGCTGGATGCTGGTGGGCACTGGGTCACAGCAATCTGTTTTAATCAGCCTCATGACAGAAAAAAAGGCAGGGGTGCACCATGATAAGCAGTAATAGGAGATGCGTGTGTGCATAGGCCTTCATGTGTCCTCTTTTATGCATGCATTGGTAGCAACTGAAGACAATTACAGGGGTTAAGGCCAGAACTTTCTGATGTTATAGTTTTGTCATGCTGAATCCTAACCAACCGTACCCTCTGAGAACTCACTGCCAGCTTTATGACACAATTACAAGCTACTATATGGCCATGCATCATCAGGACTTTACTGTGTTAACTGTGAAAGTGGTGAATGTGAGTGTGGAGCAGCTTAAGTGGGGGGGGGGGGAGAATGGATAATTATCGTGACGTCTCAAGTATTTTCAGGGCAAGCTGGTTGCAATCGCGCCCAGTTGTAAAGTTCGCTGTGCAGCTGGCTTAGAGGCCCATTTAAACTCATTATTATAATTCAGGTTTATAGAGAAGAGTATGAGCGAGGGAGCGGTACACAAAGATCCACACTGTTCTCCAATGTCCAGATCTGCCTGTATGGAGAACGGGCGCACAGTAATAGCTACCTCTGTATAGTTAAAAAAAAAAAAAAACTCTCAGACTCATCACCCACCATCCCTCCATTTTTCAGTCTCCACTTCAACCCCAACCAGAAAATAAACATTTCCCCTCAATTATTCTCCATCCAAATTATATTCCACCCACAACCCCATTTTACTGGCACATGCTGCCGGGCCTCTTTATGTTGTGACACTCCAAAGAAAACAGTCCTACTGAATGTTGTGGACGAGCGCAGCTAACATGACACAAGCCAGCTCGCTGCTCTGATTACACACCATGTTTACCACGGCTTTCTTAATTAAAAACAGACAAGAAAAAAGAACAAATGTACCTCAGGCTTAAAATGACATGGAGGAAATGCTCCACCATGGATGTTTGACTTTGAGCTTCCTCAGCTGCTAATGTTCAATGGCACAGTTTAATCTATCAAGTGCAGAGAAAAAAATGGAGACAAGGTGTCCTTTTGACTATTGCATTTTGTTTTCTTAATAGCAGCTTTGTTAGAAACAAGAGATACGTACTGAGGCAATCTTGAACTTTATTATCCACAGAAAACAAACCAAGATAACAAACCAGACACAAAGAAATAAAACCATGAAGGATAAAGTGAACCTGAGGACAGCCTGATGCTGGAGGAAACAGGCTGAATGATAGCAAACTGTGGTGTCTTTGCATAAGAAACTAGACTGCACAGAGAGAGACTGAATAAATACCGGCTCGCATGCGTGGAAGGAAGCCCAGACACGAGCCTCTAGTCCCCAGTTGCATTATAAAACATTGATAAAAAAAGATACAGTGAGACTGAGTAAACGAACATTTTGACCTTGCTGATTACCCAGAAACAGTCCAGCATTTCTGCTATCAGCATTTGCTGACGGCGGATGACGTCTAGGAACTATTAAGCTTCATAAAGTGCTTGGCCAGCGTTTAGATGGCTTTGACTGAATATGAAGCAGTGATTACTTTTTCCTCCCGATTTAGCTGTTTATTCTTGACAATGTGCAGGATGTTTCCCAGTGTGGAGACTAAAAGGAAAATCTGGTGTGTTTAAACTGTGGACCTACGCTTACATTTTTCTTTTGTGCAAATTATTGAAACTGCTACAAAAAGTTCTGTAATTGCTCTGAAACATTGCTGCAATGTGATCCTTTGGGGCAACTAAAGCTATCTTTACGACGTCTGCTCAAATTACCTTTTTGCCACATACAGGATGCAACTGTAATGCTAATATCTAACAGATCCCTATGGAGACAGACCTTTTTGTTTAAGAGAAAAATCCTTTTAGCTTAATCAGAAACACAAGTCTCGCTCAAGGAAAAGTCTAGCTCTGAAATAATCTGAGACTTGAGTTTAGTCTTGTGGAAAAAAGCCCAGATGGGACTTAAGGCAAAGCTGCAGCTACATTTAAACAGGCCAAGAAGCTGGCAGGAGGCGGGTACCGTGGGGCGAGGGATGACATGGTATGTTAAAAAACTGTAAAACATAAAGGGTACCTTGCACCCATTTAAACACATGCCAAAACATAAAAATGTACATATTCAGCACAGATTAAAAAAAGATTGATGGAAAAACGAAGGAATCACTGAACTTGCTTTACCCAAGTCTAACTGCTCTGCCTGAGAGAAAAATAGAGACACTGAAAAAATAACTTCAGGCTCATCAGGAGGAATATTGGGAGAGGGAAGGTTGGAAGGCAATATTGTGGCCAAGTCGGCATGAGAGCTGAAGAGTAACCACAAAAATTAGGCTGGCAGTAAAAAGGCAAGGTCTCATCTGTCTTTTGATTGCCTACCTGTGTTATATCAGTACTGGTCTGCTGTCATCAACAGGGGATGTGGCCTTGGGAGTGAAAGCTCTCTGACACACCATCCCAGCATTAAACAGCACGATTGAGGTGGTTTAACACAAGATGTACTGAAGATGGGTCAGCACACACCCAAGCAAGTATGCACAGTGAAATAAAACAGTTTCAAAATGCAGCAACCCAAAGTGCTTTTCTCACATTCACAAACAAATAAATGTATTAAATAGATCCAGTATGGTTTGCTCTTCTGCTGGTTCAGGAAAGTGTGGGCAGACATCTAAAAAACCAGATAGTGAGTGAGTAAGAAGACATCAGGAAAACCTCACAGCTTGTCACCAGATGAGCAGGACAGTTTGATAGAAATCCTCACACTGCCGGTACATTCTCTTCAAGTCGCACCATCATCACAACCACCGCAAAACAGCGACAACAGATGCTGATTAATCTCCAACATTCCTATAAGCAGAGACATCACGGAGACAAACCTTTCAATAAAATTAACTAATTATCACTGTCTTCTGAGGTTTTAGCAGACTGTGCTGTGTATGCAAGTGTTCTGGTGGGATTTTTCCACATATCTAGTAAGAATATCACAAAAAACATATTTGCTTTGGCAAAAAAAAAAGTGCTATCAGGGGCATCGGATATCGTCCATTTCCATGAAAAGTATGCTGGCATGCACAATGCAAAGGATTCCACAAAGGACCTTGGACGGGTAACCATGTGTCTCACTCAAATGAAGGAAGAAGTGGAGGAAATGGAGATGAGTGGCAACTGTGAGGACAGAGGGAGGAGGAAGAGTGGAGGTTGTTATTTAGGACCCTGCTGTGTCAACTCTTAAAAGTCTCACTCACAGACAAACATGCACAGATACAAAAGTGAAGGACAAACAATGACATTCCTCAGACACCACTCCCCTTAAGGAGTCTTTAGATAGTAAAAAAACAGTTACTATTTACATAAATTTATGTTGCCTTCACACTGTCTGGCAATTGCTGCAACCAAACACGGGCAAACACAGCTTCTCAAAGACCTGCCAAAGAATAAATGTGGAATCAATGCCGCCTCAGCGTTACCACAGAAGAGCAGCACCAAAGTAACACCGAGTGCTCTGTGCAGCTACCTCTCTGCCTTTTTACAGTAATAATCATGATAATAAATTTATTTAATCCACCCCAGGGTGCTGAATCGCCTGGCAGAGTCCGGTCCGCTCTAGTTTGGAATGACTTGGCCCTCAAATCTGTTTATAATAGTACTAAAATGCATGAGCTGGATCTGACAAAGGAATCCTCACTCCCACCCTCTCTGTTCCCTTTCCTCCTCCATACTTCCATTCCTGTCCTCTCTGGAGTCTGGCCACGCTCCCACTTTCCTCCGCTCCTCGGCAGCCGTGTTTGGAAAAATAAACGGAGTTAAGGAGAAAGTCAGGAGCTGAAAGCGACAAGTAGTAGAGCTGAAGGGCAGAAGTGTCGATGTGTCTGCTGCTGTTGCCTGACCCTTTGCACTGCTTACGACCAGAGGGATGCAGAGCACACACATACACACACTCTGTCCTCCACTGAGAGAGAGGACAGGAGCCACTATGTGTGTCTCTGACCCAGGAAATGGCAGGAATGCGGAGGGACAGTGTCACAGCTCTGGGAGGTCCACATGCCTGTCCAGCCATACAGCCGTGAGGAGGCTTTGAAATGTGTAGAGGCTCTCCATACATCGTCCCATGTATGTAAATGCCACACACAAACATCCACATACCGCACATGTAAACTGCATGCTAAGTATTTCAAATCACATATGCAGACAGTCACACTTTGTACAGCAACACATAGCCTCCTGAAGTGCAACACAGTCAGCTGAAGAGAGGGACAGCTGTTGCACACTGATGCTCTACTCACCCGCTGGAAGTGCCGAGGGACACCGAGCTGACCGAAGAGCTCAGCTTCCGACTGTCCCAAAGCCTCACCTCCCGAGAACGCACCTATGCACAACAACATGAGAAGTACATTTCTGTAAATAAAAACATTTATAGAAACAGATGAGCTGGTATAGACTGATATGTACCATTATTTTAGGAATGTCACTTATTTGCGTGTCTGCTTTGATTCGTATGTTAAAAAAATTATATATTCAAGGGTAACTTTTTCTTTCTTTTTTAATCTATATGACTGATCAGGACAACAAATCTTGATATTAGTCCAGTACTGAGCAACTGGCAGCAAAATCTGCTTGCAATACAATCCTTGTGGGCAATGTCGAAGCACGTCCGCTAAACATGCTTGTTTTTGCCAGCGAGAAGTTCACATTGTTATTCCAGGGGTCTGACAGCTTCGTGGAAAGGATCCACACAGAGAAAGACCTGTTTGTTAATGAGTAACATCCTTTTTGTTCAACCAGAAACAGCTGTTGTTTCACTCTTCTTAAATCCACCAGACTCTAAAGACGAAAACAGTAATTCTATCATCTTAAAACACATTTCATTCACATGCTACAGAAACATATACTGTACCAATACTGGACGTTACCAATAATGCACCAATTTCAAAAACTGTTATCCCCATTAGACACAAAAATGTGTAACAAAAGGGTCCAAACTAAAAAATACAAGTTCAATGAGTTTAATACAAACATTAACACAGGAGTCCTGGTCAATGCATGATGTACAAATGCACAGTTTCTCACCATATCAAAACCAGTGGTGAGTAAAAAGTCGTCTTTGGCCCACAGAATCCTTGAATCCTTGTTGCTCTGAAGGCTCTTGGCACTCTAAGAGAAAAAAAAATACAAATTTTAAATCAGTCAGCAAATAAGATAAATTGAATACATCTTACTTGGCAATTTCTCCTCCTTTTTTTAACTCAGTGTCTCTATGATGAACCCTGACTTTAAACATAACCTCCAGGTATGGTTCACGATAACGAGGGGGGTGATGAGTGAATGATTTGCCGGGAAGAGAAAGAGACGGAGAAAGGAAGGAAGACAGATCGGACTGTTCCCTGCTGCCTCTGACAGATCCCTGTGGTTGGACAAAACAGGACTTGTCCCATGAAAGGAGCGCTTGTTATTGTTGATGTTGCAGACAAGGTGACTTCTGCCCCGCTGCAGCTTAGATTACCAAACTGTGACACTGCGTCTATGAGTGTGTTCATGGAGCTGAGACTCTGTTCCAATGTTTTTATGGGGAATATGTGTCAAAACAGCACCGCCACGCTGCATTTGACGGGTGGTCTGTAAATGCTAATGACACGTTTGTTCGGAGGTAAGAGCTACAAACAACCACAAGTGTTGAAATGAGGAATGTTTGTAAAGACAACCTGTGGAGGATGTGAAGAAGCAGGTGGAGGAAGCCACGTAAGTATTTTGTACGCATTGTACTCAGCACTGTGCTGCTACTGAACCAAGCCTTAGATGTACTGTTACTGTGAGTGTGAGGAAAAACAAAGAGGAGGGATGCACAAAGCTGACTATGAGGTTTTTTGAGTATCCAGTGCTTTAAAAGGCCTAGAAATCAAACTATTTAGAGCTTATCTACAAGGTTCTAACTACTTGTAAAGTCTCACAGCCACAGTAGGTGAATGAGCCCCTTGGTATCTGTGCCCTAATACTAGAGTTACTCTAAGCTTTCTCATAAAGCATGCAGGTCAGCGCTGAAGTTTCCATGGAACAGGAGCCCTTAGCCCTCCAGCCCACTGTGTCCCCTCAAATTACTGTTGTCACTTTTATGGCCACACTAACCCTGAGGAGCGTGTCTGGACGTCTGTGTATGACAGAGGGTTATTTTCTAAGGCTTAGCGCTTACAACCTCTCTACAGGAGTGTGCCGCCTCATTCCCATGTCACTGTTAAATGGCCGCAGATGACAAATTGCAAAAACAAATGGAGGGAACTTGAGCTGCCATGTTGCACCCATGAACACCAGGAAGGTTACAGAGTAACAGGACTGCACTGTACAACCTCTATTAACTCCAATGGGCACAACTCAGGCTCTTGTTTGGACAAATAGGGATAAAGACAGAAACATAAAATCCATGTGATGCACACATGTGGGCCCTATTAATTGTAACTTAAACCCCACGTCTTTCTCTCTGTTTTCTGACGTCCCTCTCGCCACACAAATGCCCAGCATGGTGGTTTAAGAATTGGCTGCTGAGAGGAAAAACGGATGGACTCGCTATTTAAATTTCTTTAAACTTCTTAAATCCAACATTTCATCGCCGCTCACTCTTCCCAAATCCTCCTCGGGGTGTTTCCTACTCCTGTGCATGCAGACAGAAAACATCACGCATATGTTAGTTGCTCCGGGTGAGGCCGGAGTTCTGGAGACAAAAGAAAATGGAAGATTTGGGTGGTTATTTTTAAGTCTGTGGAACTGCTTAGAACACTGATTTCAATGAAAAGGAATTTTAACAGTTCACTCCCTTCTCAACAGAGTATTATAATTGCATCTTAATTAGTTTATTAGATACAGATACACTGAAACATGGGACTAATCCTTAATTGAATCATGTCTTATTGAGAATCATTCAAGCAGTTACTTCGCACATAAAGCATCTAAAAAATCAGTCTGCCAGGTTTGTGCACTGTTGTACCTAACAATACCAAACTGACATTTGGACTCCAGGTGACTAGCTCGCAAATGATCAAATACATGTGCAAATAAAAATATTCTAAACAAAACTGGACTTGTTCTTTGTACTGGATAGGCTTAGGCCAATATAACATATCGCCGACATTTGCTGTATTTTTCACAATATTGAACAGCTGTCCTCTTCAGCCTTTTATTTTTAAATGAAAATGTACGTGTTGATATTTGACGATGTGGAGAGGTTATCACAGGTTATTTGGTATGATGAAGGCGTGCATTCAGCACTTGAATACACAGACATGGCGGACTTAGTTTCGGAGAAGAACGCCAGCTACTCAATTTGGCAGTACTTCAAGTTTAAAGCAAGAGAAAATGTTGGGCCACATTCCACCCCCCCTCCCCCGGATGATATTATCGTCTAGCTCAATATTTGGGAGGGACAATATCATGCTATTAAGTTACTCCTAATTCCAGATTTTTAATGGAATTCGGGATAACTTCACTGTGATAGCAGACTACAGGAAGTTACTGCACCCATCTGATGTTTGCCAGTCATAGAAACATCAGAATAATTCCTAAATAAAACTCCTGAACAACCATAGGTGGTCATTTTAACATTACAGTACATTACAAAAAAAGATCAGAATGTGAATCAGGAAGCCTTTTAGGTTTCAGTAGGTGAGTTCTTTAACTCCTCCACGCTTCATGCTAAGCTCCTCCTGGCTCGAGCTCCATACTTAATGCACAGATAAGACAGCAGAATCAATCCTTATTGAAAGTAAAAAGCCTTTTCGTTGAGCTTTGCTAGGCTATTTACCACACATATCTCTTTCCTGGATACAGAGAAATGAAGTGGATATAAATCTTTAAAATTTGAACTGAAAAGATTATTTCCCAAATTCTTGTATTTCCGCAGAATATCAACTTACGCCAAGACTCCTGTGCTGGAACCATCCCCCCCTCAGTGGAGTAGAACAAACTAGGTATAAATCACAAGCAGTCAGCTGAATGTGTGCTCATGGGCCAAACTGGTGGTTTATTGTTCTCAGCTATGAGGGAACTTGACATTGTTACACAGGTCGAGAGCACACGCCGACATCAAATCGCCGTTTTAAGATGAAAATTCTCAGATGTGCTCTTCTGCACCTCTCTCAGGGATGATGTGTCTTTGTCCATACCAGTGTTTTATCTGACACCATCTGTATGCAATACAGATGTTTTCTGGCTCCCGCTGTGTGCTCCCAAATAGCTTTATCCTCTGAGAGGGATTAGAAAACACTCTACTTACCTGGCTCTCAAACACGTTTTAGACGTTACACTACCAAAGCACTGACAGAGTTGATAATAAGTCCTGGATTGAATAAACACTTAAGTCGTGACTCGGGATCATTTTTCAGCCCGCAGTCAGCCGGTATGTGTCGTGCAGGTAACTGAACTCATATATGCCTTAATAAGTCCCTGCAAATGAGTCGGTTAAAAAAAGCCCTGATGTAGAAGAGAGGTTCAGAGTAAACCAAGACCTCCAAAACAGCAATAGATCAGAAAGTGCGAGGGAAGGAAAAAGGCTAAAGTCAGCGCGGTATAAACAGACACGGAGAGAACTCATTTCCATCAGAGTTGTTCATCACCGGCACCAATGGTTGATTTCCTTCCAGGGGCAAGACAATGCGGAGGTGGCACTCTGACCAAACTAGGAACAAGCTGAGCTCCGACTATTTTAATCTGCTCAGGGTCTGTTTAACGTGTGGTGTCTGATTCATGCTTATGGCTAACAGGAGAAGATTCCATTTGTGTTCATATCACATGCGAAAGTAAGCACACGAATTCTGCATCATCACCTTTTTTTTTGTTTTTGTTTTTTTGTCCATATTCAGTCATGCCAATCTATTGCTGAGCACCAGATGTGTCAGAATGATGACTGTGTGTCTCCAGTGTATCACTGAAATCACATTCTGATGAGCCGATAAAGTTAATGTCGGTGTTTAAACAGAACAAGGCTGGCTTTGGACTGACTTGAGTCCTACGGAAAAAAAACGTTGCCCTCTTATTTATTTAAATGATGACGCAGTGGAGGTGGACTGCAACAAAACAGCACAGGGTTGTCAAGTTGAAGCAGGCTAAACTTTTAAAACAGTTGTTGCAACTAATGATGTGTTCTCTCTGAATGTAATTCAATACATGCAAGAGTACATTCCTGGTATATATATTATTTTGTGATGTGAATTCGTTTTTTTCTTTTCAACCTCAAACTTGTTGAGACAAAAGTCAAAATAAGTGGTGCTGTGATAACTCTCCATAACTACAATAATTTTTAATGTTTTTTCGTGCTTGACAAACATTAACTGGACATCCAGGATCAGTTCCTTATTGTCTGACAGGCACCTAAAGTAACATACACCGACTAATATTTAAATCACCACTAATAGGCAAAAGTCATGCTAGCTGCTCTGGGAGGCTCTACCTGACCTGTGGCTTGATGCTGACAACAGCACACTAATATGCTCACAGTGACAGTGCTAACATCAGAATGTTAGCACGTTAAATATAATGTTAATCATATGCACAATCTACTTCGACATGTTAGCATGCTGACATTTGTTACTTGGCTGGAACTAAACAAGAAGCACCGCTGAGAATAATGGGAATGTCAGTATTTTTGCAGGTACTGGGTTGTTAAAACAACAATATGTAACTTTGACTGCGACCCACTGCTTCAAAAACAAAAACTTAACGATGCACAAAAATACGTTGCACAAAACAGCAGCTTTAATAAAACCGGGTCCCACGACTGCTCTGTCTCTCTGCAGACTTTTATTTAGCAGAGCTGTCCCCAACAACTACCCGGCGCTGCAGCTGCAGCTTCAGCTTCAGTCTGCCGGCAGCCTACCTGTTGCTTCAGAAACCTCTGTGAATCACAGAACTGAGGCAGAGCACTCCAAGGACTATAGAAGGCCAACCAGATGAAAAAGAGCAAAAGAGACAAAGACAGGTGATCAGAGAGCCAAGGACCATAGATATCTGCTGAAAATTTCAACAATCCATCCAACAGTGGGTCAGATACGTCAGTATTAAAAATGGTGGACCGATGGACTGACAGTCTTTTGTCCCCTGCATGGCTAAAAAGGCGACAAGGAATCTACAGAAGCTTTAAAAATGTTTAGACCTGTCTATGAGCAGGGAGGACAAAAAGACAAATTTCCTCTTCAGGGGATAAAAAGAAAGCTGAAAATATATCACCTTTCTATGAACCGGCTCTGGAACAGACAAACGGAGTTTTGCCATTACAGCATCCCTCAGGCCCTCACTAGTCTGCCTGAGCCAACCAGCTCCAGAGCTGAGGGCAAATAAACCGTCCTCGCACAGTAGACAGATGTGATGTCATCCTTCACCCGGATAAGAAGGCACGTGCAGCCTTGAGCCTTTTGATGAAGATGTCATCAGGCCTCAGCAGCTGGAGCGGTACAGGCGCAATTGAGGATTAGAGGTTTGTGCCGGGCCTCCACTCACCTTTACCCAATAAACAGTGTTTCAGCTCAAGGAAGCGTAATGCAGCCGTCAGAGAGCTGCATTACTACTAACACCCCGGGGCAGCCAAAGGACACAACATCTGGACCATGTGTGTGTGTATAGATTTGTTGCCAAACAGTATCTCTCCTCTGCAGTCATAAATTTAACTCATATCCCATTCACCTAGAGCACCCCCTCCTAACGCCTGAACTTCACCGACATGCTACAAATCGATCATGACACACTTGAAAACGGGGGAGAAAAGGAGCGGGGGATTTGTGGGAGAAGAAAAAAAAAAGAAAAACAAGACAAATGTTTTCTTTAGCAGCCTAACAAAGGATCCAAACCGATAGAATTGCACAGAAAAACATAAAAAGAGAAATGGTTGACGTGACTTGACAAAATACTTGCGAGAGGTGTAAAGAATCAGTCACACCTGTTTGAGTGACGGCTCACACACACAACAAAGGAAGTAGAGGAAATGACATCACATCTGGGAAAAAAATATCACCAACGCATGTGTTTGCATCCAAATGTGGGAAAACATTTTTCCGACAGCTAATGAACTACATCCAGTATAAAATGTTCAAGGCGAATAAATACAGAAGGATGAAAAAGTTGCTGGCGGTGAAAATTCAAATCAATCTCAAATGACAGCAGGTAGGATTTACACTGAGGTTAAACACTTTTCAGACGGGGATGTAGACACAGGAAAGTGCCAGTCAGCAGTCTGGCCAGTTATAGTTTTATAGGTCTATTAAATGTCCTCTCCCAATATAAACAAAAGAGTATCACTCCATCTTCCTTCTGTCCTTCGCTTTCTGATATGTAACAACTGAACTTCACCAGATGGAGTGCACATCTGTGTCACTCGCAGAGAATGTTGATTCATCCACAGGGACGAATATCAGGTGTCTGCATGCACATATGGGAACTATCACAATCTCTGCATCTCTCTCCGCCTCTCCTACTGACTCTGTTTCTGTCTGCCTGAGCACCTCTTTACATATCAGCTACATAGGGGTCTGAGATTAAACAATAAGTGCCAGTGGTGCAGAAGTTAATTTAGTGTCCTGGAAGATGGAGTGCTTATTTTTTTCAAACTCCATCCAGTGGATTTATGCAGTACAAAAGCAGATCTTCCATTCAGATATTTGTTTGGATTAGAAACGTTTCAGTCATGTGCTCCTGCTTGTCTGACATTTCACATCAAGTCTTACAAATATGCAAAATATTAGCCACTGATGTTAAACTGATTTTCTTTAGCTGCTGCAGTTAAATTTTTTAAAGGAATAGTTCAATGTCATTGAAAATATACTTATTTGTTTCTTGCAAAGAGTGAGATTAACAGAATGATACTGCCCTCATATCGTTCTGTTAAATATTAAGCTAGAGCCAGCAGCTTGTTAGCTCTACTTAGTATAAAAACTGGAAACTGGTCCAAACAGTTCTTTCCGAAAGTGGCAAAATCCACCGACCAGCTCCTGTAAACATCACTAAAAGGTTGATTTCATAAAACAGAAAATCTCAGTAGTTGTAAAGTATCATGCTAGATATATTCAGTGCTTTAAGTGGAAAAAAAATAAGTGCCGGTATTCCCCATAATCACATGTTGGCATGTGAATCGAGTATCCAGTATTGGCAAATCATTAATAGTCTATTTTTTTATTATTATTATTATTTTCATAGTTAATAAAAGATACTGAAGGATGATTTTTTTGTTGATTTTCACAAAATTAATTCATTTAAAACACAAGGCCTACTTTTAGTTTTCTGTCTTGGTATATTTGACAGTCAGAGAGCTGTGTCATCAATAGAATCTGTTCCGGTTTGCATTCCCACACCAATATAACGTCCATTTTTTATCTGTTTTTTATCCCAAGAGTCATGTAGTGCACCCTAATGTAATTAATCGCCAAGAGACACTCTGGTACGGAGAGAACAGTGAAGAGTACTGGGAGAGGTCCAGATACACTGTAAAAAGTCCCGGTACGCCAGATGGCAAAATCTAGAAGTTGGGGTACTGCGTCCCGATGCACTGGTTATATTCAATTGTAAACAGTCTACTAAGCTAAGCTAACTAGCCTCTGGCTGCAGCTTTTACATTTAGCATACAGACATGAGAGAGACATCAATCTCATCTCAGAAAAAGCAACTTTTAACCAGAAAAAAATCTTGTCACCTGTCAAGAAGCTGACTGCAAGATTTAAGATTTAGCGGTTAATGTACATATTGTCTTCTGTATTAACAAGTTGCTTGCTGGCTCTTAAACAGTTTGTGTCTCTGCTTTACTGAGTAGAACGTAATAGACAGCACTACACCATACAGTATAGAGTACACATCCCCAGCTGAAGCTACTCATCTCTTCAACCTGCTTCTCATTTTATACTCTCTCTCTTTTTCCACTCTTCTCACATAATCCTCATTCTTTCCTTTAATTCTCCCTTCTATAATCAATAACTGTTGCCTCGTGGCTTTCATCACCGCTAAAACGGACTCAGTTGAAGTCTTTTCATCTACGGTTAATTAGTCTTCTCAGCTATTACTGGGGTTTCTCCATCCTGCTCTGTCTTCATGGTCCATTTAAGTGGTGTCTCTGAGTCAGGATTTACTATCTTGAATGGAAGTCTGAATTTTACAGAAGCAGGCAGGCTTTTAGAAAAAGAACAGACAGCAGGAAAGAAGACGAGGAAGTGGAGGGGGGGTTAAGATGGAAATCAAACCAGCCATTTTATTCTTTCATTTCCTCTGTCCTATGCTGCCACTTTTTCTGTTTAATTGGAAACATCTTACATTTTGCTCATCCCTCCAAAAAGTCAAGAAGCCACAAGATGTTCTTTTATTTTTCCATACTTCCTCTGCTCCCTCCTTTCCTGAAGCTGAAAATTAATGTTCAAGGTCAGACGCTGAGCAGGGAGTGCAACCTGAGCAAAATGACAAGGTGGAATAAATCTGTAAGGTGCAGCTGTAAAAGTATAAATCTGAGAAGTGACCCCGCTGACACCAAGGGTCTTACATCTTGAACTCACGAAGAAGGCGTCAGCTTGTACAGTGCAAGGCATCTCCAAAAATTCTTTAGTAGCAACTTGGGTGCGATCGATATGGGATTTTTGGGTACATAAATCCAGAAAAAAAATCAGCAGGCACACACATTATTTGCTTCAGGTGCTGAGTCGCAGAAATCCACTGGGTGTAATGCAAAAAGATTTTCTTTTTTTTCCCCCCTTCATGTTGCAACTCCTTTTGCATTACACCATCTTTGGCACCGATGCCAGTACAGATATTAAGGTACAAGAAAATTCCAATATCCAATATATAGGCCAATATTATATATATTTGGTTATCAATACTTGTGACAAAGATACGTAATGGAGGCAGGATATCTTACATTTTAATAAACTGTGTTCCAAACATCAGTGCACTGAACAGTAAACACTTTACCCTTCAGTTATAAATAACAGACAACCTTCTGCTGGAAAAACTACACAATAAAATCTTTTTAAATCACTAGTCCAAGCATTTTTTTTCCAGCCTTTAAAAACAGTTTTAATATTGGCGCATATCAGAGAACATACATGCCAATACAGATAAAGCTGTGACAGGCGCATACCAGCCAATAATATCAGTAAATCGATTTACCAGTTGGGCCTTGTAGCAACATTAAATTATATAGCATGATCAAACTTTGGGTTGAAATTCCAACAAAGTCTGACATCTACTGATTCACCTCCCAGACTGTTGCTGCCATCATCCTTTTTTCATATTTGCCTTGCCTGCAGTCATTCTTTCCCCTGTCTCATTTCCTTTGTGTCAGCAAATGAAAAGCACCGTGCTGTAAAAAAACAGTAGAGATTTCAGCCAACGAGACAATGAGTACAGCTACAGGGCCAGGTCTACTCTGCAGAGATCTGGCATGACCTGCAGCCCCAGCGGAGGGACAAGTGATATGAACTGGACGGATCCCCAGTTAAATATAGTATCCAGCTGGAATGGGATTTCCAGAAGTCTTTTCTTGAAGCCAGTTGTTTTGATTTTTTTCTTCTTTATATGTTTTTTTCTGAGCCTTAATGGGAACAAGCATGGAGGGATAAAGATAAGACTTACAGATGGATAGAGAGAAAGAAAAGGGGGATACTTTTAGAAGGTTTCATGCACAGGCCACATCAATCTTGTGGGGATCAGGAGGGATTTCCTCGATTTCATCCTACACACTCCCTAAATACCACATGTTTCCTTTATTATAAGGTGGCAGGTGCAATGCTGTCGTGAATGTTGTTAGAGTTTCATTTTTGGCATCAGTAAATGGTGAAACCAGAGATTCAGAGGCCCGTTTATACCATTATTATTTTCACACAGAAATACAGTAAAAAGCGCTCCAAAAACTATTCGAAAAACAGATGCTTTTCTAAATCAGTCCTTTAGTCTGTACCTTGTTCAGCTGGTCCAGTAAGTTTTGATAGGATCAAGGAAGACTAAGAAATGCAGCAAATCTTAACATTTAGGAAGCTGGAACCAGAGAAATTTGATGTCCTTCACTGAGCAATTTATCAAATTTTTTATGATCAAAATCGTTGCCTGTAAGTTTTCACTGAACCAACTACTCGATTAATCAACATATTGTTTCAGTTCCACGTCTAAACCTCTCTAGTCTGTAACAATATCTCCTGTATCCATAATGACACGTTAGTGGCCAGCAGTATGGAGAGCTAGCTCAGCGTCTCTGCAGCATTGTGACTTTTTGAGAGACTGATTGCCACCAACTGCCCGCCGCAAATACGTCACCCTGTGTTTTAAGAGGGCAGGAAAAAATACTGGCCCAAGGAATCAGTCTACACCACGGAAAAATAAATCAAGATGGAAAAAGGATCCTAACAAGAGTACCCTACTTCTGGATAGCGGATGACAAAGTAAAAAGAAAAAGCATGTGGAATTGTTGGGAGAAAAAAGAATGATGGAGTTTAGTGAGATAAAGAGAGTTGTAGCATAGCTTAAAAAAATGAATAGATACATTGAGTTTATGATGTGTGATTTGTCAAAGAGGGGCTAAAAATACGGGCAGGAAAAACAGAGGTATGTACAAGAGCTTCGCTAGACCTAATGCAGGAACACTCGCTTTCTCACCAGTGTTAGCTTTCAGGAGCTGGCACCGCTGCTGCTGCTACAGTCATTTGTTTGCTGCGTTTACTCTTAATCAAAATTAAAATTCATATACTACTTGGATAACTTAAATGAGAAAGGCTAAAACTATGCAAGATATCTTATATTTTTATGTGTCAGGTGACGATGATCCATTGAGGTAACTGGACACACACTGCAAGTGCTGTTTGTCTCACAATGACTGTTTGGTTGTGGGGTAGTAATCTTATCCATGTGTGTGCATTTGTTGAGGAATCTGAGGGGGCAGGTGTAAAAACCATTACCCAGCCCGAGCCAGTGCAGGTTGTTTGCTATCCACTTCCAGTCATTCGCTCAACAGATCTCACAAAAGGATCACTTGTTTTTTTAATTTTGTTTATTTTGGATGACTACAGGCAAGAACAGGTCATCTGCCCAAGCATAATAGACTGATGAGAGACTTATTTTCAGACTCTCAAAGAATCCAGAAAAAGGAGCCAGCTAAACTTGTGGTGTTAAAAAAGCATTATAGGAAATAAATCATCCCCGGATCCCATGGGGTTGTCTAATATTATAAGTAGCGTCATGATTCACACGTCAAGATGTCATGAAATGTTTTCCAAACTCCACTGTAAGTCCTCCTTAATGTTTTTCAAAACTACTTTTTGGGTGCAGCTCTGCAGACTTGCTTTGTGATTTTTGGTCCAGGCTGGGCAAACAAATCTGTTTAACGGGCCTGCTAAGTGTAATGAAACACAGAAGTGGTAGAAACGCTGTGATTATTGAGCCATGGTGCTAATTGGGCTGTGTGGCCACAGTTAGAGTTCCAGCCAGCCCATCGAGCCAGCTTGGGCTGTGGTCATCCCTCCATGGGGCCAGAGGGACTACAGATTGGACCCAATCGCACCACACTGTGGGGGAACTGGCACCAGCTGTACTGTGCCTACTGGCAGGGGCCTCCCTCTGGGAAAACAACCCAAGGTCACAGAGGCTGGTCTTGGATCAGAGCGCCATACAGAGCTAATCGGTTCCTGGAACTAACATGATTAACGGGACCGCTGAATTGCCCGAATCGGCGTCTCGCTCCAAAAGAAGCACTTGATTGCCAGCAGAGATTTCAAGTGCATGTTTGGTGATCTCCAGAGTTTTTGATGGTTATTGTGGTTAAGTTCAAGCAATGAATATTCTACAGATGCACTTCGTGGCTTGATCTTTTAAATCCAAACTGAGATCCATGGAGTGGGACAGGGAATGATGCTGCTGAGAGACAGCAAGAACTCCTGGGGCTGATGAGAATCTGCACGCCAGACCTGTTCTATAGAAACAAAGAGATGATTCTTTGAGAGGGCTTCTTCTGAAGAAAGGGTGTGTTAGGCTGAGCAGGAACTCACAACACAGCTAATCATGCCCACACTGCTGGAGACACCACGAAGGCCTTAAATCCCTGCAGCCTGACCCAGCCCTGCAGTGCCTGTTGTCATTTACGGCCTTTTCATAGCTGCCATGGATACAGTCGGCTGGCTTTACTCCCTCCCTGAAACCACATCATAGAGGCTTCACATCTTCAAAGTCCCCCCACGCAGTCCCATAGAAGCATGAATTGTGCACAGTGAGATTCACTCGGGAGGCACATGTGTGCAATGCAAGTCATGTTCATGTCACTTGTGTATAATCATCGAACCCTTTATTCTGCGTTGAGGGTGAGTGTGTTCTTAATCTGCTTTTTGATTGCTATAATTAAAGTTTGACATTAAAATTTTCCTGAGTCAACTTCAAGGACCTTAGAAATATCTCATGAGGCAGGAGAAGTTTTCAGTTAATGTGATTTTAATTACAGCAGCAGGTGACAGCCTTAACAGAAACTAAACTTCAGTGTGTAATGAGATCAAAAACTGACACGCTGGGCTGGCTCATATCTTTAAACACTGGGTATTATTTCAATGCCGACCGCCCAAGTGTTGACCAGTGGCATAGTATAGCAGCAAAGCACAGAGCAGCAGACTGACAACTTGATGGAGCACCTCATCCGCACCGTGCTAACAAACAGCTCAATCTCCCGTCGCTGCTCACATGCTCCAATCCATCCCCAGGCCAACTTTACCCAAACACTCAGCAGCTTCACTCATCGAGAGCTTTTATTTAGCGATTGCATTTAACCACAAACTGCAGCGGAACCTGTTGTCTTAAGAAGCTCAATTAGTAAAAGATGACCTACGTGGCTTTTGTTGGAAAAGGATGTGGCATTTATAAGACATGTGTGAACCAGATTTCAGGGCCCTCAGTGCTGCTCACAGCAACAGTGAGCATAAGAGGCCCGTTTCCCCCGAGCTCATTATGAATACTGCTCACTTTCTTTGGCCTCCAAGAACAAAAACATTCAGCACCAATACAGGTATGCACACCTGGGTCCCATTCTCATTACCTGTAGCAAACAGCAGCTGCACTGGGGCACAGTGCATTCTTCTAAAATAACCCCCCTGAGACACCACAGGGGAAATTATTATCATGGGTTTATCTTTAAATCTTTGCATTCTGCAGCTTTCACCACTGTGCATGTTGAGTGGTATTAAAAAGGATCCTCTGCATAGCAGTGAACAAAGTGTCAGCATTGCACCACACCAGTTCTAGACATTCTCCTTTGTTTTTAAACAGACACATTGCATTTACTTTAAAGCTGAGATAGGCAGTTTATCTTTGGTGTCATTCCACTAAAATTCCATAATAACCTTTCAGCATATTCCAATTTAGGTGGTCTGAAAGAACACTCTATGTGGCTCTGCTGGCTCTGCATTCAGAGCATCACGGGGTATTTTTGGGCCAATCCTAGTGGCTGCTATTCTTAGCAACAGGTGAATTGCTATGAGCCAATGGGCTGCTGAAAAAATTTCGTCTTGTCTTGAATCTTTGGTGCAAACTGGCCTTGAAAGAGAGAGCGACAACAAACAAAATAAAATGTTAACTGGAGCAAAAACAGGGAGGGGAGTCTTTGGGAGTCTTAAGCTACAGCTAGCTTGATTTTCACATGTTGTCTACCCCAGCTTTCAGGTCCATAAAATAAAAGGTTTAGACATGTTACATTAGACCACAATAAACTTTAATGTGTTCAATATGCTTTTAATATTAGCAAAGTTTACACTATGTTACAAACCTCCTAGATCTCAGCTTTGCTTTCTTACCCCAGAGTAAAAACTAAACATGGAGAAGCAGCACTCAGTTTTTATGCTCCACATATTTGGAACAAAGCACCAGAAAACTGCAGGTCTGCTGCAATTCTCAGTTCTCTTAAAACACAGCTGAAGACTTTTCTGTTTGCCGCCACCGTTTATTAAATTAAATTTTAGGGTTTAAATCTTAGAATGTACTGCAACTATTATTCTCAGAATTCATAACTTTCTTTGCCACATGTAACAAGTACAAGTGCAAGTGCAATGGAATTCATATTTCCCGTTTGCTCCCACAGCACAACTCTAAAACATAAAAGCACAGATTCTACAGACACTGAGCCACTAAAAGTCAAAGAAGCAGTATCAGCAAGTAATATAAAAATAGAATTATCCATACCATGACAGTATTACTACACTGTGAAGTTGCAGCAAACTGACCAAGTGCATAGCAGGCTGGTAAATGTAACAGTAACATAGCAGTGCAGAGTATAGAGTGCCTGGTTTAAATTCAATCCAGAGGTTAAAAAGAGTTCAAAAGGCAAACAGCCTGCAGGCCAAAACTATTCCTCAATCTGCGGTACCGGCAGACGGACTGCAGCAGAGAGCAGGTGGTGTCCCAGGTGGTTTGCGATCTTTAATGATGGTATTGGGAATGTTCCATCATCTGGTCCTGAAGATCTCATCAACTGATGGCAAAGCACATCCGAAGATTTTATTCAGCAGTTCTTTTGACCCTCTGGATGGCTTTTTCTGTAATGTGCAGTGGTGATGTCGTACCACACTGTGACACCACCATATAAGATGCTCTCCACGGTACCTCAGTGAAAGTTGACAAGCCATCATGTCCTAACACATCACTTCCTGTGGCACCATAGGGACAAGAGGTGTTGGTGGACCTTCTTGAGCATGTCTTGGGTGTTATGGATCCATGCCAGTTTTATCCCGTTTTATCTGTCTTCTTCTATTTCATGTTCTTTTCACTTCCAGTTAAACACTTTTCCTAGATTTTTAAATGTATTTTTTTGTTTTATGCTCAGTGTAAAGCACTTTGCACTGTCTTGTTGTTGTAATGGGCTTCACAAAAAAAGTAACTTGCTTTAAAATTCTCTCTTTCCTTTGTGATTTTTTACTGTGTTTTGTTGGATTTCAATAGAATACAGCTTTGCTGTTATTCAGCTCAGTTTATTCTGTTATTTTGCAAATATATCTTATTATATAATTACCTTTGTAATATTTTAAAATATCGTGAGTTTGACATGATATGAACCTAGTAATAACTTGGCTTTTTATGACAAAAAAACAAAAATAAAAGACTTAGAAGGCAGGAACTAAGATGCATATTCTTCAGCTTCTCTCAGATGACTATTTACTTAAAGAAAGTACAGGGTTCAGGCTGTCTGTCTTAAAACTCTCACCTCTTGCTTGTGGCACCACTGTCTGACCTCTTGGCTAACCACCAGTATGATTAAGCTAGCATACGGGGAAAACACAGGTTGTGTAATGCGCTGGCAGACCAGGATCCAGTAATTAAAACAGCACAAGCATTCGGTCAAACTGAAGTCAGCTGCACTTTATGCCCCTCAGGTCCCTCTGAGGTTGGTCTCTGCTGTCTGGGGTCTTGTTCTCGCTTCGTCCTTTGGGGGCCTACTGTATATGGATGTATATATAGATCTAATTTGACAGTTTTACAGGCCAGCCTCTGCTGTGCTGCTCAGTCTGAGTCAATCACATAACTCTGTGATTGTCTATACACACAATTTTGATGGTGTTTGTCAGTATATGCACACAGTATACATTTATCTCACCACAAGACCAACAAAGGTCTGATGCACACAGCCCCACCAAACCCACAAACATCAATTAACACACACACACACACACACACACACACACACACACACAGCGTCTACAGCTTTCAATTTCCCCCTTCCACAAAACCACACACACTTAACAAATAAACCAAGTAATTGATCGTTTGATAAACAGCACAGGCTGGAGAAGATCAACAACAAGCCAAGTCGCACCTCATTGTGCTGTTTAGGTTGCAAAAAACACAAAAGAGACTGAATTTCTTCCTGCTCTGACAAAACTTCCAGGAGCAGGAAACTTCAGCCAAGTGTAAAGCAAAGACAGAGGAACAAATGCTGCTTTAAATAAGATGGATAATATGTGCAACACAGCGCAGAGAGTGATTAAAGCCACATTGGGAAGGAGAGATAAAGAGGGCAAGCTGAGGTGAAGCCACATGGGAGCTATGAAATTGTGCTGATGTCAATGTTAGGATTTATTTCTTCTGTTTAATCAATCAAGAACATTTTCTCTCATTCGAGAATGACAGAAACTTCCTAAAACAAGTGGTTCCCCTGCTGATCTCATTTATCAACCCCGAGCATTATTTCATTAATAAATCTCACTGGCAGCATAATTGTTTAGCTTCTCGTCCCGAAAAACTGACAAAACACATAAGATTCAGGCAAAGCGTGACTGACAGCTGAGGAAGGCACTAATTACTTTAATAGTGAATCTTCATCTCCTGGATGCAGGAAGAGAAAGAGCTCATCGTCATCAATTTTTGACTCCAGGTGTCACCCACATGTGCGCATAGGCCCTTAAATAGTTGGAAACTACGCGTTCCAGGGCAGCCAGCACACTAATGAGGCCTCCGCTCACAAACAACACACACATGTGAGCAAAGAGCTCCGTCGCTGCCAGCTGGCACCCACTCTTACCCCTTTCCTCCAAAAAATACTTCAGTGCTACCCCAACAGCACACACCCACAAACACTTACACACACTCTTGTTAATTTGCTGAAGCAGCTTAAACCCCTTGAAACTTCAAATCTCCTCCTCGACCCTGCATTTCTTACCCCCTCAGCTCCTTTTCAAGCAACACTCAGTAACTCATACCTGTTTATACAAAACATACCTCAAACATTAAACCAAACACGAGGCAATATTATCACTTATTTTTACATTGAAAGTAAGTACGAGGAGGTTATAAAAGCGAAACATTGATGTATTAATCATAATTGAGACGGACTCCATTGAGCGCAGCAATGGAAGATCCAGATTTCATGCCACTGTTTTGCTGAGCTGTCCAGGACAGCACAAATCCTGTTCCCTCATTAGGAAAGACTTCTTTCAGCTCAGCCAGATTCCCTCAAACTATAACTAACACTGGCAGTGGTGCTGCCAGAAACACAGGGAGCTGAGAGATGGAGAGAGAGAGAAAGAAAGACAGGAGGAAAGTAGGAGGTTGGCCAAGACATCTGGGCTGAGTTAGCCAGTGGTTTTTGCCAGGTCCTGAACCCAGCAGGGTCTACTGGAGAAAGGTAGAGGCGCATGGCACCGTGCATAAGGGGCGACTGGGAAAGAGGGTGAGTGTATGGAAAGAGACAAATAACAGGAGCGAGCCAGTGGAGGAGGGAGAGATAGGAAAAGATTAATGTGCACTTGTGTTTAAGAAGAAACAGACACATCAGAGGTAATGCATGAATACATACATTTTGATTTATCCTAAAGCAGACTGAAATGTCAAGCCAACCTCTGACTAATCGGGTATACTATTATGCGTCATGGGAAGGTCAAAGGTCACAGGGATTACGACAGTTAGATGGCCAATTGAACTATTAATTGGCAGCTTGACTTTTGCATGATAAAGACATTTTTGCCAGTTGTCTTTTTATTTTTCTTCGCAT
>JAQLOL010000009.1:11878027-11894465 GCA_029783665.1 Naso thynnoides | reverse complement strand
AAGCAGTTGGGGTGAAAGTGCGCTACGTCAGACTTAATGCGAATATATCTGTTTCCATCCCTTTCGAATCAACCAAACCCGGCTCTAGTGAGCGTATTTCAGTTTGTGCGAATCAGGGGATTTTAGTGCGAATTACAGCGTTTCCATCATAATTTTCCGATGCGATACGTCTAGATGCGAATCAAAAAAGGGCGATGGAAACATGGCTTGTGACACCCGTCCAAGCAGAAGGAAGACACACTCAAGTCTGCTCATTTCAGCTGATTCTGCATGTAAAAAGAAGTCAAGAAGTAACTTTATTAATTCCCTTGAGGAAATTGATCCTCTGCAGTTGACCCATCAACCTTAACTATACACACTAGGAGCGGTATAATGTATTCTTGTACGTGGAGAAGAGAAAATAGAGGCACAAACACCCAAATTAAGTTCTTCCATTTCACTTTGGTTCTCCTGCACGGTTCTCCCTGTGGGTCCACATCTGAGACACAAACTGAAGTCTTCTGCTACAGTCAAAGAGCTTCATTGTGCTGCCTGCCAGAGTCCACACACACACACACACATACACACACAAACAGCTCACTGTGCCCACCGGCAGTTTTTTCTGCCTATAATGAGAAATCTGAGTATGGACACACAAGTACACTCTCGCCCACTTCCCAAACACACACACACACACACACACACTTTTAATTATAAGAATCTGAAGACACATAGACAACAAAGATGTATAAATGTAGATTATTACGCCTGTAATGAGAAATCCAAGTATGGAGACACACACACACACACACACACACACACCTAACAGGGAGTGCAGACTGTAATTTATGGCAGGATATAAACGATGGTATGAGTGGCTGCTCTCGGCCACCTATAGCAGTGAAACCACTTTGCTTTTCCTTGGCCCTGCCCAGCGTACTCTCCTCAAGCCCAAACCCATTCAAAATCGTGGTCCTCTCTAATTTCACCCAAGGCAGCAGAAGCTCGAGCAGAAAAAAAGGAATCTGGCCCCCAAGTCCAGCAAACGATTCCCTTTTCCTGTCTCCCTCCTCTTCCAGCAACCACAGATCGACAGCTCTATGGCCAGCACTGGCCCAAAACTATGAGGGGTATTTTCAGCACTGTAATTTGAAGAACACATGGTATACACACACAGATACACACTCACATACAGAATAATGCACTCAGCAAATACACAGACAGTGGCGATGGATCAGAAGACACAATGAGACAGGAGGAGAAACGCAAATGCCCGCCAAGGCACGTGTCCTTACATCCACACAAACACCTCCTCCCACCAAGATCAGGTCAGCAAGTGAGCCTGCTCTCGCTGAGGCCTGAGCCGTCTTGTAGACAGTACAGGAAAGCAGGGCGGAGGCCTGACTACATAGAGATGAGAAAGAACCTCATCTGAAAACAAGAGGCCAGTATGGGGATGTTATGGCAGAACCCAGAATAGCCAAGAAAGCAAAAAACTCTTTTAATGCAACATGTAGTGTTTATCTTTGCTGCTTGATGATTCAGCACTTTCACATCCTTAATCTGTGTGATCTGAGGTTTTAATTGATCAATAAAATAAATTTAAAGGCTTTGTCACTCTATAAAGACGACTTAACAACATGTCTACCACAGTCATTCCCACTGGGGTGACACTTTAACATGTTTTCCCTTTTTCATTGAGCAAATCACAAAGATAAAGATTAGAAGATAAAACATGTAAGATAGAATGTTGGTTAGTCTCTTGTAATAGCCCGGGGAAACAAAAAGGAAGCCAAGCAAACAGAAAAACAACAAAGCAAAATTCAATCTGCTCTTCAGCGGTGGGACGGGGAGAGAAAGGACGCCACATGAATGGACACGCTCTCTCCACAAGCGTGCCAGCTACCTAAATACAACCGTCTGTATGCTCGTGCGCATACATAAACACTTGCAGTGATTACAGATGCAGTATATACTGCTCCTACTGTCCAAGACCTTAATTATCCTGCACGGTCTTATTTCCCATAAATACAGCGACGGCAGGGCTGTAATTAGGGCCTATATTTACTCCACCTGGCTAGGGGAGAACCCAGCTCAGCGCTGCCCACAGGGATGAGCCAGCCCCACTCGACTGCACCGCCATGAGCGGAACAGCAGTGGACGCACATGAGCTACGTCCCAGGCAGCTCAGGGACATGTCTTGGGGACCAGTGGGGCGGGGGGGGCATGTTTGGTATACCTCAATACAAATACAACAGACTTGCTCCACGGAGATCAGGTGTACCACCTCAGCTTGAAAAATTAAAAATTTACAAGTTCATTAGCTGCTCTAACACCCAACCAAGTGTACCAGCGGTAGAGCACAAGGGGCAAATTAACTGATACCTGCTTTTAAAGAGCAACTTTTGATCATTTCTACAAATGACCCAGAGCTGGATAACAATGAACCAACTTTCATTTATCTGCTCCTGGCTGACTAAATCATAACTTGTTCTTGTCCATGTAGCAGGGCTGGAACGATATGCTTTTGTCCTGACTCCGTCGTATCACAATACTTGGGTGCCGAATGGATTTGTACTGTACTCTGATTTGAGAATTGTGACTCAATAGTGCTTACTGTTGTGATTTGAATTATTATTAGGAACCAACTAGCTGCTAGCTCTGCCGTTCCTGGGGGTGTAAAAACCCAAAATGTTTCCCTATTTTGGAAATTAAAATGTAAGGGGGCAGGTCTCATCTCCAGTGGTTTGGGATCGTCTGCCAATTCTACGCTTTCGGCTGCTCTCAGCTCACCTTGGCTGTTTTTCGGGAAATGGGATATGATATTACGTCCCCGCTGTCTGCTCTACCATTGAAAAAATAAATGGAAATATATATTGATCCTGGTGGAAAAAAATCTATTTCTAAAATCATCACATGAAAAATCGCAGTACATACGAGAATCTTTTTTTCTTCCCACTCCTACCAAACAGTGTATCTAAAATCACCTTACAACCACTTAAATGTAAATAAATAATAAAAGGAAGTGGTTACATAATATTTTTAGACTTAAATTATTGACAAGCATTGACAGAACAATCAATCAAAAAAAAAAAAAAAGATTGTCATGCTGAAGAATTTGTGATACAATAAATAAGACGGGTAAACGATCCACTGGCTGTGTCTCTAGATTTGGGCAAAAGAGGGAGGCTGATTTCAGACAATCCAGCCTCTGTTCTAAGACACACCAACAGTATGACTGTAACTTCACCAATGACTAGCAGAAGTGAGGTGTGTGCCCACTGGACTGCAGTATTAACACTAATGGCTGGAAAGAAAAAGCGAGGATAAAAACATTTGATGGAAATAAATGAATCTGACATATTTCATGTGAAAGTAAGGGTGATAATCAATGCCTTTCGTCTCTAATCTGGTTTTAGATGCATGAAACTAACATTTGTGGGTTTGTGTATTACAGGGCAATATATTCACTTATATATATAAAAAAGTTAAATCTCACTTCAAACTAATACTCTGCAGCTTTTCCTAAGAGATCCTTCTCCAGTAATCTTTTCAGAGAGGAGTTGTGGCTTCTCTTGACGAGGACAAACTGACTGGCTCTCATGTCAGAAGCCAAATAAATCTCAAATAGCTTGGACACATCTCTGCCTCTCTCTGTTTGCTTTGTGGCCACAGTGGCCTTTCCCTGCCATCACCTCACATCTACAACAACAAACTAATCAAAAGGCAAACTGGAGAAAGAGCCTGTGCTTTGCTGTGCCCTCGCATCAAGCACAAACTGAGAACTCTGCTGTATCGCCATGTAACCACTGACACAATGTGAAATGTGCCGTGTTATGTTTCATGCGGGTCTGTGGAGAAATGAGAGCTTCACATTCTGCCGTGAATCCACATCACTGGCCTCTTTATGTTTCAGTGTTAAGGATTCATCACCCTCACCCTTCAAACACCTCTTACAGCAGATGGGATGTTAATAAGAGTGTCTCTCCTACTCTCTGGTGACAGTGCAACAAACATGTGAGCCGTTTGGCCTCTCTGAAACATTTCAGAACAATGAGCTCAGAAAAGACAGACAGAGAAAATAAGGAAGCAAGAGGACATAAAACCTAAAAAAGGACAAAGCAATCCTCTAATAACTTTGGTCTGGGTACTAACTCCTCTTTGGTTTGAGGTGGTGAAGCAGTGCGCGGAGGAGGACAGCATGCTGACTCAGCAGGTCCTCCTCTTCATGGCAGTGAGACGAGGAGGATTACAGAGAAAGTGGGAAAGAAAGAGAAAGAGGGCACACAGAGAGACAGAGAGAGCAGAGAGAGAAGGAGACTTGGCTTGATGGTCTCTCTGTCCTTGTGGCCCAGCGGTCTAAAGAAACCGTCGTGTATACCATAGATAATTTTCTAAATTTACAATTTAGCAGCAGACGTACTGGGGGGTCTCTAGAGTTTGAAAATGACAGAAGGAGAAAGAAAGAAGACATCGCACAAAAAGTATACAAACTCAACTAAACAAAAAACAAAACAATTTCTTTGGCCTGTCTTTCATTGTGGTTACTTACTGAGTTAACATGGATATCTAAGCTAGACTGATGCAGCGGCCACACACAGATTTCATGTACTGCTGAATGATGGAAACCAGTAGAAACAGACCAGTTCCCTCTTATCCTGATAACCTCCTTTAATTAAGATTCAGTTAATTGTTTCTGGAGGAGTGTTGAGGAAAACAGGCACACAGAAAAGTTACATATATTTTGTGTTAAATCATTTTATTTCTCCATAGCTAGCACTGGGCTACAGCAAATAATCTGTGGCCTGGTACCAGGTCAAAAGCCTGCAGTGGTGGAAGCTGTACTGAGATCTGGAAATGAATAAAAGTTGCAACACAGCAATGTAAAATACTCTGTTCTTAAGCAATAACAATGTACTTAAAATATCTGTTATTTTATAAAAATTTTGAATTCTAAGATAAATATTAGATCACTGTGTACACTTTATTTTAATTTGGCGGCTGGTAGAACTAAAGCTATTATTAAAAGCTTTGCATACTCTTGAGTGGTTTGGTCAATACAATTCTTTTTTAAAATTAAAATTAAGATACTTTTTTGTGTGTTTGATATAAAACTGCAGTCTAAAAAGTAGAAGCTACCAGATATACAGATATTATAACAAGCAGAACCAAAGATAGTCGATATAACACGAGACACCCCACTGTACGTGTACCATTGGTGTTGAATGGTTTACACTTCCTGTCTCCTAAGTGGGCAGCGTCACGTTGCATGATATTGGTTTGATGTAAGTTTTAATTTTAAATTAATGGCTTCACCTATAAGACCATTTAAAAGTCTGTTTACGTCTGTAGTGAAGCAGGACGGGGAGGAGCACTTCCCAGATGTCACGAGAGTGTGTTGCCAAGACTGAGAAGGTCTCGAACAAAGTTAATTTTCTCCTGGTTTGTGAGTCTGAAAAATGTAATTTTTGTGTCAGAATGTTCAGAAGATATGCTTGTGAAAAAGAGGTCCACTATGTATCTTGGTGACAATGGTGTGAAAGAATTGGTTATCATCTGTGATCACAATAATTTCTCCCTTAAGAACGAATGGACTCAAGACTGCTTCCTGCCTCCTAAAGGGGCGGGGCTGTGGCAAAAACCATGTGACACTGATACAGGAAATGAACAGTCAGTGAGAGGTCTTGCCTTCTATTAACCGTCTCTGGTAGAACTCTATACTTCGGTAAAGTACAAATCTCTTAAAGTTATACTCTGGAACGCTTCAGTCCTGGTTGATTTAGCGACGCCTGTGGTTACTAGTGGTAACAGCAAGTGTGTTTTCTACTTCAGTTCCCAACATTCCAGAGGAAGCAAAACTAAAGTTGTTTTAATTAAGAAGCCGGGCAATAACTGCCATTTCCCATCACTCTGTGAGCTGGATTTTTGTTGTACAGAGCATTGGTCTACAGACAGCAGGGCACAGTGAAACTGAGAAGTTTGTTACTTGGTCGCCTGCAGTTCTTCAGCTAACAGCTTACTGCGGCTGCTCCTCCTTCTTGCATTCCTCCTGCAATTTTTCCGACTGATTTGCAGTCAAAAAATAATCCATGACTTGTTCTGTAACGGCATCTTTGATGAACAACAGTGGTAGTTGCTAAACTCACTGACACAATGCATTTCCTTGAAGTTCTTCTTAACAAAAGTCTTGTTTTGTGCCAGTTAAATGTTTTTTTTACCTGTAGCTGCAATAGTAGGAAATTTTTGGTTTGTGCAAGTAGTAATTTAATACAGTAAGAAGTAATTTAATACAACATTTTTTCTGGGAATGTCGCCACAGAAACCCAGTTCATTATACTGGAATGTATTTATGTTTCATCAGTCACCATTGTGTTACCTCATAGAGCAACAGATAGTAACAGACCTTTATTTAAAAGAAAATATTCATTATTTTCTTTGATTTATGATCATTGTTCCAACATTGCAGTAAAAAAGTCAGTAATAAGAACAATTTAGGCAGCTTGTCTAAAGCTCAATAAAAAAGCTGAAACCGATTCCCGGATTTGAATCAGTTTTGAGATCTTTGTCACATGTTTTTACTCTCTTCCCCCATATGGTCTGTTGCTCACCACTGTCAACTTCTTTAATGAAGTCAAAAATGCCATAGACTTGGCTTGAATGTCTCAACAGCACATTTCTGCCACCAGTAACCACTGGACTCTTACTGGAGACTCAGTTTCAGACAGACAGACTCTCCCCAAGCCTGACTCAATCTAAACTAATGAGACCTTTTAGATGCACAAAAAGATTTACATGCAAAATCAGTGCAATTATATTCGAATTACTTCTAGTCATTCGTCAAGCAGAGTATTGCAGAGTAGCCAAAGACATGGAATAGCATTTATAGCGAAACCAGAGCACCGCTGAAAAGCTTAATGTCCACATTGCATGTCTGAGGAGGGAGAGACGAGCAGGGCCTTCGCAATGGGGAAAATTCAAACAGGCTGCTGAAAAGCAGGGGCCCTCAACACTAACACACCTGATGTAAACATCCAGGTTCAAACACTGGAGAGGAGCCAGTCAACTCAGCTCATGTTACTTAAGCAAACACAGACACACATGCATGGTGCTCGCTCTCTGCATTGTGAAGGCATACAGTTCTAAGCGTGCCACTAAGAAAATAATCCCCCTGTACCTTTTTTGCTGCCTTCCCCCCGCCAGAGTCAATGACATCACATACCTCTGAAACAGTACGCCTTTCTTTAAAGTGTCAAAGCTTTAAAACACATTCTGAACAACACATGAGCACACAAATATGCAGTCATCCTCCTTCTGACGTCCACGCTGGGTGATGTGCCTTCCAGGTACGTCTACGGTCTAATATTTAATCTGCTGCGGCATGTAGTGTTTTTGCAGGATTGGTCATATTTACAAATGAGAGAGCCTGCAGCCTGAGGCAGACTGAGCATTGCAGTAATTAAAACATCTTGGGAGGTCCGCCACCGAAGAGTGTGAGAATATTTGCCCTACACTTGACCGTCTTGCACCACCCCTGCCTCTGCGTCGTCTTCGTTGCTCAATTTCAATTTTCTACCATTGCATTTCCTCACTGCTGCTGGTTATGATAGAGTCCTGCAGGCCTGGTTGTCACTGCTGTGAGTGGTGGAGAGGTTCACGGTCGCACTTGTTTAGTGCGGGACGGGAAGCCGTGGGAAGAGGAGAGCAGAAACTGCAGCTTGTGCAGAACATGCATAAATCAACAGTGGATGAATCACAGAGCTGCCAGAGGTGAGCTAACTGAGTTTCTGTCAACATGTTTATCACTCGATGTAGTAGAAAAAAAAACTTATGCTAACAGTGCATGGCACAGGAGCAACAGGGGCCAAACAGGGGCTATTTTTCCCATCGGAACTATACAACAGTTTACCTCAGGAGGGGCTGCATGAAATTCTTCCTGCACTACATAGAGGGTTTCTGAGGTGCATGTGATTCTCCTGTGTTGCCAGGTGTTTTGGCAGCACAGTGAGGGCTTTATAAGGGGACTTACCTGAACAGGTGTCAGCTGGGCTCTGGGGTCAAACACTCGCAGCATCTTGTCCTAAACAGACCAACAAAAGGGACAAACTTTACTTTAGGACAAAAGAGAGCTGGACAGACTCACATTAAGGATCCAGATATGATATAGCTACATAAAGCAGTTTAATGCCTTTCAAACTAAAATCATTTGTTTGAAAAGCCTTTTGTCTATGTGGTGATTAGTTGGCACTACATGAAGAATTGCCATTCTATTAAGTACACCCAGCTAAAACTAATGCAGTGAACATGATATGAATATATATATTTTAATTGTTTTATAGAGGTGTTGATTCGACTCTAAGATCATTTTAGAGGATCTCGTGTGGAGGGCTGGCCCTGAACGTACGAATGGTTCTGAATTCATTCGGCACAAAGGCATTACAATTTCAATTCAGGGTTTGGAGTTGTTTTTTTTTTATTCTTATTACTATCAGCCTTCCTATTAGTTCCTATGGAACAAAGTTGCAAGGGGTAATGGTTGAAATCTACCCCTACGAAATGGGACACCCCTTCAAGAACGTGATACGTCATCAGCAGTCTCCAGTGGCTTTCACAGCAGATGCAAAATGTTTTTGCTGGAGCTGTACAACACGACTTTAGGCACCTCCAGATGATCACTGGGTAATGACATTGTTAAGTTTTTCAACATGTCTAGGACTTTCACAATGAATATGGTGCAGAAATAAGCAAGCCCTGTTTCCTCCTGACGTGTGTGGAAACAGAGCGATGCGACACAGTACACTACAAGATGATGTCATGAGGACAGATACGATGTCGTTAAGTGTCCAAATGTATCTGGTACTTCTACAACTGACACAGTGCAGCAATAATGGTTTTATTTTACATAGATAATGACAGAAAATGGATACAGGCTAATAAAAGCATGCTGTGTGTATTCCCTTCGTTCTTGCTAGGCTATGCGATGACGCACTGAATCTAAATAAACTATAGCTTCCAGTTATGAAAGAGCATTAAATAGGCCTACAGTATTTCTAATTTTTAAATGGGTTATTGTGAGAATGAGGTTTATTCGGTAACACCAACGAATGTCTGAAGCCTTAAATTTGGCACTTGGGCCAGCCCTACCTGTGTGAGGTGTTTTAGTGATTATCATTATACCATGACACAATTCAACAGCTCCACAAACTATGTCCTCCAAAATAAAATTAACACTTTGCTAAAAAATAAAACTGAGCATTAAAACCTATTATGAAGGCTGGATTCAAAGCAGGACTGTTGTGTTAGACTGCATAAATTTTAGCGAGGTGTCCCTAATTAACGGGCAACTGAGTGTGCGAGGACAGCTTCTGAAGTTCTGTGGCAAAAACCTTTCAAGGTTGTGGGACAAGTCTGTGTTTAACAGTGAATTTTACCTTATGAAGAGTATAATCGTGACAAGGGAGCTCTGAGAGCATCTGCACAGTCAAGATTCATAGTGGAGGAAGGAATGAAAGGCTCCACAGCCAGCTGTTTCACAGAGACTAATCTGAACAACTGAAATATGAACGCTGCTTATTAAAAACATCAATAAAGAGTCCCTTCACCTCAGGATGATTCAGATAAAGAAAAAACACAAACTCTCTGAAGTTTCCTTAATCAGTGCGATCTGACTGATTCATCGTCAATGAACGCAATCTGGTGACCTCTCTGTGGCCTCATGTGCCTCAACACTAGTCAGCCCGAACATGCATTCGGTGTCAATCACAACGGCCAATCAGAGAGGCTCCTGCGTGATTGAAAGGAAATGGGGCCTAATGGGATCAGGCTGTGACCGGGACATTCGTGTCTGCAGCCGTGTCACTCAATACTGCTGTGTGACTGTGATCACAGCAGACATGCTGGGCTGATAGCAGGTAATAGGTATGAGGGTTTAGACTAAACTACGCACACACTTAACACACATACGCATGTCAAAGGGAATCAGGTACCTGACAGTGACAGAGTCAAGCAAACACACATAAACACAGAAGGGCATTGTGCAAGATAGACAACATAAATACACAATATTACCCAATCAGGCCCCTCTCTCTCTCTATCTGTGTGTGTGTGTGTGTGTGTTTCTGCAGCCCACCCACGAATATGATTCCCCAAGGGTGTGTATTCAGGCCTCTGTGACCTGGCCTAAGCCAAAGGCTCAAGAAGCAGTGTCAATACACACATGCCTACACACACACACACACACACACACACACACACACACATACAAACACAAACTAAAATGGACAAAAGCCCACCTGTTTCCAAGAAATGCTAAAATCAGGCTAAAGCTATCTCTGACCTATCAGAATTCATTATCAGTTAATCTGCTGACAATTTTCTCCATTAATCAATAAGCTGTTTTGTCAGTTCCACGTCAGGCACTAGTGAGAAATGAGCCCCACAGTCCAAGCTGATGTCTTCAAATTAGTGATGCACTGAAATGAAAATTTGTGGCCGAAACCGAAACTGAAAATAATGAAACACTAGCCTGAAAACCAAATACTGAAACTGGACACCATTTTCATTGATTTTCTAATTTATTTTGCCAATTTTTCAATCATTGCATGAATAAAATAAATGTGCTTTAGTCATGCTTTTCAAAGACAAAATAGCTTTTAGAAAATTACAAATACAGTACCATTTGCTTTTTTCCAATTTTTAAAGACGTCAGCCATGAATACTGCTGTAACTTTATCAAAGGAAAACATCTGCTTCATTAGGATTTATAGCCTAAGTTAATAATGCATTAAATATTTAAGTTAATATTACATATTGAACAGTTAATGTAAAACACTGAGTTAAAGGAGGATTGCACATTTCATTTGATATATGAATTACAAGAGCAGAGAATAATTTCGAGGTCACGTGAGCTGCATAAAGTGACAGGTTATGTTGGACTTCATTACCCACAATGCTCTCCGAGCGGAAGAGAGAGAGAAGTTTTTGTTTTCTGTTTGCTTCAAACTCTGGTAGTGTGGCTGTTGTAAGCAGCCAGGTAGTACTTTGCAGTCATGAGCTAACGTCACCTTTTTCACTCACTAAAGTGACATCTGATTTTAAGAAACCTCTTCTGTCGTTGTTTTTAAAGGTTAAAGAATAAGCTGCAATAGACTGAGTGGGTGAGCTTGAACTATGAGGAGCTTTCCTTTTTGCTGACGCTGCTGAATCTTTCTCTCACTCTACGAGCCTCAGCTAGTAATCGACTTGCTGCATTTTAAGCATTTTACCATAATAGTGTGCATTCCTCACTTCACAGTGGTTGCTGGTTCATCCCATCATCAAGAAACATCCATGTTCGGTAAAAATTATTAGGCCTTTTAATTTATTCGTCCAAACACAGAGAGCGCTGTTTTTGCTATATTCGGCCGACCGAACATTCAGTGCATCCCTAAGGTCAAATGTCTCACTTTGTCAGAGCAACAGTTTAAATGCCAAAGATATTGCGTTCATTATCAAGGATGACAAAAGAAAACCATCAAATGCTCATATTACAGAAGCTGGAACCGACTTATTTTATAGTTGGCTTAGGACTGACTATTATTATTCGACAAATTATCACAGTTCTCAACCAAATGTACAATAATATTCAAACTAATTAATTCTTGCTAGCCAATGTGTTTTCTGCTTTTCCTAAAACATGTTTGATTGACCAAACACACACATGTATCTACTGTACATATATGCAAACATACATTTAACAAATAAAGTTCACTCACAAGCAAACCAACCTAAGGAAACTATCAGGCAGTGCAAACACACAAGGGGCTTCTCACATACAGATGTGTATCTCACACACACACTCAGACAAGCAAACACACTCTCTAAGGCCCATGACAATAACCAATATAAACACACATCTCTTCAGCTCATAAATGCACAGATGGAGGCTCAGGATGGCCTGTGTGTGCATTTGTGTGTTTGTGTTTGTTTGCTGAGACAGCAGCTGTTCAAAGTGATGGAGCCTCATTCTCAAGCTGCTGTTAATGAGTCTTCTCTGCCAGTCTGCTGCACACAACTTTCACATGTAAGCAAACATGCACGGCCGCTGGGAATCTTCAACCAGGGGTACTCTCTCTCTCGCTCTCTTTGTTTCTCTTTGCTCATCAACAAACACGCTGCGCTACCAGCCTCCGGTTCCCAGTCTCCCACGGTTACGCCATGTCACAGCCTGTCTGGACTGGCAGCTTCGGACTGCACGACCTCCTCATCTATCTCACTCCACTCACCACAAAAATACAGTACAGAGCTCAGTTATAAGGCTAAAATTCAAGGTGGACAGTGGATTATAAATCCAGTGGTACCTCATTTCTAAACAGCATACCATCCTGTCCCATCCATCATTTGGATAAACACAGGCTTTCCTCCCTCTCTGCTCCTACTACCTGTAGATCAGCCTTCCCCAAAATGAATAGCGCCTTTTTTCCACCAAGTGTGTCATAAATATACATTTCTTTTGGTCCAAGAGGCCTGTCACAATTCCTGTTATTTGGGGTGGTGGTCTCCCCTTCATCACCCCCCAGCCCTGTGCCCCAGTGTTTACCCTTAGAGAGGCCTGGGAGGGATTGGACCCACATGTTGGCAGGCCCTATTTGCTTTAATAAGTTGGATTGGAGAGATTGGAAGGGGCCTTTTGGGTTAAATGACACCAGAGCCCAACGGGGCAGGAACCTCAGGGGCCCCCCGGCTCTGATCTTCACTCACCTCCCCCTCCTCCTCCCTCTCTTTTTGAGTGCCTTGCTCTTTCAGGCTACATCGGCAGGGGTGGTAGCTCGGGTGAGGATGATTATGCTGTCAAGGTAAATGTCACGATTGGGACGAAGGCCGTGATGGGTGGAGTAATTTGTTACTTGTCAGAGCAAGGACAAACAGCAGGGATAGAAGTGACAATCAGCCCTGCTAAGTATGCACATGTGGTCGATTTTGGTGTCAGAGTTTATTCAGTCTCAAACATCATCAAGTCTTCATGAATTTTCTAAAGTATACAACAGGGCTGTCCGCCTCATTTTCACACCAGTCAGTATATGTTTGATACACAAATACATGGACGAATTCACTAAAAGCAGTGCACAACAAGAATTCACCCTAACCTCCACTGACAAACACGCCTCTAGCTCTTCCTGTAAATAAAATATATTCATTTAACAATCCCACCTCACCTCTTAAATCCCTGCATTTTTTTCCTCCACTCATAAACTGTTACCACCATCCTCTCTCCTTCCTCCACCTACAAAAATATTAACAAGCTAATGGAAAGTATTTCAAGCTGTGTGATTATTTCCTGATGACAACGCTCAGAACAGGACTACATGGATGCATAAGAACTCAAGAGGCCTTTTTCCTGCGCGCTTCAGAACTGCTGTGCATGTCAGAGAAGTGATGGTGTCACTTCCTGATTAGGCGTAAATCTGCACCACCAGACAGGAGGGTTTAAGTGGGCAAAGAGGGTTGTGTGTTGGGGAAACAAAGGTTCAGGGGTCAGACAGGTCGAGACAAAACAAAAGCCCCAAGAGATTTATCCTTCACACACTCAAGGCTTGCGCCTTAAATAACACGTTAATATAGTTGCCAATCTTATGAGGAAAATCTCCACAGGGTTTTTATCAAGTGTGGCCAAGATTTCTTTCTTTGTCATCACTATTACCCTATTAAAACAAACTGGCAAATAGCTTTTACGTCATGAGGCGTTTCAAGTTTATTCTATTTTCCTCTCAAGAACTGTTCACTCATTCCTAATGAGCATGTGATGTGATCCCCTCCCTTTTAATGAGCATTACCTCTGTTGACATACTGATTAAATCAGTCCTTATGTAAACAGATAAGGAGCAGCATTGTCCAAAACGAAGGTGCAATGCACTGAATGTGGGCCACTGGCTACATCTAGTGGTCACACTCCGCAACTACAGCAACCAGACCTAATTTCAAACATAAATAGAGTTGGTAAGGGAATAAAACTAAAAATTTCTGCTCTATAATGCTTTGAAATTAAAAGTGAAGCCATACATGTTGTTGCCATATCAGGTGTAGTGCATCTTGTTGTTACCTTGCAGCTGGAAGCCAGCAGGGAGCCGTCTCGTTTCCAGCTTAGACTCTGCAGTTGGTCACTGTGCTGCTCCATAACTGCAGACACACACATCCTCATTTAGACTTTATGTTCATGTTGTACAGGGACATGTTAAAAAAGTTTAAATAAAGAGGAATAATGATACCACACAGCATGAACACAGAAAGACAGCATGTAAACAGACAAAAAACACAAGTGAAAACATCTGCAGGAAAAATGCAGGGGATAGATAAAGCCATAACTTAAGCACATGAAATTTAGAAAAGACACAAAAATACAGTATGGACGATTCACACTAAAGAATGGATCATACGTCCTTATGAGAGAAACATGAGCATGAAACATATGAGGCTGAAGTGCCACAAGTAAGCACGTCAAAGTTTATGACAGATAAAAAAAGATGAGTGGTGCACTTATGACAATTTCACATGATGAGGTTTGACATTAAGTTGACCAAACATCCTCATTAAAATATATATCTCACTTATCATTCAGACATTGTTCCTCAACCACATGTGAATGAGGAATGAGAGTGGCGAAAGCCGGTGTGGGGGGGGCGGCGCATGAAAAAAGTTGGATCAGCAGTGAGCAGCAGCAGCCAAGCCAGCTGTCATGGGATATTGGGTGGGTGGGTGGGGCAGTGTTTGAGGTGGTGGTGGGTGGTGGGGGGTGGCCAGAGGATAGTGACTATATCCTGAGGCCAGTCCGAGGAGACTGGGACCAGGACTGCAAACCAAAACATTACCTCACACAACCTCTGCTGCTCCGGCACATAGACAGAGCCACAGGGCTGCAAAACGTAGGCAGTGTCAGTCAGACAGTCCCCAATGAAAAAGAGGAAACCAGTCACGTCCCTCAACTCCAATTACATATATTCATGTTGCACATAGAAGAAACAGGCCACAATGAAAACTGAAGACTAACTGACAGAGACTGGAATGTCAAATGTAACAGGCAGTGCATGATGTACGACACAGACTTCAATTATTATGTTGAGTGCCTTTTAATATAAACCGAGTGCACAAACAAACATGTCTAATGTGCCGCTGCCGCTCGTGTCGGCAGCTGTAGCTACCTGCAAGTGGTGCATCCTGGCGGCTGGTGTCCCAAATTAAGGGGGACTTGGCGGCACCGACGGCCAGCACGCCAGAAGAGGTTGGGTGGAAGAGCACCAGCTCCAGCTTGCCATGACCCGGACGCAGGGTCAGCTCCGGATTGCTGGGCTGCTGCAGCTCTGGATCACACAAACTCCACAGCTTCACCTGTGTACACACACAAACACACACACACACACACATAGACTGAATGAAATATCAAAATGGTTGGTGGCTTCTTCTTCTACTTTGACAGAAATAGTCCTTACACCCTCATGAGTTTCTGCTCTTTTGAATTGGCTACACAGTGTAAAATGGTGATACATCTGTGCAAAATTCAGAGTTTTGGAGCAGATGAAATGAAGCTGAATTATAATGAGCTCATTTCAAGTCAATAAAACCCCCCATCCCACATTTCACCCCAATTTACTTGCTCAGCACAACTCAGTTAGTGAAACAAAAAGTCCTTTTGGCAAAAGATGAGAGTAACGACAGTGTGCTGCAAACCCTGGGCACTGCAGACCGCTCCTGTGTGTGTGTGTGTGTTTTAGGTCTTCGTGTGGCAATAATTGTGTGTGTTTGCACAGGTCCCGGAGGTAAACCGAGCTGCTGAGTCTGAAGATGCAGAGACACGCTCAGCAGATTCCTGTAAGCTAAGGCACCTGTGGCTGAGGATAATGTGCTGAGAGGAGGGAGTCTTCAAAAGGTTTGAATAACAAAAACCCAGCAGGTTCATATCATATTCAAAGCCCCGCCAGAAACAACAAAGCCAGAGGATGGAAAGTGGACTTATGTGTAAGTATAAACCAACAAGATATATAAAAAAAAAAGAAGAGAGTGAAAAGGAAAGATGGAGCAAACGGCGGACAGAAAGGTTACCGTTTCATCTGCAGAGCATGTCGCCAGGAGACTTTCATCAAATGGAGAAAAATCCATATCAGTCACCAGATCTGATGGAGAGGAGGGAAAGCAAATGAAAAACAAAATTCTGTCAGGTTCACATGTTATTTTCTTTTCTGAGCATTTGCATATCTCATGTGACAAGTTTTTGTGTCTTTGAAGGTTGGAGCGGTGGCAGAGGGAGGCAACTGAGAGGAAAACAGAGATAAAGAAAACTTACCAGAATGGCAGGAAATCTGGGTGACAGTCCACTGGCCATCTGAACCAGATCTGACAGAGGACAGGCCCAGAATACCTCCACCTGCAGACACATACGCAGAAAATGTCATCAATTATACTTCCAAAATCGGCCCTGCATTCTGATACCCAT
>JAQLOL010000009.1:11852108-11867890 GCA_029783665.1 Naso thynnoides | reverse complement strand
TGCACTCAGAATTACCCAAGCGTTGTGCCTCATCTGTGAAAATTAAAAAAAAAAAAGAAATCTATTAAATTACAGAGAAGCATATGTCCCAGAAAAGGTAAAGAGCACCAAAAAAATGAATTAAATATAGACAAACTACACCCTTATAATAGACACATTTATTTTTACATTTTACAATACACAAGAGTGTGTCTGAATGGATTTTTTTTGTAGCTAATGGGCAACTAAAGAAATAATTTTGGATAAAATACGTAGCTTTTTTTTTTTTTTCCTTTCGCACAAAATGCATACCGAAACCATGACCCAAGAACCAAGGTTCGTATTGAACCATAGGCTGGCTGTATTGTGGCATCTCTAATATTTACAAGACTAAATTTTCCTTTTTTTTTTAACCTCTAAAAGGTAAAAGGTCTTCCTGGAACTGAGAAGCTTCATCAGTAGATCTGAGGGAAGATGGAAGAACAGCCACATCATAAAAGGACAGGTGGTTGAGGAGTATTAGGTGTTGGATCAGGCCCACCAAGGTTCTGGATGGATCATTTCAGACGTCCCCACCCAGCCCTGCAGTGAATAAGGCAGAGAATCCCTGCTCTGGTCCTCTGCCAAATTAATCCACACACAGGAGGATGTTCCAGTGCGCTAGCCCACCTATCAATGTCAGTCGAAGCCATCTGGACAGCAAAGACTCACCATTCATTGTAGCAGTCAGTGCATGTTGGTTTTCTGTTATTTGCCACAAGAAAACATAATGGAGAGAACAGAATCCATGTTCACAGAAATAAATTATTGTATTGACAGATAAAGTGGAAAGTTTTATTTGGGATAAACTTTGTGATATTAATCCTTTTTGTTCTGTTTGCTTCAAAAGCTTGAATTTTTACCTACAATTCTCAGCACTGTCAGTCCTAACAGGTGGAGCATCACCAGACTAACTCCATGTTTACCTTTGACATTAAGTGCTGGACAGTGTACATGTGCATCTGCACTGGTTCTTCAGTCTTGTGTCTCTGATCCAGGACTAAAATGTGGGGAGTGAAAAGTTTGGCTCGAGCCTTCCTGAACTGTGAGCACTGATGACCAGAGTTTGTCCTTCTTTCAACCCTTTGCATTAGGAATTCACCTGAAGTTCTGCACCTTCATTACATCTGTACAAAGGCAATTGTTGGTCATAACGTTGAATCAATGTGTCGCATAGAAGAGATGTACTGTAAATCTATAATAAAGCTACAGTGTGGGGAAAAGCCTGTTTCATATGAATCACTGAAGAAATACTAGAATAATTTTTTTAATGCTATTTATTAAGTCACATTGAATTGTTGATTTGTAATAGTCTTTAAGTACATATATTGTTATAATAAATGTTTTTTAGACTAATATTTTAGCCTTAAAAGACCTTACCGTTGGTTTGTGCCTAAAAAAAAAAAAAAGGCTTTGTGCAACATGCTAACTTTAGCATGCTACTAACTAGCTAATAGCAGCAATGCCTATGCTTATGTGGAGCTAGCAGGTGTAATACCATCATATTTCTGTGTCAATAAGCTAACTCCTGATAATTAGGGCAAATACATCAGCTGAGGCTGATGGGAATTTTTTTTTTGCATTTACAGTAATTTTGTCATAAACCAAAGCAACATAAAAAATGAGACCCAATGGTGGTGCGAGATGAAATGTCCGAGGATCACCGTTACTACAATTTAACCTGAGAACATGTATATCCAAATTTCTAGGCAATCCATCCAATATTGAGATTTTTTAATTCAAAACTCTCAAAAGTGTCAGCCTCATGGTGGTGCTCAAGGAAAAAAGTCAGGTGATCACCAGTGAGTTGGGTTCATCCTCTCAGGTCAATAAAAATTTGTAAAAATTTCATTCCATTACATTGAACAGTTGTAGATATTTAAGTGTGGATCAAGTGAATGGCAAACATAGTGAATATGTAAAACTATAAATTACAGAACTATGGTTATTATTGTGGCACTGACAAACATGGTAAAAGTTTTTTGGATGACTCAGGAATCTCTTTGTGTTGACTGTCTCTTTAAGACCTCTTCTGCTTGTAGGTTTGAAGCTGACAAATTAAGCTCATCATCTGTATCTCTTGTGACTAAAAACACCAGTTCAAAGGAATCACCTTTATTCAGTATAAGCAGGAAATCAGGATTTATTTCATTACAGTCAGCACAACATTCTCCATGACTTTGACTCTCATACAAGAGAATTCAAGGCAGTCACTAATAAAGCTTTGACTAGTTAAAGCTTTGTCCAGTTAAATACAAAGGGATAAAGAGCAGAGTTAATTAAAACTTCAGAGAATTCAAAATCAAGTTAGTCATGCATCCCACTCACTTAAATCTTACATTTGATCTATGACCGAAACTACTTGAACTCCTGAGATTCACGCAAACATCCCTTCAATATGTCCAAAAATACTGAAGCATTTTGACCCATCAAACAAGCATTTAAAAAAATGGAATAACACAAGGACATTGAACTGCAGGAGTATATTAGGGCAGTCAGTCTGTATTAGTCCTCTCCATATGCCTTGTATCACCAGCTGACTGCAACATGAACCTGAGACTTTCAAATAGGAAACAAATCATCTCTTAGGTTGCCATGTCTGTGATCCAACAGCTGTAATCCTAAATGAGCTTTGCTATGGATGGAATACTTTACATCCATTTATGTGTGAATGTGTTGTGCAAATACAAACAGCACAGGAACCTGGTCGAAATGCCGTTATCAGCATTTTCCTTTGGTACGCTGTGTCCCAAAAATTCAAGCAAAGAAAAAACAAAAAACAAAAACACAAACCAATTGGAAAGATGAAGCAAAATTAATATAATGTAATTACCGTGTCAAGATAAATATTAAACGTTAATCGTAAAACAGTGCATTTGCCGTGCATACAATACACACGGTACATCATTTTCCTCCTCAGCTGGACAGTTTTTCTACTTACAGTATGAACAGCGTATGAATAGTGATAACACAGTTTTGGTGATGATGCATGTTTGTGTATCCATAACAAACGGATACATACACCAGAGCTGAGCTGCTGAACGACCTAATTTAAGTACCTAGACTTGGGCGGTATCCAAAATTTAATATCACGATATTGTTCCGCTGCATGCGTGGCTACATCATGCCATTCAACATGTGACAACCTCTCCACCTCGTCAAGTAGCAACTGTACCAGCAGTTTGATATTATGAAAATATTGCAAATGACGGCAAATATCGCAATATTCTGTGTAATATCTAATACCGGCCCAAGCCTATAAGTGCCTCACCTGAAGTAGCAACACTTTGGCTCATTTACCCTTAATGTAGACAAACCAATATTATCATAAAAAGACAATTTACTTTTAAAACAGCTGCAATCACCTCAGATCACACCTATGTCTGTATTCAGGCTCCTGTGGCAGGTAAAACTCAATCAACATTTATCTCAAATAGTTCAGCTTTGCATTTAAATCAACTTTGCATTTAAATACAAGATGCCCTGTTGCATAATTCAGAAACAGAGAAATATTACATCTGAACATGCATTAGTAGAGACTCAAAGATTCCATATATTTAGTATCATCACTAGTATCTTAGAGATGTTTATTAATCATACACTTGTCAAAGTGTAGGTGTGCTATATTTAAAAAGAATCGTTACACTTCTACCACCTGTCTCACAGTACACTTGTATAATCTTTTTAGAAACATTGATGCCATGCTTGAGTCACTGAATGTGGTATTAAATTGAAGAACATGACTGCAGTGTCACTGTTTTCACATTAAGTCTGGACAGCAATCAATGCGTAGAAGTAAAAAAAAAAAAAAAAAAAATACAGTATATGGAGACACGTTCCTTACAGTTTGTAAATAAAACAGCTGTTTCACTGATGCACTATTAACTCATACATGACTTCCTGCCCCTGGTCATAAAGGCAACACAGCAGTCTGCTCAGCAACAGCCTTCTGTGATAACAAACTCATCCATAACATGTGCATAGTATGTTTAACCTCAAGATGATTACTGTTGATCATCAAATCATCATTAACTTATTCATCTCTGTTAAAATGCAATTGGACTTCATACACTGGCACCGTTTAAAAGCCAACAGCTCAAAAAATACCATCTCACAACAAACTAGCTATTGACCTCATGTGCCTCCATGACAGCATACAAAAACAGAAAGTCTTAGAAGTACTACAACACACTCTGGAACATGGTCACGAGATGGAGGGAGAGTGTGCAGGAGGTAGCAAAATAAAAAGGGCAGGAGGAGAAACTTTTAATGAGGTGTAGCGCGTGTGGATGCATGGATGGATGAAGTTGATGTCTTTATGGTCCTACAGATCTGATCGATCTACATCTATAGAATGGAATTCCATTGACAAGAAACAGATCCAAGTGGATTTCCTGTCAGCTAACCTTCTTAGCAAACATGTAACATGAAATGAACTTGGAGCTGTTTAGAATGCTCGTATCAAACTAGGACGGGGTCAACCGTTTGAGGCAATTTTCTCGTCTCCTTACTGTCCTTCCTTTCTGTGTTTCTCGCTCACTTTCTCACAGCAGCAGAGTGCCGTGGGGTGATGGCTGGATCACATCAGATACCAAGCTGCCAACCCAGCCAGAGCAGCAAACCAGGAAGCAAGCAGGACCTGTCCTGTTGGATTTCGGAGGATGGCCATGGCAAGCTGACAGGCGTATGCCGTTCCACCGGACGCCGCTGTGACACAGGGAGCAGGGAAAGAAGAGAACTTAAAACAACCTCCTTACTGGGGTAGGTATTGGCAAGGACTTGACAATACAATACATACCACAATTATGGGACTTGATATGATATATCAAGATACACTGTGATACAATGCAATTTGCAATATATTGCAATATTCCACATAGTTAACTCAAAATGAAAAAACAGAGCTGAAATACTAGTTGCTGTTTAAGATCTGGGTAGCCTTAATTCATCACAGTACATTATATTGATAACTCAACAGACAAATTAAGTCAAAACAATTTAATTCAAAATTTCCTTTCCAATTTATTTGAATGTATTGGAAAATTACCAAATACACCAATGTCGCTGCCATATTATTAAAAATGAAAAACTTAATTTACGTGCACTCCTGCACTTAAACTGGACACATTAAAAATTTAAAGTATGAAATAAAGCGCAGAAGTGTTTTTTTTTTTTATGTCACTAAACTTGAAGGCTGGGTTTTGAGGAAGGACTTCACAATATGATACATATCACGACACACAGGCCATGATACAACACAGATATCATGAAAATAAATACCGTAATAAATTGCCATATCGATTTTCTAATCACAGCCCTAACACTAACCATAGCTTTATACAAGGTTTATCATAAGTTTAAAGAAATAAAATGCAGGAATTTCCCGAAAACAAAACAATGTTTACACTGCAGGTGTGTAACGCCTTTATCTACAGAGACGTTTTGGGGCGTCAGCCTTTGGGCAGCGGCGTGTGGCTCCTGGTTAATAACAGCACAAGGTCAGGTCTCACATTGCAACCAGGTTATCTTTTTCTTCTCCACCTTCTGCTTTGTCCGTCTCATGAGCCGCAGGTCTGCTTACTCAGACATGCACAGCAGAAAGACAAACAGTGGAGAGGATGAAGCGAGTGCTTCAACTGAATTCACACAGAACGGCATTATCGCACCTTTCCGCAGCGTTGTGCGGAGGTGTGGTTGTATTTATTCATGCTTTTCAACAAACCAATGTAATCAACCAGAGATTATTGTTAAATTTCTCTGACTGCCTAGCTTGTTTTTGTTGACGCTGCAGGAGGGAAGAAGTCTGAATGATGTGTTTACAAACAGAGGATGGACAATTGCTGCATATTATGCCTTTAATGTAATACATATATTACCTATAATGGCAAAAGCTTTACAGAAAGAAGCACATATCGTTTATGGTACCTACCCACTTTGGCAGCATAGTAGGGACACTTGCTGATGTCTCCACCCATTGCTCCATGGACGGGCATGCCAGCATCTAAAACCTCTTCCTGGATGGTTTTACCAATCTCTTCCAACTCCTCGAACACCTGCCAGCACAAAAAGTATGTAAGGTACACAGACTTATTGCATGCTCTATAATACTGAGACTGTGATGGATAAAAACAACCAGACTGTCTGTTTTGGATTTTCTGGATGTTTGTTTTGACTAATCCAGCAAACACCTATAAAAACTAAGGATCACAATAATTAAACCAGTCCAGATAAAGGTTGTACAACTTTGTAAACAAAGGCCAAATACACTGAAATAAATTAACAGAGATGGTTACTATGGTACAGGGTAATATGTTTTTATATTTGGCTGTAGACAAATTTCTATCTGCATACCACTCAACCCTACACTGAGTCATAACCTACTGTAAATTATCCTTCTACTATAGAGATAGCACTGTATTAATTTTTTGCTTACATGAAAGTCTCAATTCAAGTGCATCTTAAAATGTCACTTGATTAAGGTAACATCAGAGGATGATGATGCCTTCTGTAATCAACACGATACCATCAATCCATCTCAAAAACTAGTAAATGGTCACAACAGGCACGAGAAACTCTACTGTCAGTAAAACACTTCACTATTGTTTCCAAACAAAGTTTGCATTTCCTCTTCTCTCTATCCTTCCATTAGCCCTTGTTCCTGGCCTTTTACCTCCATGTTGAACTGGAAGGCCTTTACAGCTTCGTCAACCAGCCCCTTCTTTGTGTCCATATTCAGGTCCAGCTCATTCATGCGACTACGGTACAGCTGTTTGAAAGCTTTGGCACTATGGATGGCATCAAACTGATAGAATTCCAGGCCCTCCCCTGTTGGCGGCAGCTTCATGGCTCTCTGGGCCACCTTCTTCAGCACCTGGCCACCGGACAGGTCCCCCATGTAGCGAGTGTAGGCATGGGCCACCAGCAACACTGGGTCCTCCTGCCCGACTTGATGAATACGGTCTACATAGTGTTGGGTGGCCTGCGAACAGCTGATCTGACTCTGCCAGTCAGGGCCATAAAAGTACTCAAGGTCACGGGCCAGAGCCTCATGGCGGTGCAGCTCTGCGGGAAAATACAGAGGGGCAAAGTGGGGATGGTCTTTGTTCCTTTCGATCTCCTCCTCCATAGCTGTGTAAGTATAGTAAAGTGCAACGGCACCAAGCTGGGGAAGCAGGAAAGAAGAGTTAGAAAGTAATACTGCTGGTCTCCTTCAGTTTTATTTGCTTCTACATTATCTACTTGTTTAAGACATTTATTTACTTATCTTGTTGTTAAGTAAAACTCTCTTTAACATAAGTATGTTAAAAAATGTAAACAAAGAAAAAAAAAAAAGACCTCCCTGATTTTCTTCAGACTAACCTTGAAGAGCTCTTTGCGGATGCGTCCTTTGAGGAAATCCTTTACAAACTGGGTGTTCTCAGCCTTTTCATGAACCTCCTTGGTCCCTGCTGCCAACAGCTCAGACAGATCCTCAGGACTGGGGAAAGACAGACGAAGAAAACAGGTGGCATATTTGTGGTTAGACAACACCATCATGACTCTGTACTCTCACTCCATTGTTCAAGACAATGACGTTACCATACTGGTGGGTCATTTACCTGAGGGTATCTTCTTTTTCCTCATACACAGGCATCGCTCCGTTAGACACACCCGCTGATGTCTCAGTCTTTTCTGCTGACATTATTGATGTGTTCCTGCCTGTTAATTTGCCCTAGATTCAGTGAGAGACATACAAGCAGCATTATGTTGTATGCTACAAGCATACATACATGGTTTGTGTTGCTGGTTCTATGATGGAAACTGTATGACCCAATTCTTGTGTATATCACCTCAAACAGATACTTGCTGGTATAAAGTACCTGAACTGATCTTAACCAATACAGAAATTTTTGTCTGATGTCTGGTAAATTTATTTTCTGATGTTTACAGTTCACAGCACCTCCCCTCCCCCAGGGAGGCCTCAATGAATTGTTGTTTACTGTTCCGACAATGGAATTGTATCAGATGGTTAGAGCTGATAATATGAAGAAATATGAGTGATACACTCTTCTACTGATGGCCTGTGTTTGGTTATCTGACATGTTTTATTTGATGCGCTCAACTAGAGACTATTGGTTATCTTATAAGTGTCAGCCATTAGAAGCAGTACAGGACTGAATGAAAACAACAAACAAACGATAAATTAAAAAAGTCCATATCAAGCAAGACATGTATGATAGTAACTTTTATAAGATTAAATGCTGCATCATTACTATGACTTCTACTTGTTGACATAATGTAACTTCAGCCACAACTGTACAACAGGTTTTTTAGACAAAACAACAATGTCAGACTGCAGTGTTCCCTGTGGTTCTAGATGTCTTTACAACCGCACAGGTGTTGTTTTCTAAAACAATAACAACACACGGAAGAAACATTTATACTAGTCATTCAGTTATTACTTATATCTTGTCAGGCTGTTATTTACATTGTCCACATATGTTAATGCTCCTTTACAAATCTGTTTAACTGTTAACACAGTGTTTCTAGCCACAATTAACAAAACAGACAAATAGTGTTTTCACTTCCATAACAGGAACCCTTACCTGAGACTCGATAGAGGTCTTATCAGGAAAAGGGGAACTGAAATCAGCCCACTCCTCTTCACTTTAGCCGTTTATGATGAGATGAAGAAAGATCCCCTCGGCCAGTTAATACAGCTGCCTCAGGCTTTCACCTTCTGAGAAAACTAGGCAATATGAGTGAAAACTGATACAGTCTGGCAGAGGGTAGCTTGAGTTACATAGCTACAGCAGGCTGCCCTTAAAACATCCAGGCTTGAACGACATGAACACAGGCAAACAAAAAAAGCAGCTCATAGTGCCCAGCGAAGGCCTTCTGGTGTTTACCAGAAGTCCCACAGAATAACAAGTCGATATCGCCGGTTAAATGTAACCGCAAATTCAGTTCAGTTCCTCACTGTTATCAGAAAGCAGATTTCGTCAAGATTAAAATGAACGTACTGCTTGATACAGCAGACGGCAACGTCTTTTAACTTGCCAGCAGCGCTATTTTGACAACTACAGCTAACTTTACTGGCTGACGTTAGCTACGTTTGCTAACAGCTAGCTAGCATTTTTACAAGCTAACAAACTTCAGATGTGACGAGCAGCGATACGTTACACTGCGTGAGCGATGCGTTTCTAACAGTTAACGTTAAATTAGATCTAACAGATGAACAGTCTAGGGTTAGAGGGCTTTGGTATTATACTGACATTACAAACCTTGACCCCTCCACTGTGCAGAGCGGTCCCACTATACAAATCACACTGGAGTTCAGGACGGACGTGCCCGTCCAACTGCGCCCCCACCCGGCTGCTCGCAGCAAAGCTTCGATCTGTAGAAGTAGTTGAACTATGGTGGTGCAAAATACACTTATATATTTAAAAAACAAAAAAACACTAATATGCATGTAACATGACCCTATCTGTGACCACTACAAACTAAACTTTAATGTCTACTTCTAGGGCCATAGGACGGGTTAGACATTTGAAAATGCATTTTGTTGTAATATAATGTTAAGAGTAGCCTACTGTTTCCTATTTAAGACATTCGAGACATGGGTCCAAAACCATAATGATAAGTCTTTTTTCAATTTAAGAAATGTGCAGTAATGAAAAATTGAAATCATCACTTATTGTGGATTGACTTTGAAGGTATCTTTGTTTCACATGTGAAGACAGTCAATATTTAATTTGACATTTCTTTATTTGGAGGCTTTTTTTTGCTTGGTTGCTGTTCTTTTCAGCCGGAATTGCTGCTTTTATAGGCCAACTGACATATGTAAACCAGAAATGATAGACCTACTGTGGCTGGAGACTAATGTTCAGCAACAGCAGAGCATAGCAGATCCATGGTTTTAACACATCCACAGACCCAAATGTAGTCATTCTAAACCTTTATTTATTACTTTTGAAAAAAAAAACCTGAACAGTTGGCTACATCAGAGTCATTTTAGATTCGAATAACAAAAACTTTTTACTTATGCTCGATTGTTTGTTGTTGTCGCTGCTGCAACTGTCAATAAAGTTTTTTTTTTCAACAGTTTTTAAGTTAGGTCACGTGGGTTCCACCGGCGGAAAGGGCGGGACTTATCGCGCGCTGGAAGCTGTGAGGACCTTCCGTTTCCGCTGAAACGACGATGACAGAAATCCAGAGAGAATCATCTTCTCCGGTGCTATGTAAGGTCTTTGTAATGGTCGTCACGTGACATATATTTGAAGCCGTTTGACTGCGTTAACAGTTTTGACACGCAGCATGTCTTTTCCCTTGCCGTCAGCTTTCACGGCCCAACATTTCCTCGACTCTTGCTGTTGCTGCTGACAGCATCATGGAGAACAGCGCGACGTTTCAACTCAGGTCGTTTATTCAGCAGCGGCTGAGCGCAGCAGTGGAGGAAATCCTCGCGGAGGTGGAGAAAACCGTAGAGTTGGCTCTGTGCGGAGCCCACGTTCGCCGACCGAAAGAAGAAGTCGAGCTTCGCATGCTGGACTCTGTGCCCCAAATATCAGGTTTGTGACTTTAAGTAGCTATTGGCTACGGAAGCTGAGAGCGGCCATGGCTCGCCACTATCTTTTTTAAAATTCTGTTATCTCGAGATTGCGAAATAATCTTGTTATCTCGTGTTAATGTTATCAGGTAATGCCTCATTAGCAGATAAGAAAACTCGTTTTCCTGTGGCGATAATGGGACAATAATTTCAAAATAAAAGTGTTTTTTTTTTCCTTTTTAATAATAAATTCACAAGCCACACAGTGAGATGGACAAGCGTTAAAACTGCTCGGCCTCAATAATGTTTTTTATCTGTGCCATTATAATCATATGCGCTTTGTTTGAGCAGCTGCTGGCAGATGCAGAAATGGGAGTTGGTCAACGTCTTTAATTATCATAAAATGTTTCCCTCGTGATCCTTCTCTAACTTCAGGAAACAAAACAACACATTTGTGCCTTTCCTCACTGTTCTGCTGTAAATCCTCCCTGACAGTGGCGGTGATCAGACACTCTCTCTCACTTTCTCCATGAGGCTCATTATGATGTGATGACCAGATAAATTATCCCATTATCACAGGAAAATGAGTTTTGTGATGGCACGTTATCTTATCCCGTTATCACAATATAACAAGCTTTCGTCTTACGATAATGAGATGATTATTTTGCGATCTTGGAAAGAATAAAGACAGATGTGACCATGGCCACTCTCAGCTGTTTGCTGTCCAGCTTCTCCTTGCATCTGAGGAGCAGTCGAACAGTCTAAACTACAGTTTTCCAAAAATTACTCCAAAAAGCCCTTCTTAAAGTAAATATATTTCACCCTGTGCACTTTTACAGTGCTGTTTCATGGACAATACATAAGCATGAACAACATAATGTTACCTCAAATGTTACTTCATCACCAAGTTTGAAATTCCAATAAAAGTAGGTATGGATGTGGGTAGTGGTAGGGCTGTGCTAAAAATTTATATGGCAGTGTTTATTTTCATGATATCTGTATCCACTTCCAGCTCTGAAAATCATTATTTTAAATTTATGATTCATGATCAAAATGAGTTGTGAACTAGTGTGCATTTAAATTGCATTTTTTATTTTAATGTCAGGGCAGATACATCAGTGTTTGGTCATTTGCCCATGCCCAAATAATTGGAAATCAAATTTTAAATTAAATTGTTTCTACTCAATTTGTCCACTGAATTATCAGTGTGATTGGATGTGATGTATCAAGACTACCCAGACTGTACACAGCAACTTGTATTTCAGCTCTGTTTTTATATTTTCATTGAGCTATGTGGAATATCGCTACATACCATAATATGCATCCAATCGCAATGTATCTGGTTAAATCATATTGTGACCCACGTATCGTGAAGTCCTTGCCAATACCCACCCCAGACACTGTGATTTGATTAGTAGAATAGTGATGCAGACTTGCAGCATAGAGGGGAACAACTTATGAGAACATAAATAAAATTGTCAATCCCGATATAAAGCCATTCTTAGATTATTAAGCCTTTATGTTACTCAACAGTTCTTCTAGTCAGTGAAGTGTACAAACTCCACTGCTGGCTAACATAAAGGTAGATCCATGTTCAAGCGTCTCTTTTCGACTCCACGAAACATCTGTGTTGTCTCTACATGTTATATACTGTGTAATATAAACTCTGATGAACTGTTTGCGGGTTACATTTCTAGCTCCTGCCTAGGCGCTTTGTCAACACAGGTTTTTACAGTGATAGGGTTTGGAAACCAGAATCTGAGTACTACCAGGTCTTGAGCTTCTGCTCCTGTTTAGCCTTTTGACCCTTGTAGCTCACTCTATGCACACATGTAATTGAAATTAGCTCTGGATGCAGCCTAAATTCATTTTACAAAAGCAGCAACGTGCAAATCTGAAGTCATTGTGGAAAGACTAAAATGAAACATTCAATACAGTAAGTGTGATTATCTCAGCAGACAAAAACCATACATTAGTCACTGTTTGTGTTCTAATCCAAAAGAGGTCATCTTGTAATTTTCACTCCTTTCTTTGTAGCTGCAGAATCTCTGCTGATCGACTGTGGTGTGACTGGAGAAGAAGTGCCGCAGGAGGCCGCGACACAAGAGGAGACTTTCCTGAGTACAGCTGAGATCCCAGGCTCCTCTCGAACCACAGCAGATGCAAAACTGAAAGATGGGAAATGCTGCGTTGTTCTGGTTGACTTCAAGACACATGGGAAGCAGGAGGTTATTTTCCCCTTTCCTGAAGTTGTACAAAGTGAGCAAGATCAACCAGAGACACGAGTGTCTTTTGAATTGCCGCCAGTTTCTCCAGACTGCTCTGCAGCTCAGAGTGAAAGCAGCAATAGTGACGAGGAGCAGGTGCAGAGCAAAGCAGCAACGACCAAGACAAAGAGACGAAAGCTTTTGCAAAGACAGAAAGGCAGCATGAAGCAGAGGGATGCAGAGTCATGTGACTCTACAGCTAAAAGTAAAGAGCGCAACTGTGTCTGTCCTGTCTGTGGAAGGGTTTTCAAGTACAACCGCTCCTTCATGAAGCACATAAAAATTCACGAGGAGACAAGTGAGTCTGCAAAAGAGCTTCTAAATCATTTTCAAAGATCTCACAACAAATGCCTTATTTGTGATGTTTGTGGCAAGAGCTTTGTCAACCATGTTTGTCTACAAATACATTCAAAAATACACTCATTACATTAAAGACTTTAAATGTCAAGAACGTGGGGAAGAATTTGTCCAAAAAGAGCATCTGATCGTGCACATGAGGACACATTCAGAAGAAAGATGGTGTAGTTGTGAAACATGCGGCAAAAACACTCATGAAGCGTTTGTCAAAACCGTACACCTGTTGCATTTGTTGTTAGTTGGTTGAACATGTAAATAAACACACAGTAGGGAGAACTGAGTTAATGTACACTTATTACAAACCTAAATAGAAACGATTTTTTACGTTTAAACAACATCATGGATAGATTGGATTTCATTGTGCTTTTTTGTTGACCAGCTTTGCCATAAGGGGGAAAATTTGTAACATACAAAGGACAGAATTTACATTCAAAATCACATCTACAAAACTAATTGCATCAATAGAACCTGAAAAAGTAACAGCTGTGGCGTTATATCAAGAAGTCTGTGTATAATGTTGCAGTGAAGTCTGTAAAGCTTAGCATGCTAAGCAGCTAGCCTTGAACTGTCCTGTCTTGAGCTTAATTTCTTTGAAAGTCGTTTAAACTCAACAGAAACAAAACGAGATAAAACTTATCAAAATGATCATAGTTGTCCTTCCACTGTTAGAACACTCACAAACTCATTTTTTGTCTAAATAATCCCTTAATATTTCTAAAGAAACCCTTTGAATACAAACGGCCCAACCAGAGCAAATAAACAGGGTTTGATATTATTTTCCTGTGTGCCGTTTTAATTAGCACTTCTACAGAAATATTAAAATGTATGCTGGCAAGCAATATCTCGTCCACATTTTTAACAACCGTTACTTTGTCATAATAATCGGTCTCTTCACTTACACATTCAAGTGACCCACTGTAGTTGCATCAAAAGATGTGACCTTGAAACAGAAGTTGTTAGTGGAATAATTGGATAGTTTTGATGGGTCAGTGATCGTTTAGTCAGTTTCAAACAAAGATGCTGAATATGTCTCTGGAGTCTTGCTTTTCGAATGTGAAATGTTAGTATTTTTCTTTTTCATATTATTGGCAACTGAAAATTGTAGGGCTTCTATCCGTACGTCAAACAAAGAAGAGACATCACCAAGAGACAGCTTTCTGAAAAGACTGAAAGTCTCTGACATCTGCTTAACTTTCTACAAAAGAAATCCGATCAGGGACTAATGTTTTGCTTCGTATGTTCTCTAGTAATGTTGTAGCGCAGCTGCGGCTGTTCCCTCTTCACTTGTCCACATATGCACGTAATCCGCTCCACTTCAAGTGGGCCTACTGTAACTTATGAGCTCCGAGGCAGCAGTTGTAAAATTGTTTTGCTAAAGAACACAGTTGGATTAATGTGAAAAGCACTTTAACTCAGAAGAGATGGCAAATTCAAAGTGGACTTGTAATGTGCGAATCTTTTAGACTTTCTTGGACTTTCTTGGCCAGGAAAAGTGGCTGTTGGGTAATATTTGTTTTTCTGTATTTCTACCTTTTTTTAAAAAAAAAAAAAAGCTGGAGATGAATGCAATGCCCCACTGCTGCCGGAGAACCCAGGACCCTCAACAGATGCAGAGTCCGACTTCAGGCTGAGCACCGAGGTCCCAGGACCATCACAACCCAGCAATGATATAGACAATGACGGCTGGAACCACTGCTCGGTTGAGACAGACCTCAACATTTCTGAGATAAAAGAAGAGCAGGTGGAACTTGGGGTTGACAGCCAAACACGGGAGTTTTCATTGCAATGTGACAAATCTTCTGCTGAAAATGAAAAAGGACGCAGTTTTTGCCATTTGTGTGGCAAAGGATTCCAGGACGTTGGTTCTTTATTGAAGCATATAAAAACACACAAGAAAAAAATCCAGTGCACTATTTGTGGGATGACCCAACGTTCCACTAAAGAGCTGATAACTCATCTAAAAGGCTGTCACAACGAAACAAATTGTTGTGACATTTGCGGCAAGACTTTGTCTGATAGCTACCGGCTCTGGCAGCATAAACAAGTGCACGCAGGCAGAAGAGATTTTAAGTGTAATCAGTGTGGTAGAGCGTTTTTCCGAAGAGAGCATCTGATCCTGCACGTGAGGACCCATTCAGGGGAGAAACCTTACAGCTGTGACATCTGCGGGAAAGCATTCAGTCAGAGGGGAAACGTTACAGTTCACAAACGAAGTCATTCAGAGGAGAGACCACATCATTGCAGCGTGTGTGGCAAACGTTTCAAAACAAAGGACCACCTCAAAGTGCACATGAGATATCACATACAGCAAATGGTGTCGCCAAACATTTTTTACTAATTCTAACTTCTAATACCCCTTTTCCACTGGTCAAAAAACCCGGGTTAACCGCTAAGATCAGGGTTTTGTGTGCAATGGGAATGGGTACAGTTACTACTGAATATGTTAGCCCCCCCTCGAAAATGAGAGATTCATCTCAAGGGGTTTTTTCATTACAATTACAGAAGTTAACACTAACGGACACAGCTGAAAGCGATTCCTGCCTGACTTGTGTCTCTATGAGCACCGAGCGTTTCTGTTGCAACGAGCTTAAATTAACTGCGCAGTGCGCCGC
>JAQLOL010000009.1:11839390-11852008 GCA_029783665.1 Naso thynnoides | reverse complement strand
TCATCCGGCGCTGTGGCTTAGTTGGGTAACGCGCCTGTCTAGTAAACAGGAGAGCCTGGGTTCGAATCCCAGCAGTGCCTTTTGGATGAGTGCGTGGCTTTTCCATCTCAAATGAAGATTGTAGGGATGAATGTTTGTACATGTGCGATGTGTGCAACACATACATCCAATATAATTCGCTCTGTTAACTTTAGCTTTAGCTAAAATATTGCTGACCCTTATTGGATCAAGAATTGCATTACACTCCGGTCATCATAGTTTTATCACCAGAGAACAATGACAAGAATGTTTTTTTCTTAGGTTTTTTTTTTAACCATACTTATTTAAACCAAAAAAGAAGTTATATTTATTGTCACATGTTATATTTTACTTTTGGGTGCCAAATTGTGCCCCTCTTAGGTAATTTGAATTTGCAGTCAAGTCTAGTATTTTCCTACAGAACACCACAACCTAAGATTGGCTTGGAGGAGTCGGACTCTGCTGATGATTCCCCTACGAGTAATACGGGTAAATAATATAATTATTATCAGTAAAAAGTATATTTGTTTATTTGTCAAGGGCAATGTTAATCAACAGAAAAATGTAGAATTGGAAGTTAGTTGATCTTAGAGACAGTTTTTAATTTGTCACTGCTTATATTTCAAAAAGACTAAAAATTGAGATAACATCACATATAAAATAGTTAAGAATGTTAATATCAGCATTTTTGTTAATACAGTAAGGTAGAGAGAGAGATAAGAGCAGTTATGTGCAACATTGTGACTGGTCTTTTTAATATTCACACCTCTCCCGTGCTTTCTGGTTCTTTTTTTATTGTGCTATTTGCGAATGCTGTAAATCAATTGGGAGTGTTCTGAAATGCATACGTGTTAACTCATCTTAAACGGCCATTTTTGGCCTGGCCTCATTGGTAAAGGAGTTCATGTATCTAAAGAGACTGTCAGATTAAATAAAGGTTAAATGCAGGAGTAAAATAATTCAACTGTAACCACAAGTTCTGCGTGCTGCTATCTTCAGACACAGATACCTCACCAAGGGAGAGGGAAGATATAGAGTTGCTTGAGCGAGCCTTGGAGAAAGCCCTTCAGGTCCGCACTGGCACAGGACCATCTAAGAAACCTGCACCTCGAAAGGATCCAGGCACTGCAGCTGCCACATCCGTGGGGGGAGGACAGACATCTGCGGCTGCCAAAGGAATCCAGACTACAAAATCAGCCTCGAAATCTGCAAAACATGACAGAAAAGAGCACAAAAGGCCAGGTAAGTCAGGATCTTCCATGCTGGGCTCAAAATCCTCAGCTGCACAGTGCAAATCGATGTAATCCAGGGCTGTCCTGTCTCCTCAGCTGGGACTCTACGACAACAGTTAGCAAGGAAATCACACCAGGCTGTCAGAGTGTCTGGCTCTCTTGATGCGGGTCAGTTACACACCTCAACCCTCCACTCTAAAAACAAGACGAGTAGAAGCAAAGTGTTGAGTGGCAACGACCTTGACAAAGCTGCAGCGCTCTCCACGCCTTCTTCAAATAACACAGCGCCCACTTTACATCCAGCAGAGGCTGGTGCTCACAGTTTGCCTCGACAGAACAGGTACGTTTTTAAACATCTGGATGAAGATAACCACACCGTGGGGGTGAACATTTGTTTTCTGTGCTGTGATAATCACTCTGTTTGCCTTTGCTTCATGGCAGGATAATATCGGATCAAACAGCAAAATGGAAATCTCTCAGGAGAAAGGAAAACAGGTGGCCAAAACCAGTGCGCATCAAATTTTACAACAAGTTAGACCATTTCTTTTGAAGCACTGAGTTTCCTTCTTTATTTTATCTTGAGGTTGTGGGACAAAGTTGCTGCTCTGCAAAGGAAACCTGTGCCAGGGAGGAGTCGCTTCATGGAGAGAATGAGAGCTACGGTATCCTTCCTCTTTCTAGTGAAGCTTGTCGGGATGGGCTGTGAGGCCTCAGACAAGTTTTCCATGTTATGTAATGATGATTTTGGAAATATGACCTAGTGTCACAGTTTAGTTAGAAATCCACTAGTTTCCGTTCACAGTTTGAGTGTCTCTGAAAAGATTCAGTTAAAGCACAATCATTCCTACAAGCAGTCTGATACCCAGTACGTTGTCTTGACCGCTTCTTTCTGACCTCTCTAGTTCCCCGAGGATTGGCCGGTTGGCAGCCCAGACCGGACTAGAGCTCTGGCCGATAGACTGACTCACCAAGGGCATGACCTCATCCAGCAGTGGTGCACACAGGAGCTTCTGGCCAAACAGACTTCAGAAGCAGCCACAGAGCCGGGTAAAGGCATGGACAGAATTACATATGCCTCCACACAAAGTCTGGAGTGGAGGAATGAGGAGAAATGAGAGATTGATGACACAAGCACGTGGGTGAGGAAATGATAAATTGGGAAGAAACTGCACAAGGAGTTGGCAGGAAGTGGTTTTCTGAGAGATATTTACACTGATGCATTCGTTTTTAGCACTTGGTTTTGGCCAATCATACTCTGTACTCTGGAATAAATGTGAGAATTTTTAAGTTGACCGGAAAAGAAAATTGCAAATTTAACCCTTTTATATCTGATTCAAGGTCATATTGTGCATTTATTTCGCAATTTCTTTCCAAAAAACACACAAAGATATTTCTTTGTATTCTTGTAGCAAAATCCAACAATGTTTTCTTCCTGTAAAACAAAATATGGCTTGTGCTGAGCATGCAGTATCATGACATCCACCAGTCAGTCAGTCTTCAGATATTACAGGACTGCACAGAGCTAAGAATCACAGGCTAGCTCAAAGAATACAAAGCCGGCATCCAACTCTGAATGACTGTATTTTTCCATTTTTTTCTTGAGTCACCATTGTCGCCCATTTTTCAACCCTCACATCAAAATCCCTGCCATCATTTATGTCCCGCCTCCCTAAAGTTCGTCACAATACAGCAGTTAGATGCTTTCAAAATGCAATTTAATGGGGGTTAGGGTGACCTGAGTCAATCATTGCAGTAAAGATAAACAACTCCATCATGTCCTGCAACAACGCAGCCACGAAATTCAGTAATTTTTTTTTGTATCTCTATACAGGTGGTGGGACTCTGGAAAGGTTGCAGATGACAGCAGCAGAGCTCCAGAACTTTGCACGTAAAGTGAAACAAGGTAGGAAAATAATCCCTCATAAGCCAGCACACAGCCTTACTTTGAAAATCATTCTTTCCCTCCTTAATAACAGTCACAATAACCCGTCTTTGATGGTATGAAGGTGGTCGAAAGAAAAAAAACATAATAAGATGATTAATTCCTGATAACACTCACATAATGAAGGGGACATTTTTGGAGAGATTAGGATCCAGTTTTTGAGTCTGTGTTTAAATGATCGTGTCTGAGTGTCAGAGCATCATTTCCATTACCTCCAATGATACAATTATTACAGAGCTCAGTGCTCGGAGACTTTCCATTCACACCACTCTAACGTCTGTATCACCCTCTCGAAGTGATATTTTTTTATGTGTGTGTAACAGTTGTAGCTCCAGTGCAGCTCGAGTATGTTGCTAAAGCCAGTGTGAGAAAAAAAAAGTTTCCAATTATTTGCAATTCCTCGCTTGGCCCACACACCAGCATCTGGTGCTGTAAATATATTCAATGTAGCATCTCACATCCGTGGTTCTGCAAGAGTTTGTTTCCAGACGTTTCATTTTCCACAGAGGGCTTTATCGTTTATTGCCTGTTAACAGCGTTTGAAAAATAGTTGTGATGCTCCCAGCGCTCTAACGAGCTAATGCAGCCTCTCCTCCTTGGCATATGGAAAATGAAAACAGAGCTGCAGTGAAACCTCAGTGCCAGATCAGTACTTTCCTTGGCCTCGACAGATTCCCCGACCCTCACTGTGACGGTGGGTTTTAAAGCCGTTTATCCTGACGCGGCTAGACAAGGGCCTAGCTATTTAAAGCTGAGGCAGCAGAGCAGAAAAACGTTTCAGGGTTCGGTTGCTCACGCTTCTGCTCTAAAAATAACCACATTTTCCATCAGAGTGGGAAGCATGGGATCGATGGAGGCCTGAGGGAGGCTGTCTTTGCCCCACTGGAGCAAATGATGTCTGGGGAGATGGGACGGTGGAACCACTGCCCCCGACCATAACCTATGCAACGGAGGCAGAGCTCACAGAGCTGGAGGGGCTGAGGATGAGGGGGGCGCTGCTGCAGCAGGAGATTCACCTGGAGCAGGTAAGAGTTGAACGTTTTAAACACCTGGTAAAATATCGATTCATCAGATACCAAGAATTTGTGCAAACTGATTAGATTGTTCTGTTCAGTTCCTGTCAAAAACTGCTGATAAGTAATGTGCTAACAGTCTCCTCTTCTTTGTGACAGACTCTGTTGGACACTGTATCACCCCAGCTTTCATCTCTAGTATCCGGGCCTGGAAATCCCAACGTCAGTGTGCTGAGAGACGTGTACTCCCTGCTGGGTGAAGGGGGGCAGCGCTTCCCTGCCATCGTCCTGGACTCTGAGCCAGACTGACTACAGAGCACTGATGTGCCATTTTAGAAAGTTTTCCACACCTCCATTTACACACATGAAAAAATAAAACATATGAAACATCCCACAGTATAATGCAATCCATGATGACACTGTCAGTCGAACTTTGGTCGTGGGCAGAGACCTTGTTGAAGACTTGGGTTGCAGTCTGCTTCCAAGCGGACTCTGGTGCCGTTTATTTGTGTTGTAAAAGTAAACAGACACGTTTTTATGATAGCAGATGTGAGATTTGTACATAACTTCAAAAACTACAAATAAACCCATCTGCTGATTGTGAGATCCGTTCAGGAATGAGTCTTATGTTAGATCTCTTTAAGCCATGTTTATATTATACCTCTGCAAATCATGTAGTAACCATGGTAACACACGTGCGTGACAGCATGGGTATTTTTCCCCCTTATTAACAGGTCAAAAACTGTTTCAACTGTCGTGCTTGTGTCCTACTCTGGACCTTTTTCAGTTAAGTTTATAGAAGTGTTCGACTGAGTGCGCAGTAAAAAGCCCGCTGTCGTTACGGTACCTGACTCCTCCTTATCTTCGTGTTTCTGCCATTTTGTATCCATAATGTTGATTTGCGATGTAATCTTTTAATCTCAACACTGCTTATAATTAGTTATTTTCCATGAGCTCTCTGTGAAATCAAAGAAAACTAATATAATAATCAGAAGCCACATAAATTTGTGTCAGCCACCAGAATTTGATTTGCCCACGTAGGCCCCATAATGCACTTACGATGCACAAAGACATTTGCCAAAGTGGTCCATTCAACAAGTCAGCAGTCAGTCTGTGGTCCTCATTCAGGAACAAATGAACCAAACTACAGTTGTGAAAGCACCCTGAGATTGATTTCACGACTATTGAAAAGGATGAGCAGATGTATCTAAAAAAAGTGGTAACTCAGCGTATAGTAATCCGCGAATGAAGAATTAATGCAACTGTTTTGAAGTATCTGTATTTAGTGTGCTGTGTCTGTTTACTCAGTGTCTGATATGATGCAATAACTTGTATAACTTAAAAACAAACAATGCTGTGATAGTTTATCATTTTTCTTAAGTGCTGGTTCTGCATGTGGGATGCAGTTGTTGAAAGTGTGTTGCTGTCTATTAAAATTAAGTTTTTTACACAAACTTTTTATGAGCTAAATGAGAGCCGTCTTTGGAGCATTTCTCAGAAGATTCAATGGGTTATTTAAAAGGTTGGGGTTTTTTTGCTTAGAGACAAATTAAGGTTCTTAACCCATAAAAGAAACACTGAACCCTTCTGTTTACCTGGAATATTCAAAACCAACATGACCCATTGTTTTTACTGGACAGCAACAATTTCTAAATGTTAAATCTGTGAAATGTCACATGATGTCATTGTGTGGCAAGTGGATTCCACTCTGTTTTTTTTTTTTTTTTTAATAAATGCTTTAATTTAAACAGCTCAGGTTTTGTTTTTTATATGTGTCTTTCATTGTTACAATTACATTTCAATAAGAATTTTGTTGTACAACTAAATTTAGAGCTTAAAGTTCAATCTTGAGTGAGTAGTGGAGTGCTTGTAACACTGTTTAACCAGCAGGGGGCACTCAACTCACAAAAGTGACCGTAGATTGCTACACATAACTACTGTTCCTTTAAAAGCTATCAATCAGTTGTCAGTAGGATTCTTTCTGTGCCTCTGGTTTACACAGGGAAATAAGACTAATTTTGTTAAAATACGATTAAGTAATTATTTTTGATCAGACTGTCAGCCTGCTGGTCGGAATTTAAGGGATGCAAAGTAACAATGGAGGTGTTTCTGCCTATTTTAATCCTGTCTTTCAGTGAAAGAAGCAGGAACACCATGACGTCAGGCTCATCCTCCATGTGTTCCAGTTTCTTCCCACTGTCTGGCGTATCAGAGTCTCACAGTGTGATTGATTGTGCTTGTCAGCTATGCGACGTACGTGCAGGAAGTAATGTAACAAGGGAAACCCCATTAGTGTTTCTCTGCATGATGTGTTTGATATCCATTCTGGACTTTTAGACTCTGGCATACGCTGAATGGCAGATAACGTGTTTGAAGCCAATACTAAGTCTCAGTGATCTGAGAGAATCGCCACATATGTGATGTGAGGGTGTGTGTGAGATGCAGGAGGGCTTGGAGAGGCCAAAAAGGCTCTTGCCCACAGATGACGTGCCGATCGCTCGGGCTTTGCCAGACTGAGCGACAGGTGGCGCTGGGTTAACGCAGCAGGACGTGGGTGGTTGAGCCCTGCTGCACCAACCCTCGTGGACACACAAACAGAGGAAATTGCACACCCAAAGCCGGATGAGTCACAAAGCTGATGCACTGGGGGGCCTGGCTCTCTGCGTGCTTCAAGCTGGAAATGGCATGTTACCCTGAGGAGTGGAACAATTCAGCTTCGTACTGTCTGCTTTCCTGCATCCTAAGCAATATGATCACAGTAACTAAAGCAGCTGCTCTGTTAAAATCAGGAATACACTCCAGAAGGTTTGCAAGATCTCCTCTGTTCCTTGAGAGGTGTCTCACCTCTTGTGGATTGCTGCCAAGCCTTCTGTGTAGTTCTGTAGTAATGTGCTGCAGGCGTCTGGTCCGCCCATGCAGTCTTGGATCTGTGTGTGAAGAGAGTGAAGGAGGAGGCAGGGAAGCATCCTCAAGATCACGTCAACACTACACACAGGTCCCACAGGGAGTGGCGCCTACGCAACTCAGCCTTCCTGTGACCTGCATACATCAGCTGCTGCCTGGCTCTGGCTGTCACCGGCCGAGCTCTTCCACTCCCACCACTGTGGCCTGGCCCTGCCCAGGTTACCCCTATCTCATGCCTTTGTCCCATTTTTCTCACGCCTCTTTTTGTCACATAATGGAAGATCCCAGGCAATTTGACTTTCCATGGAAGGAGCTCCATTTTCTTTCCCACGTACACGTGCTTTCTCACTGAGGTGGACAGAGTTGAATAGTCCTTTCTTTGTCATAAACATTCCCTCCAGCTTGTTCCCTTTTTTCACTCTTTTCATTTTCGCTCTGTTTTGGTCCACTGCAGTGCTCGAGTCCAAGTACAAATCCACAGAAACCAAACAGTGCGACCAAGAATCCACTTCTCTCCTTCTAATGCCATTTGCTATTGAACATCTCTTTTCTCCCGCACCCTTTCCCTCACAAGCACATTCCTCGCTTCCCCTATTTTGCCCATCTGTGGCTCTGTTGCCGATTGAGTTTCAGCAGAGATCGTTAAGTCAGTGTGGTGGTCATGGATTAGGTTGCATTAGAGTTTATTATTTGATTTCCCCCACCAATCAGCGACTCTGAGCCAGCTTTCTCCATCAAGTCGAATTTTTCCTGCCAAGGCAAAGAATACTGTGTCTAAACTAAAAAGCAGTTGTCCTGTGGAGACAGAGGCATGTTTGGCTTTTATATGAGAGTATTAGGTATCTCCTAATCTAATAAATTGTGCCTTGTGGGCATTTAAAAGCAGGAATCCTTTGATCTAATTATGAGGAGAAACCCTGTTGTTAAGCTTAAGTCATGCTGATGTTTTTCAAATTCATAAAGCTGTGTTTAAAGCCCACAGTTAAATCTTAATGGTTGCTGCTCACCCACATAACTGCTCTTTAGATTTTCAAAACGTCATGGACTGTGTATTTTATGTCCGCAGGGTCTCAAGACATTACTTTTTTAGACTTTCACACATTTTAGAAACAGAGCTGTCAAGCAATTCAAAGAGGCCTGTTGTCTCATCACACATCATCTTTAAATACTCTTGAAAGGACGTTTTATTTCCCCTATGATTACAGGCAACAGTTCATTTTATTTCCAAAGTCCTTCAGCAACAGATTTCCAAAATCAGGTAAAAGTTCACAGTTAATTTTCAAGGAACCTTGTTAAAAAAAACAAAAACAAACAAACAAAAAAAACCCAAGAAGATGAAATGTTGCCATTGTAAACCAAGTCATGCCTCAGGACAAAAACATAGACAGCTGTGGAAACACAATTGTCCTTCGACAGTGTAGCTTCTCAGATGTGGAGGAGTGAGATTAGCAAGTTTCGGAGAAAATAGAGCTGTCTGGATTGATTTTCTTTCATGGTGGGCGAACGTACAGAGGGATTAACTACTATGAGATTGCCTTCCATTCAGAAAGGGCCCGGCACCAGCTGTGTGTGTGGGTGGAAACGGAGTGAGTGTGTTTGTCATGCGTGTCATCTGTCTTGTGTGGACGTGCTCATTACTGCATTTACACTTTCATCGTAGATAAACTGTGAATTTCAGTATTATCAGGTGCAAGCATGCACATGAAAGGAGGAGTATGTGGGTGGTTGTAGGATTTCTCTGTGATGTTAACGTCCTTGCAAGAATTGGTGGGATGCAATGAGAACACCATCAGTGTATAATAATTGCCTTATGGAGTTGACGCATTTGTTCTGTTGCACTGTCGGGGTAGATCCCCCTTCCCCCATCCGGCGTATTAAAAAAGTAGCTTTCCAATATGGGATGATGAGGGATTCCCCCGTTCTCCTCTGATTTCCAATAAGCAGTTGGCCTCTGTGTTCCCCAGGGTGAATTTTTGTGCTGCAGGAAAACCAAACTAAAAGACCGCATTTGAGAGGCAGAGATGGGGAGATGAAGAGAAGAGGGAGCACAATTTAAGTCTTCTCCCCTCCCCCTTCCTGTGCTCTATCAACCCCTTTTCTCCCTGCTTCAGTGTTTGACGTCACACAGAAGGAGACCAATCGGAGCATTTGGACATCCCTGTGTATCTTCTCTGGCTCCGCCCCTTGCTATGGTCCCTTATATATTCTCCACCACTACATTCGGCAGAGTGTACAATGTGCTGCCAGAGAGCCAGCAGGCAGTATACAGAGAAACGGCCAGTGAGGGAGGGAGAGAAGGGGAAAGTGTGAGTGGATTTCAGCGCTGACTTAGAAGCCTTCATCTGACACGCTCCAGCCATTCCTGCTCCAGTCATTTCTCTAGAATCATGTAGACCTCCTATTCCTTCTTCTCCTTTTCTGCCTTTCTCTATTTCTCTCTGTTTCTCCAGGCTAGGGCTGACAACAACCAGGATCAAAGAGGCCAACGCCGCAGCCTGGTTTCAGGATCTACCAGCACACATCATCAGGATGGGCTGTACGACGGGTCACCTGGCTTGCCAAATGCAGCCCCAGACCAGCTCGGGGCAGGAGAGTCAGTCCCTGGAGGTCGGCGGTGCCAAAGTGCCTGAGGTGCTCTCCTCTCTGGAGCGTCTGTCACAGGCCACTGGTGGCATGGAGAAGTCCTGGTATCGCTGTATCTTTCCCTTTGGAATCATCTCTTTGGTGATCGGCGTAGCAGGAACGGGTGTGACCTATACCTATAATGACTTGCCTCAGACTAAAGTTGTGTCAGTTGTGCTGCTTGTCATGGGTATTGTGCTGTTGCTGATGGCCTCTGCCTGTTGGACTGTCCACAAAAAGAAGAGAAGGAAAAAGAAAGAGGGAGGCTCATTCACCTCTGAGCAGTGTCCCCTGTGAAGCACATGGGGAAAGCAACGGTAGGACCTCGAATGCAGAGACAAAGTCAAGGCTGGCTGCTCAGGGCTTGGCTAAAGAAGTCACCACTTTACTTTCTCCCAGTGCCAAATCCCCTCTGTTCTTTATCACAGAATTTGGCTCAGCTCATTTCGGAGATAACTTGAGCTGAGAAATCATGACGAGTGGACGGACAGATAGATGGCGCACTGAGGATCTGCTTAGTCTGTAAGTTTTGGACCATTTCGGATCGACAAGGAGGGATCACCAATGCCTCACACGTTCTTTTATAATCAGACAGCAGGTGTCCGGTGTCAAAACAACCTCGGAAGAGACATACAAATATGCATTGCATACTTCATGCATATTTACACGCATGTGCACATGACCCCAGCAGTCCTCACTCACAAATGCACTAGGAGTCAGAGTTGGAGCTCGCACAGACACCCAACACGCTATGCAGAGCTTCTGCTGGAGTCAATGCTGGCGTCACTAGACACGTCAGTCACAGCATTCCTCCTGCCAGGACAGGTGACTCTCCAAGAGGCCAGAAGTGGGCCAAAGACGGCAACCTGATACCCAACTGAAAGAGCAGCACACCCGCGTCAGTGGCCAGCGTCATTCACTCGTCCTGTGACACCGCAGCAATGTGTTGGGAGCTTTTTTTACGCAATGGGAGAGTGGAACTTGAGTCCAGTAGGATCTTCCTGGCATCTGTGCGGACGATGAACTGGAGAGGGCAGAGGACCTGCTGGGGAGGTGGAAGGTGTTTGTGTGTACTCAAATAAAGATTCTGGCGAACTGAGAGACTGTCGGACCTTGGACCTCACCACCAAGGAAGTTAAGATTTGCACATATGACCATGTCCCCATGTCCATGGCAAGCAAGAGTAACCGTTAGTAAGCAACTTACTCTGAGAGACTGTTCATAGCTTCAGCTTCACGTTACAAAGGTGAGGGACATTGACTTTCTGACTTACTGATTGCCCTCCTGTCAATATGTGAGCATTTACACCCAGCCTAGTGTCTTTGTGGGGCACCTCAACTCTACAGGACAGGATTGTTGAAGGACACTGCCCTAGGGGACATGCCACTGCAGGGACACTTTGACTGATCCTGCTCCCCTTACCGCCCCTCCCGCTTGGTGCCTTGAGCAAGCACTCATGGAAAAAGGCTCTGTCGCATTCCCCCATTTCCATTTGGACCCCCAGAGAATTTCCCCCCTTGTTGTTTCACTCCTTTTACCCCAGCGGGACTGTCCTCATCCATCCCATATGCCTTCCTACATCTGACATCCCCAGTTTCTCATTCATCTCTTCATTGTGATAAAGCCCAGATAGGAGTGTGTGCACCCTTACGACACACATGTAAGACACACACATGCAAAGCTCCACAGTCCCACAGACACTTGACTTCATCTCTCCATGCCAAAGAAAGTGGATTATTTTCTCTCTCATAGTGGAATGAGTATTGACAGAGAGTCCCTTTGTCAAGCTGAAAATAGGGTACAAGGCTGCTCTAGTGAATACAGATTTCTTGTTCGCTTAGTGACTCTGGGGTTTCCCTTTCCTACACTTTTTCTATCAGAGAGAGGGAACAAATGTGGCTGCACTCAGCTCCACATCTGTGAATAGGTTCTTTCTGTTGGTGTGTGGTCTCACAGGATGAGGCACACAATGGCATTTATTCTTGTCTTAAATATTCTTGTTTCTGTCACTGAATGTATCATGATATGAAAAGCGCAAATGACGGAAGGGAAAGGTGCAATGTGCAGAATGTATAGAATCTGAACAGAGTGCAGAGCGTGTCTCCATGTGAAGGACTGTCTGCTAGCTCTCCTCTACCCTTGAAAACAATTATTGATCCCTGCTGCATCGATTTCAGCTACCAGATTAGTGACGTTTGATGTTAAGTAAAATGTGCCTGTGCATCCATGGGTGGCAGTTAACACACAATGCCAAAGACTGTCCTGAGGCCAGCTTCTCAGTTGCAATGCTGGGACTGCTGCTTCAATAGACATGCAATGGATCAGTCCTTTCTACACATTATTTGAAGCTCATTGGGCTTGTAGATATTGTGTTGCACTCTGACTGGCAGCCTAACTGTTAGTTTTAATAAATGGGAGGAAGGGAAGGAGGGGAGAATTAGCAGGTAATTGTGGCAGACAAAAGTAGAGCTGGGGAAGTCATTCCTTTCATTTTAATTTTGGAGTCTGGAGCTATCCTGCAGTTTCATTGTGATCTGTCCACCAAAAAGGATTTTTTTCAAGGGGGATCTTATGGATTACTGACAGTCGCAGTGAAAATGCCAAGTTGACAAGAGTATGGTAGATCTTCTCTGAAACTCTATATACTGACAAAACATAGGACTAACATACGTCTGTCTTTATGGGCACCTGCCTTCTGTGCGACCACATCAGCCCCTAATTTCCTTCAAGGTAAATGTCAAAGTAAAAGGTTATAAAGAGTATTTATGATTATGTTTTTGTAGCACAGTGCAGTGGTATCATCCAAGCAATGACACAGGAGAGAAGCCCCAGTATTACAATACAGAACTTTGTCCTTGTTTATGACGAGAACAAAGTGCACACGCTT
>JAQLOL010000009.1:11818035-11835134 GCA_029783665.1 Naso thynnoides | reverse complement strand
CCTGGGCCATAACTAGTCTACAACTGAGGACTATATATCTTTAGATTTACACATAACACCAAAAGATTACAAGAATTTAGTGTTCTCCACAAGCACTGCGATGTAGAGTAGGCTTTTTGAAGTGATATTTAGGTTGTAATATGGTAGGATAATACAATTTAGAAGAAATATGATTAAACAAACAAATAAATAAAATGTTCTTTTGTTTTACAAGACAAAAAACAGACAAAAAATAAGAAAACATATGCATAACTACATATTTTAAGAGCAAACAATTTAGCTTCCTGTTAGCCGGCACTTCCTATCTATCATGAGCTCAGGAGGGGAAAAAAAACCCAATAACATTACGCATTTTAACTGTAAGTGCGGCACCACGACGCTGGTGTTGACAGCACTTTTTTGTCTTGTTGTCGAAATGTATCTGATGCTGGCAGTGACAGGTAAAATACAACTACTGCTGCTCTGAAAATGACTGCGCTTGTCCCTTTAAAAACGGTCCCTTTAAACTTCCTTCTTCGCCGAACTTCATTTCCCACAATCACCAGTAATTTGGTGTGTCTGGGATGTTCTTCATAATCAGGTCAGCCAATCACATACATATACTGGCGAGCGCGTACTTCGAAATGGCGTTACGTTGCCCAATGATCTTCTGACATTTTCAGTTTATAAAATCTGTCCAATCGGTGCGACCGTTATGCTGTCTGACCAACCAGAGACCCACTAGGTAGTATATGGGCGTCATCACCACCGGCCAATCAGATTGAATATAGGGTTTAAACGGTGAGCGCGGGCGGTCCTAAACCAGCTCAGGGGCGGGTCCAATTTGGGAGGACGCGTGCTTGAATTTGAATTCAGGCAAGAGCTAACAACTTGTTAAGCTATTAGTGAACAAATACAGCACAACAGCGGCTGAGAACAGTACTGTAACACTGTATATCTACTTTTCTGCTAAAACAGTCTAAACTTTGTGTGTGTGTGATATTAGTTAGTATCGCCGTGACGTTTAAATCGCTGCTCGGTGCTGTAGCTACAGGCGTCGCTGTTTGAGGAGAGATCACTGCACTTGCAATGAAAGCGGGCGGTAAGTAACTTTAACTTAAGTTAGCACTTCTTACCAGAATTATGTGCATTTGTTAAAGCAAGAGAGTGACTGGGAACTGGCGTTAAAATCTTGCTCTGTAGCAGTTAGCTAACGTTGATAAAGTTAAACTCCTGGCCATCACAAACGTTAACCGGTGTAAGTTAACGTTAGCCATGTAAGTTACGCCTCCTGTAAGGTGAGGCTACTGTAGTTTTAAAAGTATAAATGCTGGCATTAATACACGTTTAAAACGTATATTCTCTCTGTTCAGTCCGTGTTTGTGGTAATTAATGACTCATTTTGTGAAACCAAATTCATAACTTAACTTACGTAAACGTAAGTTGTGTTTGAACCTCAGGAGGGAAATTTGGGCGCTCACTCGGTCTGACTTCTCCAAGTCTCATCCTCAGTTCACCTCCGTTTAATATCCATTAATGGTTAAAAAACGATGTTGTACCCTTATTTTCAGTCCTCTGCAGGTTATCATAATTTCAAGAATTTAAACGTTTTCGCGTTTTAGCAGTTGGCTCGATGAGACCACCCGGTGACACTTAACGTTAGGCGATTTGAATGTGGAGCCATAATCTTCACATCAGCGTGCCTGACTACCAGCTAACACGCTGCTAACCAGTTTCTGTGCTGCTTTTAATGATGCACAAATATTTGTTTGGCACTAATGTGAGAGTAAGCTTTTGAGCCCTGCTGCACTAACGTGAGATGCTTTTGGGTGATTTTGTGTGTGCACTTGAGATGTCCCCCCCCCTCCCCCCTTCACACTTCTTGAAAGTGTGTAGAAAGTCTAACTTTGCATTTCATTCCTTTCAGTGGTTCACTGCCGTTGTTCAAAATGCTACTCGGTTCCAGCACGGAAGCGGGTCCGTAAGCGAACTCCAGCCCTCACCTTGCTGTCTCTACCTGAGGAGGTCCTCCTCTGTGTGCTCCAGTGCCTCTCTGCGGAGGATCTGCTGTCTGTCAGAGCCGTAAGGAAACATTCTGTAAACTGTGACATCTAGCACGTATGTGCCACACCATCCCAGAGCTGTTCTGGCTCAGCCGTCTGGTCACCGCCTGATGTGGACGTTAAGATGTCTCTTTTCTTTCTTGTCCTCTGTCCCAGGTTCACTCGCAGCTGCGGGACATCGTTGACAACCACTCCAGTGTATGGGCCAGGGTCAGTTTCAGAGACACATGGCCGTCCCCCAACACCTTATGGCTATTTGAAAGGTGCAGTCACTTCTTTCAAATGAAGCCCATTTTACCAATCTGCTGTTTTCATCTGAAAGGGTCCTAAACTGAAGCATCTCTCTTCTTTTAGAGCTGCTGAGAAAGGGAATTTCGAAGCTGCTGTGAAACTAGGGATTGCTTATTTATACAATGAAGGACGTAAGTAAAACCCTGTGACTCAAAAGTACTCATGCCATTTATGTTTTTCCTCTTTTTGGTTGGTTCCGTGCAAGTGGATGTAACATCTGTCTCACAATAATCCTGATCAAATCAGTCGATTGGAATTGACGATTCTCTACAAGGGATCACACGAGTTGACGTGTGCCATGTTTCTTTCTCTGCCAGCGTTGTTGAGCGACGAGGGGCGAGCGGATGTATGTGGCCGCAAGGCCTCACACTTTTTCAGCCTCGCAGAGAGCCTGCGCTCTCCTTCGTCCGATCCCTTCATCTGGGTGTTCATCCGTCCCCCGTGGTCGCCGACCGGCAGCTGCTGCAAGGCCGTGGTGTTCGACCGCCTCAAGACGGAGTGTGACAACAATGTGGTAGGTTTTGCTGCTGCCATTTTTAAAAGGCAGGCAGATGTGCTTCCTTTACAGTCACTGTGGAAAATTAAGCTCCATTCATTTTTGGCCTATGTAACAACAGTTTGTAGGCACTGAAGATGTTCTAAAATCTTTACTTCTCTCTTGTAATGAATGCAGATTAGAGGACACTGGCACTTGATGTTAATGCTTTAGCAAAAACAGGCAGATCACTCTCTTCCTTTACCGGAGTCGGTATCAGAACAACCTTAAGTGCTTTTGTCGTCATGACACCAGTAAAGCTCTTCTTCCATTCCTCAGTTGATAGACATAAAAAAAATGGCGTGACTTGAACTTACAGAAACATTTACAATGTTTTTCTCTCTGTACAGACAACTGTGTAGAATTAGGAAAAGTTTTAAGCGGAATGCAGTCTTTATAAGGAATGTGACGTGCTCATTAATTGTTTTTCTTTCCTCTGCAGGAGAAGAGAGGGCCGTTGCTGCACTGTTTGGCCAGAGTTCTGCAGCTGTTTGAAGTGAGTGTGAAAGTGAGACTGAATCTGACTGTTTCTGTCTAAGTGTGATTTCTATTAGACTCGAATCAAAGTGAATAACTGTGTGCTGCTGTCACGAGGAGCTCATCTGACCGGTCATTAACAGCACAGATGGGAATATTGCTCTTTATACTGTGTAACACATCTGTTGCCTAACACTCCCTGTTGAGTCTTCTTGCTCACAGATTCTGGGGTTCTTTTATTTAATGGTGTGAGGATTTATTTCACACTGCTTGCGCAGAACTCGGGTTCGTTTTTTTTTTTTTTTTTATGTGTCGATGAGACAGTGTTTGACTGATTTGTTAGTGTCAAAGAACAGAACGTTTTGTCAGTTTGCTAAGTAAAGATCTGTCATTCATCTGGAGCTGTGTTACCTTTTCCAGGAGGATGAAAGACGCTCTGAGGCCGTCTCTATGCTAGGGCAGTCGTCTCAGGCTGGTTGTCTGCAGAGCTCCTACCTGTTGTGGGAGCACAACCGCAAAGCAGCTGTGAGTCTGAATCACCCACTCATTTTTTTTTTTTTAATCACAGTTATTCTTGAATACATTAACTCCTTTGATTTGCACTGCACGGTCTTTATGTTGACTGCAGCACTGACTCATCTTGTCTTAGTATTTTTCGTCCGTGGATTGAGATTGACTAAAATTGAAAATAAGACTTAAACAAGACTTATATTATGATATATTAATTGAAAAATCTGTTATTGGCAGATGGCAGATCCAGGCAGGTATCTGCAGTGTGTCCGAACCCTCAGGGACTACGCTGGCAAAGGATGCTGGGAGGCACAGGTGTGTGATTAAGGCAGAAAAATTGCCATGATATTGATGCAGCAGTGAATTTAAAAAAATGTGTTTGCACATTTTCTATTCTCATGACAGCCTTAATTGTTAGTTAAAAACTTAATTCTTCTTCTTCTTCACTGTAACCACACAACTAAGATGATGATGCATCCAGATGCAGCGGCTCTGTGCTCTCCCGATTGATGCTACTTTTATTGTTTGATTGTCCTTTTAATTCTTTTCTTTTTGCTTCTTACTGTGTTGTATCTTTTTATCTGTGGTATATAGGGTATGGCATTGATGAAGAAGTGGCACTCTGATTTCATTGTACTGTATTGTACAACGACAAAGAGATTCAGTTCAAAGAGTGTTGTGTTTGAAAAGGATTTCATCTGTCATGTTTCTATTTCATTACTTTTTTATTTTCCACTCCATTGTACAGATTTGGAACATTTTGTAGGTTTTGCAAGCAGCGTTAAGACTCAACTTGACAAGGCAGAGACCTTGACAATCATCGACTTGACAAAAATATGACTCATTCAAATCACAAGCTGTGTAATTACACAGCACCAAACTATTGCAGCACTCCTTATTGTCTTTTTGTGTGGCTCAATTGAGCAAGCTGTTGGGGCATTTCGAGCCATTCTGAAAGACTGATTTAACAAGATGTCCTTTATTTCCCTCAGCTGTCTTTGGCCAAAGTGTGCAGCAGCGGGAATCCTCTGGGTTTGGCGTCAAAAGCTTGCTCTGACTTGGTGGCCCAGCTCTTCAGTTCCTCAGCATCACGACCCTGCACTCAGGGCATTCTGGGACGAGGCATTAAGGACACTATGAGGTAGACAGGAACTGAAATGATATTACTGGCATGATTATTGTCTATTGATGAATAATATCTTTCCAGACAATTGAATATTCCTGTTAGTCATTGTAGTGACTCACTGTGTTTTGATGTTGTGGCTTTGTTAAATGACATTATTAAAGAGCAGATGAAACATAATACCAGCACAAGTGTGACAGGCAAGAATGAAGTTAAGCTGTGAACGTATTACGGAACCTTCAGGTAGATTTCACGAGATTTGGCTGTCGTGACAGACTTTTATGGTCAGATATGTCTGCTGGTGTTGGATTTTAAGGCATGATGGTTAAGACTGAACTCTTCAGCCTGTTGTAACAGTTCAGTGCAGTGCATTTAGCTTTTGTGGTTTTTATTAATGGACTTGAATCTGTAGAATTATGCTGAGGTTTTTTTTGCACATGACCTTAATTTTCTCCCTCTTTTTGCCTGTCCAGGTACATTCTGGTGGACTGGCTTGTGGAGGTGACCACTATGAAGGATTTCTCCAGCCTGACACTGCATGTGACGGTGGGTTGCGTGGACCGTTATCTTGCCCTGCGCTCTGTCCCCAAGGCTCGCCTCCAGTTACTGGGAATCGCCTGCATGGTAGTTGGAACACGGTAAGAAAGCACCCATGCATGTTCTCTTCTGGTTCTTTAGGAAGTTTGTAATTATATTTTAGTCGTAGAATATTCACAGTTGGTTTTGAAGGACAAAACTGATTAATTGTCTTAAACACAGAGTGGTTCCAAATGAAAATGTTTTCTTTTTGAGTGTTCAGGACAATGTTTGTTTCTTTCCTTTCCAGCTATATGAGTAAAGAAATCCTGACGATACGTGAAGCTGTCTGGCTCACAGACAACACCTACAAATATGAAGACCTGGTTCGAATGATGGGAGAGGTTGTGTCTGTGCTGGAGGGAAACATCAGGGTGAGCACAACAAATATTCCTCTTGTTTAAGTGCTAATAGATATATATTTTTTTGTGAGAGCGAAGGTACTGAACTTGCTAAGCTCTCCCTCAGAGCCCCACACTGCTGGACTACGGGGAGGTGCTGCTGTCTCTGCTCCCTCTGGAGAGGCGGACCACTCACCTGTTCAGCTACATCTGTGAGCTGTCGCTGCTCTACTCTGCTCTCGCCACACCGCCTTCCGGCAAACTGGCCTGCGCTGCACTGCTGCTTACAAGAGCACTACATCACTATGGTAATAACACTTGATCACAACCACACGTATGTCACAGCCTGTTTGACAAGATGCTTAAATCAAATAATGTTCTCAAACAAATAGAAATGACATCTGTCGAGTGTAAGTGTATGTTCCCCTTGACTGATGCCTGTGATCTCTCCCCGTGCAGCTCCCCTCTGGCCCAGCCAGTTAGTCGACTACACAGGCTTCTCCAAGCAAGACCTCGTCTCCCTTTCTGTTCTGCTCTACGTCAAGTGGTAAGCTTCTCACAGTGTGTGTTGTGACTGAGTCGCAGCCAAGCAATTAATTTCTCTCCTCCTCCATCCAGTCTGTCAGGTCATATTTAGACATAGACACTCCTGTGCCTTTCGCACTACAGAGCACACACACTAACCTTTTTTTCATTAGTTCAGTTTTAGTAAAGCAATTAGCCAGGATGACGTGAGTTCTAGGGTGTGACAGTATACAAAAGTCATGGTTTGGTTGGATTTTTACCCTAGCACCCTCTTCCTTTTCCATCTTTATTTCTGCTCCCTGGCTCAGGTCAGGAAAACTCCAGTAACACGTGCATACATCCATATGTCATAGGTCACCATAGGTGATTTAGTAAAACAAAACGATCTGTACAGGATGTTTTATTTTGAAAATTGACTGGATTTGCTGCCACGTCTGTGGCTCCCTGTCAGCAGCAAGCCTCTCCCTTGCGCTTTGTGGCTTAAATGGAGGATAAATTGCTCTGAGCGTCACACAACCACCGCAATGACTCGTCTCACTAACAGAGTTTAATCCACACTTTGGAAAGTCTAGAGAAGCCTCATGATTACAAGATTTCAGAGAGCAGACAGGGTCTACTAAGTTTGCTCAATCAGCATGTGCTCAACTTGCTGAAAGCTTTCTGCTGCTTCAGATTTCCAGGTGTGACTTTGGTTCTGCATTACGTTTGTCAGTCTTAACACATTATACTGTGTATAAATTATACTGTGTAGTCTCAGTACCATTCTGTGCACTGATCTGTCATGTGTGTACCGTACACTTCAGTACAAACCGATTTATTGTTACACCTCTAGTTCTAATTAGAATAACACTGGTGTTATCATGACCTTGGAGTAAGAGTTAGAGTTAGCGCAGTTCAAAGTATAGATTATTATAATGAGATGTCACAAAGGCCAAGTAGTGGCCTGCACAAAAGTTTTTTAAAAAGACATAGTCCCATCAGAAAGCCTGTATTTATTCTCAAAAAGTCTCATTTGAAAAGTACATCATTTGTTGTGTTCTCAGCTGGTAAAGTCTCTCCTTCTGATGAATGAGTTTTTGAAGTGGTCATATCTGTAAAGAAAAGCTGTGGATATTTCATATCTTCTAGAATATGTGCAGCTTGTTTGGCACAGGATTGGTGCATTTGGTTTCTCGTTAATTGATTTTGGACAGCACAACTCTGGCTAACATTAGCATAATCCACCGTGCATATTTATTAATTTCCTGAGGCTGACAAGTTTTGAGCTCAAATAAATTATGCAGTGTTTACTGTATGTCTGTAAATTATGTTTATTAGTTGCATTTGAAGGACATACAGTGACTTCTGAAGTGAAGTTGTTTGTCTAAACTTTCTAACCATCTTCTGAATAATCTTGTTGTGGTCCAGACCCCCTGCTGTAATTGACTCTTGTTCTGCAGCTTTTATTCAACAGCAGTTTTGGGTGACATTGTAAAACTCTGTCACTGTAATGTAACCACATTATTCTCAGCTTTACTGTTGCATTATCAGCAGTTATGTCAGCCTGGTTTTTAAGTGTCAACATCACTGACGTGCCCTTGTCAAGTACAGACATCAGCATTGTGTCATACACTAAAGTATCCACTGAGGATTAAATGTAATAATGGCGATGAATGCCTGAAGATTTATTTTCTAATCAGCTTGCAAACATTTATTAACTTTTTTTCCACTGCTTTTCAAAGCAGAAACAGATAAAATCACTAAAAGGTCCCTGTCCATTTTCTGATTTGTTACTGTACCTTGACACATGGACCTACTGCGTCACTTTTCTCAAAACAGATAACAAATATTGATTGATGATGTGTCTGGCTGTTTTCAACATGCTTATTTAGTCAAATTGATTAGATATGAGATTGTTTATAATGTCAAGTGACCAAGAAAATGGAAGTCAATAGAGCAAAAGTGAAGCCAAGAGAGAGCTGCAGAATCAAAGAAAACTACAGGAGGCATTTTGGCCGTGTGTAGGGTGTGGGTGTGTAACCATCAGTGAATCACCTGCTGAGTCACAGAAACGTGCCTCAGGGTGAGTCACTTTGATAGGTGAGCATCGCGCCGACAATCTGTAATTCTCAAATGGACAAGTAACGAGATTTGTCTCTGAGAGTTGATTAGAGGGGTGGAGCAAACGAAGTGGATCAAAGTCGGTCATTTCTCTTGTCTCTGTTTCCCCTCAGTTTCAGCGAAGATGTTCCCAAAGATTACAGGCACGTGTCTCTTACTGGTGTCAAGCAAAGGTTTGAAGATGAGGCCTACCAGCACATCAGCAAAGAAAAGGTACCAGATTTTTAGTCCTAATCGCCAGTGAAGGAGACCCTGCAATTTAATAGGCTTTTGAAAAATAAAAAAAAACATTTCTTAACTGGTAAAAAGTATGTTCCGTATTGGTACTAAAACTTGTCATCTATTATTTCATGGCCGCCACAAGGTGATGGACTTCAAAGAGCTGTGTCAGATCCTGGAGATTCCTGAGGTGGAGCCTCAGATGGAGCCTCCAAGTCCAACTGGTCAGCCAGTAGATATCCACACCTTCCTCGCTTCTCCATCCAGCACCAACAAGAGGTAAGCCAGTTACCAGCACACGGGTTCCCTTGTTACAACACTTGCGGCCTGGGTGATACTGAACAGTGCATTTATGATGTGCGAGTTTGCCCACCCACTTTTACAAGAAGGACATGGTCTTTGCAGAGTGACGCGATATTAGAGTTTATTAATTGTTTGGTTAATTTGCTGGATGTCCATTTAAGGAAGAGAGAGTCACATTTAAGTGCTGGAATGCATTTGTTAAACCGCGATCACTTTACTGAAGACTTGTGCCTCAGGGGGCACTACAGTCTATATAGCATGGAGTTAATGTGTAAGTAGAGACGTTCGCTGCTTATTGTACCCAGCAAAAGCAGTAAAATGATTTTAAAATATTGTATTAATTGATTGTCTGGGTTAGGAAATCAGTTACCAGGGGCAACTCGCAAACGGACAGCCAAATGACCCGTGTCTCCACCTCTCCTTGCTCATTTGCGTCAACAAGTGGATGAGTAAACTGTTTTTGTCGAAATGTGTTTGTTTGTGCCATTCACAAGATGCTCCAGTGACTCACTGCTACAGCACTGCTTGTCAATTTTCTCCCAAGGAGACGCGATGACACCATGCAGACCCACAGAGCGAGCTTTGTAGCCACGCCCACTGCAGAGCTGTCTAATCAGGAGGAGATGCTGCTGGGCGATTTCCTGGACTGGAGCCTGGACACTTCCTCTTCCGGTTATGAGGGGGACAAGGAGGAGGAGAGCGAGGGAGAAAAAGACGGCGATTGTGAGTGTTGAGGAGGGAAGGGCACATTTATCCCAGTGGGGTTACTAGCAGAGTCTTTAACGTGTTTTTCCCTAAGGCTTAGGAGTTAACAATCCATATATAGAGGAGAATAATGCATGAGTCACTCTTCCATTAGGACATTATGTGACAAGAGATGACTCAGCATCTGCGACGTCGAGCTTAATAAACCAGCACATACATTCAGGCCTCCATATTATGCAGACTCACTGTGGACAAATGAGGATGGATGATAGCAGCTGTGCAGTGTGTTCGAGAGATATGCGATGAAGCAAGTTTGACACAGCAAGCCTTTCTTTGCTTGAGCTCACTGGACAAAAACCAAAGACCCCAGTCAGAGATAATAAGTATCACGGCAAAGATTATCAACTTCTTTTCTTAAGCCAGAGTTTCCTCATCAGCTTCTGTGCACGTTTCCATAAAAGGACTGTTTTGTGCCTCATTTGTCTGTTCTGCACAAAATGTTCGATCGTGTGCCGCCTGCTTCAAGAGGAACAGGTTGTGATATAATGGAGAGCGATGACGAATGGAAAAAAATTACATCAAAAAGCAGCACTGTTGCTGCGAAAAGAGACAAAACAGGAATGCTGATAGACAACTGGCAGTTTTAAAGATAATATATTTATTTTATCACTCTTGCTGTTTTCCTGAATGACAACTGCACATTGAAGAGCTCTTAAACTTCAAACTTAAGACAGTATATGTAGACAAAATACCTAAAAACTGTGTTTAGTTCAGACAAGTCCTATTATAAAATTATTGAAGTGAAATGAATAGACTGAAAACTTTAATTAGATGACTTTAAATAGATGGTGACAAAGTTTTACTTTGGGAAAATGATTTGCAGTTAAAATCGGTGGAAAAGTCACATATATGATATCACAATACTCAACATATTGCGATAATATTTCGTTACTCATCTAACATGATAATATCATATCATGGGGCCACTGGCGACTCCCAACCCTACAAGCAACCTTTTCTTACAATAAAAAAACCTTGCTTCAGGCTCAAAATACTTTGTAAATCTATTAATTTTTCTATATAGTAAACAGCTGGAGGCTGCCCTTGTGTAAACTTCGTCCCAAATGATTCACTCTTATAAACTCTGACACCAACTCTTCTGTTTCTCTTTTAAAAGCTTCTGTGATGTCCATCAAACTGCACTCGATCGCTGATGAAGACAACAGACTCCTGCACTGCAGAGCGCTGTCCAGTGATGAAGACAGCTTCTGTGAAGCAGATGGAGACACGAGCAAGGACAGCCAAAGCCAAGAACCCCTCTCCTTGTCTTCAGGATACTCCTCTGTCCAGAGCGTCAGCCCCTCATCCACGTGCTCCTCCTCCTTTCCCCTCATGCCTTGCACATTTAAGACCTTTTCCGCGTCCCTGGACGCAGCCTCCTCCAACACCCAGCCCGGATTCCGTCTGTTGGTGCCCACGCAGAGACCCCGGGGCACCTCGAGCAAACAAGTAAAGAGGAAAAACTTGGCTGCTCATAGCGGAGGTGAGGTGGAGGGAGAAGAGGAGGGAGGCGAAGGAGGCGAGTATACTGCCAACGCAGGGTTCCTGAGCTTATAGGCGGCGATCGTTCAACTGGCCTCCGGCTCTCCACAGACCACCAGCTCAGTAATTATCCCCCAGCACTTTGTCCTCCATGCTGTTCCTCACTCCTGTCAGTCTGCACTGGTCCGTCAATCGCCAAAAGATCAAGAGACTTTGAGCTTCAAGACAAAAAAGGGAAAATGAATATGAATTACCTAGAAACTTGCCTTTCTATTGCATTAGATTTCATTTACATATTTAGAGGCATGACACCATAAAATACCTCCGTAAACAAAGACTGACAGCCAGCACTAAAACCACTGGAACAACTTTCCTCAGGATCCTGGTACAATTTCTGTTTGATTTTTTTTTTTTTTTTTTTTTTTAAATTTACAGCCTTCTACAACAAACTATCTCAGATCACGTCAGATAGTTGCTTAAGAGTTGAAACCTCATGAACTTATTTTGGGAAGAGCAAGTTAGGATCACATTGAGAAAAAAAAAAACCTTAAATGCAGCTGTCATGTTTTTGTGATTGTTTTGGTTATCATAGTTTCTGATATGCACTGTCTGTACAAGAGTCTGTCTTGTGTCTGGTGAATGTCATTAATAGATGACTCCTGTCATCTAGTTTATGGAAATGTCTGCATCCGAAGCCTAAAAAATATGATTGTATAAATTCCTCTTGTTCAGTTTTGTCCTTAGTACTCTGTCTTTGCCAAAGGTACTGTGGTGGCGTCATTTGCGTTCTCAGAGGCATTTACTTAAAGAAAAACAGCTGTGAAATGAGTCTTGTACATATTCACACCAGTTGTGCTGTTGCTAATAAAGACCTACAGCACACTAATCCCAGCAGGATCATCAGTAGATGATAAGATGTTTACTGTCGATACAGACACACATGCTGATAACGGAGCCTAGCACTGAGTGTCATACATATTTCACCTCATCCAGATGTTTATTGTGGCAGCTTAAATATAATGAGACACCCGATGCATCATGAAACGAACATGCTGGTGGGTTGTATTTAAGTCTAGCGCTTTTAACCATCAGTAGAAGTGCAATTAAATAAAATATAACCGTTTCCACGCTGAAACAATCAAAGCAGAAAGTATTTTCTGAATGGATTTGCTTTGCCTTCTTAGAGGAAAAGGGAAATATTCAGACACTAAAGAAAAATCATAATTTAATGGGGTTTTGAAAGTACTGCTTCATTCAACACACTGATTCCACAATGTCTTCATATTTGTGACTGACTGTAAATACATTTTTAAACTGTTACGCATTACTGGTTATCTCCTGTGTTTTATAAATGTACATAGTGCTATGTATAAATGGACAAAGACAGAAATGCCACTACTTGAAATTGTTTTTGCTTCATTCCAAAAAAAAGCAGTTTCTTCGTGAAAGCTGTTTTTCTCCAGTACAGTGTTTTTTTAAAAAAAAATAGACCTGTGATGTGAATATGTAATTTTGTGTTAAATTCAAATAAAATAAGCCATCATGAAAGTTTCATTTCAATGTTTTCATGCTTTTTCCACTGTGCAGGCAGTTAAATTTACTCAGTGTTATCTGTCCTCTGATTATTTTCTGGTAGACAGGTTTATATTAAGAATCTGTGGGCTTACGGACGTGAGTCATTCGTTTCACAAACAAGCTGTTTTTCTTGGACTTAATGAGAATCAGAAGCAACTTGGGGGGGGGACCCCAAAAAACAAAAGTGGGCTAGCTGGAAGATATATAGAAACAGTTTGTGTACGTGTTTGGGTTTAGAAATTAAAAGTTAAAGTTGTGCTCAAGAACCTGCCAAACCAGCCAGCATTTGGCCATAGCCAATGAAGAAATACCAATGTCATGAATAGAGCTCCTGCAAGAAAAAGACAAAGTCTCTAATTATTTTAATTTTTCAGTGTTAAGTTCTCCTTAATATTCTGTGATATATTTATGTAGTTTTTTTTTAAATGCAAATTCCACAAAGCTTCAAGCGTAACAGTCTTAGAATGTCTTTTTTTCCTGAAACTGGAACTAGAAAACCCTTCTTTATAGGATGGAGAAATATTGGAATTGGCTTAAAACAAAGTAAGTTTTTAATTGCTAAATTTAAGTTGCTAAAAATCTCCAATTGCTGGGATGAAACACAAATGACAGGCCCACAGTGTGTGCAGTGTTAGCTGTGACTGTGCTATTAAAGGGACACTCTGCTGATTTTAAACATATGGCAGTTGACTTGTGATGAGCAGTATTTCTCGGCCAGTAAAAACGAAAGCTGTAGGTAACATTGTCTGCAGCTGTGGATGAAGTTCTCTCAAGTCTGACAAACTGGACGTGTGGATTCTCAAAAATTAGGTTTGACAAGCAGGGCGATCTGATTAAAAGACGCTGTTGAGTTGCATTATTGGAATTGTAGGATCCTGGGATTTTAAAGTTCTTAAAAAGGACAAACTGAAGTTAAAATAGCTGCAAGAATTCTGACCGTCTTTGTGAAAACAGTCTCAAGGGAATCTTGAGAACACTTTTAAAGAAAAACATAACAAAACAAATCAAGCTCGGGGGATTAAAATTTTGAATTCTAGAGCTAATCAGAACCACTGAATAAGTCACTCACTGATGAAATTTAATTTTTATTTAATTATACAAATAAGTAGATTAATTTAAAAAAGGAATAAATCAATAAATCAATCAATAAATTAAAAAAAACACATAATTAGAGAAGAAAAATACACATTGTTGAGAGAGGTGCCAGAACTAGAAAATTAATTAATATATTTATAATTACATAAAGATGAGCCATAGCGCTTCAAAAAGGCTTTATTTATTGTTAATGTCGTCTTCATCCATACTCGTGAGGCCCAGATGTTGAGATCACGTGACACCCTGCTCCATTGAGGTCACGTGACATGTTTTGTTGACGGTTGTCGCTGTATTCCGCACGATGAATTCACGGGCTTATCAAGCCGATGGTGCAATGTCATCGCCTCGCTAGAAGGCAGCAGACCGCAGGGGGCAAACATCTGAACCAAAGCTTCACTAATGCGAGCCGAGCCTCGGTCAGAGTCGGAGAAGAAGCCCCGCAGTGATGCTAACGTCGTCGGTTTGAGACGAAAAGGAGGAATTGTTTTCACCTCCACCAGGAAGAAGGACCACAGCTCGTGAAGTTCATATGCCGAAACCTGCTTTTATTGAGGTAATTTGACAAATTAATGGTACAAAATACTACTACGATATGTCAGTGGAAGCATTTAAGTATTAATAGTGTGTCAAGTGTAAGAATGTCAGTGAGTGGGCACATTATATTTCAGAAATACATAGCTTTGTCCCTGAGATGAGCTCTACATTAGCATTCATCAAAACCCTTAGGGATTGACGGGCAGGTCGATTGTCCAATCAGAGGGTCCAGAAGGCAGCTTCGAACCAATCAGCGAAGAGAAAGGCTGTTTCCAGTTTGCAAGGAAAAAGGCTCACGTCTCTAATGGCTTGTGTACGTTTATTGTTTGTTGTAACGTCCTAATGGAGATATATTCGATTTAAATATGCAGCACATGGTATTCTGAATTCAATCACTCGAATAATATGTTAAGTGACCGCGGATAACATGAAAGGGATGTATCCACTCACAGATGAATGGCACTAGTGTGAAATTCAGACAGTCCCAGCATGACCACTGTTATTACATTTATGAACTCGTGTGCTGTGATATTGGACTAATTAGGCTAACATGGCAGCTGTAGCTTTAACGTTAGCTACATGAGAATTTAAGTAAACATGCCTGTAAGTAGAAGCATAAATATTTTCCTGGCATGGCAGTTTATTAGCTGTTTTATCAGTCATAAAGGTACCTCTATATGACCCTGTCCAGTTGTCCTGCTTTCACCTGTTTAAGCATGTGGATGTCAAAAAAATAAAATAAATTAAAATTATATCTTTAAAATAAAATTAATGGTAATTTAGATGGTAAATAGAAAAAAAAATACAAGTAAAGATGCTTTTATCTTCATTTCTCAAAAATGACCTCATTTACTTGTGGCTTTCTTTTTCCCAGCTGAACTTTCCCCGACCTGAGATCACCTCTTTTGCTTTATTGTACCACTTCGCCTTCCACTGTATCTGCCTTGTGATCATTTCTCGCTCTGTGCGCAGTTTTTCTGACAATCAAACCTTATATTAACTGTGATACTGCTACATGCTCGATTTCACTTCTCTTTTTTTGTTTTTCTGAAGTTTTGGTTAAATGGAAACTGAGATCAGAAACCTTAAAGCCCTCACCGCTGGCTGAATCTGTTTCTGAAAACAAAAACGAAAATGTCATTAAGGTTTTTTCGAAACGATTCAATTGTTTGTGCAGATCTAACCTTACGCTAAACATGTCCCTTGTGTTTTTTTTAACTCTCCAGCCATTGTAAAGGGCTGACTGGACTGTGTCCCATGTACTGTTCAAAAATGGCTATCATGCGACAGTTTGGACTACTGGTGTGGAAAAACTATCTTCAGCAGGTGAGTTGGAGGAAGATGAAGCTCTGCTCAGCACGTATTTCCTCTCAAGAGGCTGTCATTGTGTTGCCACTGTGAATTGTCAAAGGTCGCTGTATTTACAGAGCAAAGGCCTTTATGACAGTATTTGTAAAGTGAAGTTATAGTTTAATGGAGGATCATAAATACTGTAAACTGACTAACTATGTTTTTTACAACTGATGTTTCTCAGCTACTTGGAAATAGAAAAAAGAATATTACCAGAAGATAGTCCACATTGTTGTTGATAAATAAAAACATCAGATTTCACAAACGTGTGTGGGATGAAAAGGCCTCATCTGGAGATACACATGCATCCATGTAAAAAGATTTTCAGCTGCATTGCGTTGATGTGCTAAACACCCTTCCCATTTTCCGTTTTTGTCCCATGATTTCAGCTGTTGGTAAACATGTTTGGCAGGTTGAACTGTATCTTTAATCTAAATATTCAAGGAAGTCAACGTGTCCTACTTGAGCAGTTCACTCGAGGCACAGTTGTGTAGTCATCGGAAAATCATATCCTCAAACTCAGGGTCTGTCTTTAGTTTACAGAAGATAAGAAGGAATTTGTAGCCTAATCGGTGCCAGTGTATTGCTCTGAATTTTGAACCAGAATATCAGTTGATAGTTGCACAATGCTGCCGCTATTCAGGAATGGAGCCGGCTGTCCGCTGTGCAGCATGCGTGGTGTGAGGTTGTTGCTCAACTCGCCGCTGCTCCAGTTGTGATTGTGTGTGGACGAAACAGACTCCTTTATGACCAGGCAGGAAGAAATACTGAGGATTGTGGCGTTGCCTGTCCATCTTGGCTGCAGAACACAGACACGGGCTGCATGTTAATCACTTAACTGTAGTGTATACGACAAAGTGGGGACATTGTAGTTTAGGCCTGTTTGAGCCTGTTAAAACTGCTTTTGGCCAAGACATTGAATTTTAGGGCTAGCTTGTTTTTTGTTTCAACAACTGGCCACATTTAAACTTGAGGTTATGTTGACACATTCCCAGCTCATCTGCAGCAGATTTTAAAACCTGATTAGATTACACTTCTTTGTTCTGTAGCTGTTTCACATACCCATGAATGAGTACTTATCAGGCTTGTTCACTCTTTTAAAACAGCTTTTAGCCTAATAGACTAAAAAATGAAAAAGTTTTACATTGCACTAACTTCCTATATAAGAGCCCTTTAAAGCTGGTGTAGGCAGCGTCTGGAAATCAAACTAGCTGAAGCATGAGACTCCTAAGGAAGCAACTCCGCTGCACCTTTCC
>JAQLOL010000009.1:11786905-11806724 GCA_029783665.1 Naso thynnoides | reverse complement strand
CATAAGAACTTATTTGTAAGCCATGCTGGTTCTTCTGTTCGTTCATGCTGTTTCAGCTACGGTCATAGGAAACGTTACCTTGATAATGATTTGTTTTGATTAAAGCTTTTGTCTGCAGAGGCTGAGCTGAAGGGAAAGAGACTTAAAAGCCTCTCTCACCATAAATCAGCGTGTGTATCTAACTCTGAGTAACGTAATGTGCTCTGTCACACTGCCCAGACATTTTTCCCATTTTGCTTTGACATAATGAGGAAAGGTTCAGAGGGGGTAATTTTTTAAATCTGGTCCTGCTCTTCTTTTCATCTGTCTGACATCTCTGACTTCCCTCAGCTTGGTCTGTCTTTACTCAATGAACAATTGTCCACATTGTAATGATTAACAGCCTGACTATCGTCATTAACTTCATTGTTGCCTCGGCTGCTGCATCATCATGTTGTTTTCCCTGTGACACTGCACATAAGTACAAACTTGCTAAAAGACAAAACTCATCAAAATTGGGTTAGGCAACATGTGGAAATCAAGCTAGCTTCCTAAGGAAGCAACTCCGCTGCACCCTCCCCTCTGTGTTTTTGATTTGGCTCGCCTTTTATTTCGTTTGTTGTTGCTCTCTCTTTTAAGTTCACTTTACACCAAAGATTCGAAACGGGATGGAATGGTTGCAGGGACAGTTGCAGCGGTGTAAACTGGTTCGTCTCAGCTCAACTCAGGCCAGCTGCGGCTGTCGCCTGCAACTCGCCTGCAACTTGCAGCAGCTTGTCAAGTCGCAAGAGACCAGTTTTAGAACTAGGGCTGCAACTAATGATTATTTTAATAATCGATTTCTATCAATTGATCAATTGATCGATTAATCTGATTTTTTTTTTTTAAGTTTTTAAATGTCCAGCCCCTTGTTCAAAAACATAACATTTTTTTCAAATTGACAGCAGTGCAGAGTAGTGCACAAATAACAGGTTGCTGCTTGAAATTCCCTGAGCTGTAGTTATAAATCATAACAAATATGTTCTTTTTAAGCACTAAAACACGCCACTTGTTTCAGCAGCCAGTCAGCTTGTAGCGATGCCACCTGTCATTAAAAAGCACACCGTTGAGCAGCCAATAGAAACACGCATTCTCTGAAATGACCTGTGACTCACCAAAAAGTGTCTGTTATGGTCTGAACACAGAGCCAAGGAGAGGTGCAGAAGTCTAGTGTTCTTTCAGACCACCTGTATTACAGTATACTGAAAGGTTATTATGGAATTTTTGCCCGATGGTACAAAAAATAAATGGCCCATCCCAGCTTTAATATAATAAACACCAGCTAGGTTTAATCGTTGTCCTTATTAGTGATTATTTGTAGACAATAAAGAGGCAGTGATGAGAGGGTTTTACAGAAAAAAGGCAAAACCAGCAACGAGGATCTTTTAGTGCCCTCTCTGGACATCTTTGAGCAAAGACGGACTTTTTTATTTTCCCCACAGGCTGTGTTTGTGTGAGCAGCTGTCTGGAAACTTCTCCCCACCCCCTGCTGTACTTTTTAGGAACAGATAATGATACTTAATCAATGCATTTTCCTCACAAATGTCACATTGTTTTCCACAAGTGCTCTTTTGAGAGTTCTCGTCTTGCTGCACGAAAATGGAGGCAAAAACAGCCCCGAAAGACTTTCATTCGCCTCCTCCACAATGTTTGACCCTCTTACTGCCCATTCTCCCCCTCTCCATTTTGTCCTACTTAATGCTTCTTCTGGAGGGCTTTCACAGACTTTCTCTGTCAATCATGGAAATTGGTTACACAGAGAAAGAAGTTTTCTCTTCCTAGCGCAGTAATTTTACATGTTAGCTTGCTCATTCTACATACACACGGGTGTGTTTGAGCTTTTCCAGTGGTAAAGCGATGTTCTTCTTCAGAGACAATAGAGTCTCAACATCTTTCATAACACTGCCTCATGCCATTTGAGGTTGCATAACTCCTGCACTGTTAAACGTCTTTTCATCCTCTCATTCTTTCTTTTCTGTCTAATCTCAGCCAATGTGGCGGCAGCAGCAGGCGGCTTCATCTATTTCATGAGCTACTTGCCTTATTTGTTCCTGTGGCCACGCTACGACCTGCTGAGCCATGCCCAGAAGGTGTCGGCATGCCTCATCTCCAACGTGGCCGTGGCCATGGGATCACAGCTCATAGGAATGTTTGAAGGCAAAGGTGAGATCTGAGGTTTAAGTGAATTTTTTCAGCCTATGTCCACATATAGACTGTCTAGTCAGAAAGTCAAGGTCAGTTTCTGTTTGTTTCCCTGTTAACAATGTCTTTCCGGTCCCTGTCCTCGCTCTAGGTACGGGAATCCAGTGGTCCAACTTGTTTGACTCTGTGACTGTGGACGATGACTTCTCCATGGCTCAGGTGTTGAGCTTGCTGCTTTTTGACGCTGTGCTCTATGGGTTGGTGGCCTGGTATGTGGAGGCAGTTTTTCCTGGGGAGTATGGAGTGCCTTTACCATCTTACTTCTTTGTACTGGTAAGCTTTAAAGCTACTTTCTCTCTCTCTCTCTCTCTCTCTCTCTATCTCTCTCTCTCTCTCTATCTCTCTCACACAACACACACACACACACACACACACACACTTGCTGGGAAGTAACCAAATACAGATAGAGCAGTGGGATGTAAGACTGACAGAATTAACTCCTCACAGGGCCTTTAGTCTCTACAGCAGTGACAGTTTTTTTAAACTTACAGGCAAACCAAAAAACAAACAAACCAGTGATGAGAGTAACATACATTGTCCAAGTGTAAGAGTGAAGCTTGTTACATTTCGAACCATTTTTGATTTTGGTACTTAATATTGTTTAAATGTACCTGTTACTTGTGATGCTTGATAAATTGTATAAACAAGCAAAAGACGTTTCCCATTTCCTTAAATATTATTGTCAAAGTTTGGTCTTAAAGCGCCTCTGAGAAGCTTTAATTTTGTGCTCATTTTAGCAGTCTATGAGGACAAAAGCAGTACTGCTTACTGTTATAAAGATCTTGTCCAGTGTGAGCATTTGTTTCGGAAGAGAGTGAAAGGAACACGCCGCTGATGCACACACAATACCAGTTAGGCCATGAACACAATCTGTTGGGATTATCAGAAGAAAAACGTCCTCCTGCTTCCAACCATAGAGGGTAAAAAAGAGAACAGCGGATCGATCATGCTCATTGGAATCAAATCGTCTTTTCTCGTCTGTGTGCCGTAAAGCGTTTTGTAGCATTTCTGCTGACCTAGTGGACCGACCAAAGGCATTGTGAACAACAGGATAGCAATCTCCAATTTGCAGACGGTCTCTTGCTGATGTAGGTAAGATGTGAGGCATCAGTATAAAATTTAGACTGCTCATAACCACTTAAAAGTTTCTGGTAGGGACTTTAGAGAGTTCACCTTTCAAGTCCAAAGGAGAATATAGTGTTTATTTTTCCCAATCTAAAGCAATTGAAGCAGTTTCCATGTAGCTATTCATAGTCTAAAGAGAAAAGAAGAAGGGATGTTACAGGTCACCTCAGAAGTCCCCAAGGGGTAAAAATGCATCAATCTGGCCTCCAGTTTGTCCTCTGTGAGCCTCATACAGAGCTACCTCTGCACCTATAAAGATACACAGACAGACAGTAGTGTTTGTCAAAAGGGAGACGTATTAACATTTGCTCACTCTTTTCTTTTACATTGCTACTGCAGCAAAAACAATATAACCCTTCAGCTTCCCGCCTGTAGACACTGCTAATCATGTTTGTTGAAAGCAAGAACAAGCCTGAAATATTACCACCAAGAATTAAACTTGGTTCTGATGTGGCTTTTACATTGCGCTTCACAGTCAGAGATACATTATCATGTGAACAAATGTTGTAAGTGGTGGTGTTTGGCACTTAAAGCTCCATCTGGAAGTCATGAGATTAACAGCTGAGATCTGTAGGAGAAAATTTGCATTTAATAGGAGAAATTTCTCTGATGTAATGACAGCAGATGGGGTTGAATGTGTGAGGTCACAACAGAGGAAGTCTTTAGGTTCAGTTTGTCGGTACAAGAGGAGGTGTCTGAGTCCGTCCAACCAACATAAAGTTTATCTTTATTACAACGATGACGAAGTGGCGCGCCTGTACACATATAGAAATAATAAACTCTTGTTAACCCTTTTCTGAGAAGACAGGAATTCAAGAGGCTGCCAGCAGGGTGTGGAATAGATGTTGACGCACTAGTGGTTTGACTCTGGTTCTGAGGAAGTTCAGCAGAGGAAGGTTTGGTCTGAAAACAATCCTCTCTAATGACATGAACAATGTTATGGCAGCCCACCCTCCCTTTTCTGCGTCTCATTTTATGAAAGATTAATTCTCTGCTTCCCTTGTTGCATCCTGTCATGACATTGCTTCACTGAAAGTGTGTGCTATGTGTATATAATGTCATTTTAAACATTTATTTTGGAAAACATATTTTGAAGACCGTTTTGAATACAACTGTTTTGACTAAGGTCAATTTCACCCCATTACATTTTCTGCCTCTATCTATTCCTCATTTTCTCTTAATGCAGCCTTCATACTGGTGCAGCAGTCCTCGCATGGCTCTGGTGAATGAGAAAGAGGAAGAGGAGGATGCGGAAAAGGCTCTGAAAGGAGAGTTTATAGAGGAGGAGCCAGCTGGACTTGTCTCCGGGATCAAAATTAAACACCTGGCCAAGGTGAGCAGCAAGACAGACAATATGGCCACCAGGGTCAACATATTGACCCATTGTAAAGAGGTGCAAACGGGACAGGCTTGACAAAAAGTGTTAAGTGTCATTATAGATTGTACTGCAGCAGCGAGATACTCTGCCCTTACATCATTTTGCATGTAAATGTTTTGTGTTTATCCTGTTGGCAGGAATTCAGATTGGGCAACAAGACGCGGCAGGCTGTGCGGGATCTTACGCTGAACATGTTCGAGGGACAGATCACAGTGCTCTTAGGACACAATGGTGCTGGGAAGACCACGACACTGTCCATGCTAACAGGCAAGCAGCTCAAACACACTTGCACACGCACACACGCAATTAAACACAAATGCAATCTAAATAATCTTTACTGGTTGCATTTATGGTTGTGCGTGCAGGGCTGTTTCCACCCACCAGCGGCAGGGCTTACATCAACGGTTACGACATCTGTCAGGACATGGCTCTGATCCGCCGCAGTCTGGGGCTCTGTCCTCAGCATGACGTCCTGTTTGATAACCTCACTGTCAGGGAGCACCTGCTCTTCTATGCACAGGTACTCACACAACCATGCACCTATATGCAAAAGCACTCACACATCTAGGCCTACTGTTTACATCTTTGATGTTTATTGACATCACTGTGAAATAGATGCTGAGGGTTTGGATGAGAGAATGGTTTCTGTTTGGTGAGTTTATCTGCTTGATGTTCAGCTGAAAGGCTACTCCAAAGAGAAGATTCCAGATGAGGTAGACCGAATAATCCGTCTCCTGAACCTTGAAGACAAGCGACAGGCTCGCTCCAAGACCCTGTCTGGTGGTATGAAGAGAAAACTTTCTATCGGTATCGCCCTCATCGGAGACTCCAAGGTGAGGAATTTTTCATGACCATTGCTTTCTCTCATTCCTTTTGTCCTTGTTTTCCTCTTTGTAATCATGTCTTCAATAACTGTCTATCCCCAGGTGGTGATGTTAGATGAGCCCACATCTGGTATGGACCCATCAGCTCGGCGTGCCACCTGGGACCTTCTGCAAGGGGAGAAGCGCGGTCGCACCATCCTGCTTACCACGCACTTTATGGATGAGGCAGACCTGCTTGGCGACCGCATCGCCATCATGGCAGGAGGAGAGCTGCAATGCTGCGGGTCACCACTCTTCCTTAAAAACAAATACGGTGAGTGGAGAGTGGAGTGGAAATGGCCGCAGCAGATGTCAATATGTCACTGAATGCATTGTATCTAAAAGCCTGTTCCTTTCTTCTGCTCAACAGGTGCTGGTTACCACATGGTGATAGTAAAGGATGCTCTTTGTAACGTGTCTGAGATCACCCGCCTCGTCCACATGTATGTTCCTAATGCTACACTGGAGAGCAGCGCTGGGGCTGAGCTCTCTTACATCTTACCCAAAGAAAGCACCAGCAGGTGAGTCATTCAAGTCTGTGATTACACACAATGACACTGCGGGAAGTGTGAAGTGGCCTTAAGAGGAAGAAAAAAAACCCCTGCTTACTGCTTTTCTAAGATCATTTTTAAAGGACCGAACCAGTGTTACTTCATGTCATGGTCCTTTTTCAACATCAGCCACATAGGTTACATAAACCCCACACATTTCCCCCAAAATAGCTTTATCTATGAGATAGCGTGTGTTTACATTTTGTCCATATTCATTAAACGTTACGGAAAGAACCTGAAAATGTGTGACAGTGTTTGTTTCAAGGAACTTCGGTGTGAAAATCCTTCTTCGTGGTGATATTCCTGCTAGGAACCAGCACTCCTCAGGAACTATTTTTCCAGGCGTAATAATTTTAGTTTCAAAGGCTCCCCCTCACACAGCTATTTTTGACTAAATAAACACAGACGTTCTCTTTAGAGGGGGGAATTACCTATACCAAGCAACTTTCACATTTCCTATAGTGTTTCTTTACCCAGTTTCAACATGAATGGCAGTGAATGGCGTTTAAAAATACAGTCTGAGATCTACTAAAGCATACACATGGTCAGATTTTAGCAACATTTAGAGAAGATAGGAGCAATCTCAGCAAATAGTGAGTTGTTCAAAATAGACAGATATGGTAATATAAGGCAGAGGTAAAGGTACGATGTATGATTCCATTTTAAAACGATGATACAAAGTAAACTTTAGCGGCTTTACACTCATGAACACCTCAGATTGTATCACTGAGTTCTAGCAGTTGTCCAGTTGGTTGTGCTCTGCTTCCCTGATGCACTCTGTTTGTGTTTTCTGTCAGGTTTGAGCTTCTGTTTGCTGAGCTGGAGATGAACAGAGAGGAGCTGGGCATCGCCAGCTACGGAGCTTCAGTTACCACAATGGAAGAAGTTTTCCTTAGGTAGGTGAAAGGTGACCTCGGTGAATGTGATTTCTTATCTTTTCATATCGGTAAAAACTGACCAGAGAACTGACTCCTCTACAGCAAGACAAGTGTATTTATACGGCACCATTCAGTCACGCGGCAGTTTAGAGTGCTTAGTGACTGAAATACATTAAAAAAGAAACTTCAAGAAAACATTAAATTTGCATTGAAAAGACAATAAAAATAAAAAGCAACAAATTTCAACAAAGATTAAAAAAATGCTCATAAAAGACAAAAAAAGCAAGTAGAAAACCTAAATCGTTACAGATTAAAAAGAAAGCCAGGAAATCTGCTTTGGTGGTCCATCACAGAGATACAAATAACCTGATGAACAAAGAGTGTGGTTTTGTTATTATTTTTTCTGTCATACGGCTCAGTAAAATACAAACACTGGTTGCTTTAAAATGCAGCAGTCGTGTTCTAAAATCTTATGATGTCAGATTGTTAATAAGTTTGTCATTTGATTTCACAGAAAACAGGTGGAGAAAGGATACAGTGAGACTTGTAGGAGGATGCTGCTAGATTAATAAAGGCACTTTTCTATCTGGTTAGATGAGGGTGGCTTATATAGTTGGATCTGCTCTCTGATGTAGGTGCCTTTATAATAAGGTACTTAAATTGTAAGGCCCACAAACAGCTTTGCTTGCCTTTCTTCACCTCACTGAGGTGCTGAAAGGAAAGAAAGGATGTATTTTCACAGGAAGCAACTTTCTTCACACGAAAAGTATGCAAAAGTACTGAATATATTTTTAGCTGCGACCAGCAGCTCTTAAGGTTGCTCTGTCAGTCTTGCGTTCAGTTGTTTGGTTGGTCAGTCAGTTGGTTGGTCCACAAAAATTTCCCAACCCTTGGCGGCCACAATTTTTGCCACAGGAGGCTGAAATTTTCAGGGTCAAATTTGGTCAAGTGTGTGTGAGTGTGAAGGTGTGTTTTTGTTTATGACTATTGGCCCAAAGGGGGTGTGGCAGTGGTAGTGGCCTATTGCAAAAAGGCATAAACTTCCAAATGGTTTCACTGTCTTGTGCGAGATGTAGTGGGAAGGTTAGTCATGAGCCAAAGGACAGCTGATTAACTGGCAAAAAAGGGGCATGGCAGTGGGAGTGGCCTGTAGAAAAAGATGCTTAGTTTTTAAACAAATTCATGTAACATGGCCAAACTTCACTGAAACACACACAGTCACCGTCTCGTTGGTCATAGCTCGCCTGGCCCTTACACTTAAGTCCCGCCCCCTTACTAGCTCATTAACTCTTTGTTGTAGCCTCTTTTGGGAAGCATCATTGCAACTAGTAATTTTTATGTCTTCACTCTCCTTCCAAATATACAGTAAAGAAAGCAACTTTCAAACAAGTACTGTATGTATTTTTGCATCCCAACATTTTTTTGCTGCTGGTCGCAGCTGTTGCAAATTTGCACCTGTTTTGTATATACAATTTAGAGATGTGTTGCATTGTGGAATGACATTTTAAAACTTAGTTTTGCGCTTGATCAGTGATTTAGGCAAAGATTTTCAAAGCAGCTACTCATTTTGCTGGACTTTAATTTATTTCTAGGAAAACAAAGCTGACAAAACAAAAACTTCATGTTTTAGTGGATAACCACGGATTGATTTGTGTGTTCAGAGTTGGAAAGCTGGTGGATTCTAGTTTGGACATCCAGGCGATCCAGCTGCCGGCCCTGCAGTACCAACACGAGAGACGCTCCCATGACTGGACCACAGACGACGCCAGCAGCATCAGCGGCATGACTGATGTCACTGACTTCACAGACAGCGGCACACTCATCTCGGAGGACTGTTCGAACATCAAGCTGAACACCGGGGTGAGATGAGAGAAGGCAAACTCAGCTTGTTCTTTGCTCTTCATATCTTGTTTGTGGCTCTCATTTCACCTCCACTTCCCTCTTCCATCAGGTCAGACTACACCTGCAGCAGTTCTATGCCATGTTCCTGAAGAGGGCGCTGTACAGCTGGAGAAACTGGAAGGTGATGGTGGCCCAGTTCCTGGTCCCCTTGGCCTTCACAGTTGTGGCCTTAGTTGTGGCACGCACCTTTTCTAACCACAAGAACGCTCCCCAGCTGAGGCTGGACCTCAGCCGCTACGGTCCCACCAACGTCCCTGTGGCTCTGCAGCCTGCACACGGACCCCTGGCTGCCGCTCTGGCAGATACATACAGCTCACAACTCTCTGAGCAGCGAGGTCACCTCATCAACATCACAGGTAAGCCCATCAGGAAAGGAGATTGGGACTTGTCTCGACCTCTAAGCTGTGAATTTACTGATCTTTTGACCTTTTTCTCCTGCTTCCTGTCAGACTTTACCAATTACATCCTGACGCAGGCAGAAGAAGAAGGCGGCAGCTTCAATGAGCGCTGTGTGGTGGGTGCGGCTTTCCGTGGCAGCAGCAGCCACTATGCAGAGGCGACGGCCTACTTCAACAACGAGGCCTACCATACGCCCGCCACCACCCTCATGATGGTGGACAACGTGCTGTTTAAACTTCTAGCGGGGCCGAATGCTTCCATCCAGACGAGCAATTACCCCATGCCGCGCAATGTGTCTGAGGTGGCCAAGAGCCAGCTCACAGAGTAAGTGGATGGAAGGTTGGAAACAGGGTTGTTCAGTTTAAACGGTTTTCCGTTTAACCACAGCGTCAATCACTACCCGTTTAAGGCTAATTAGGGGACATTTAAACGTACAAGTTTCATTTATTTTTGTATTTATTAGAACAGCATGTTGAATTAGAGACGTTATTTTCTGTTAAAGGCCTCTACACATGATCAGCAGTAAAACCACTTTGTGCCAGCTGTCCCATTTTTTTTTTCCTATGGGAGAGCGGCACCGCCTTACTAAGCAGCATCACTACACTTGCCCTTGTGCACTTGTCGGATTGGCCCCCCAACCTCTGCGCTCAAAGTTCAAATTATTTGAATTTTGAACTAGTTTGCCGCTGACCTTTCAAAGCACAACCATTGAGATATCAGCTGTGTGACCAGAGACGATCTGGAAGCGACACATGCATACAGAGGAGAGAGAGAGAGACGGTAGTGACGTAATAACGTTTAATGCACACAAACTCGTTATGGTTGATTTTTTTTTTTTTTTGCGGCTGTATAATTAGTGTGGCAAGTGCAAAAGCCTTCTTAGGAGATAAACTTAAAAACATAGCGAACAAACTCTTTTAACTCCTCCCTTTTCTTCTACTTTCTGGGGTGACAACTGGCGTGGCTGTTGTCTAGCAATAGTGACTGGCTGACGATGAGCGAAGTGCAAAGTTTTTATCATGTGAGGGAAGCAGATGCGCACATTCAGTGTAACTCTATTTATAGATATGACGTCATGGACAGTTAAATGTTTAAATGAGGTAAATAATGTGCGTTTACAAGTGTGCAGAAAAAAGGCAATATTCACATCCCTAGTTGGAGAGCATTTGGTTATTGTGAAAACAGACATAACAATGAGTGGAGAAGAGTTTGTAGAGATGTTTTCTAACACGGGTATAAACAACACACTTGTTGCCATGAAGAAATATGAAGTTTTCCAGAGGGTCACTTTTCGTAATGCTTGACATGGAGCAGTAGATTGCCTTTATTAGTTCCAGTCAATTCTGTCACACTTAAGTGGTGTTAAGTTAGACCTCTGTAAGTTCTCGTATTCCCATGTAAGTGTCTCAGAAATGAAAGTCTGAATTGCAGTTTCTACGGGAAAAAAATGACTTTGATAGGGAGGTTGTAATAAATTTAAGGTCGTGTTGTGTAGTCATCAAGCTGACAAGAACAAGGCCTTCTGATTTATTGAGGTGTGCGTTAGTATTGATTTGTAATTTTTTTTTTAGGAATCATGTAAGCAAGCTGGTTTATAATGGAACAATAGTGAGGATTTGAACAGGCTGAGATCAAGGCGATGGAGGAGACTGAAAGACAATGTGTTTCTGCAAGAGCGCAGTCATATCTTTTATGCCTGTCTCGGTTAATTTGCACCTCTTTCTCGTTCTTCACCTTCCCTTACCACTATTTCTCTTCATTTTCCTGCTGTTATTGTTTTCCCTTTTTGCCTCCTACTCATTTGTTCCTCTCCTAACCAACTCATTCCTTTCCTCCATCTGCAGGGGAAAGACGGGTTTTGCCATTGCCATCAACCTGATGTACGGTATGGCCTCCCTGTCTAGCACGTTCGCCCTGCTTCTCGTAACAGAATCCTCAATCAAGTCCAAGCATGTGCAGCAGGTCAGCGGCGTCTACCTGTCCAACTTCTGGTTTTCTGCCCTTCTGTGGGACCTGGTCAACTTCCTGCTGCCCTGTCTCCTCATGCTGGTCAGTATGACTTCTGATATGTGTCTAGACAAAGAATGCACTTTGCATAACACTAACTCATGCAGTCCATAGTCTCATGTCTAAAGTTTTTTTTATGCTAGTAGGTGGTATTTAAGGCATTCGGAGTCAAGGCCTTCGTAGAGGACAACCACCTGGTTGATGTGTTGTTGCTTTTGCTGCTGTACGGCTGGGCTGTTGTGCCTCTAATGTATCTGCTCAGCTTCCTCTTCTCTTCTGCCGCTTCTGCCTACACACGTCTCACCATCTTCAACATGATCTCCGGCACGGCCACCTTTCTGGCTGTCACCATCATGACCATCCCAGGTGAGAGGAAACACTGGCTTCCTTCACTGGCAAATATTTGCTTATTAGTCCAAAAAGAAGAAAGTCCTGATTATGTAAAAGTCAAACATGAAATACTTTAAAAATCTCACTTGTGTGGGTTTTCTAAATAAGTTTTCAGGTGCATGTTGTTCTCCCGTTCTCTTGTCTTTGAAGCAAACGGTCCGTCATTTTTTATCTTGTCTATTTGAGCTCCTCATCATGGCGTTCTCTGACACCGGTAATTCTTAATAAAGCAGTTGTTTTTACTAGTTGGGAATTATTCCCTCTGTGGCAGCAGAACACATCACATGAGCTATTAGAAACTAGTTAGACTTTACTAGCTAAATTTGAAAGACAAAAGACCAAAAGCTCCTCAGCTCAACATGGGAGTTAGCAGTAAAAACTACAGAAGAGTATAAGGGACAAGCCACAAAATGAAGTGAAAATTGTCGGAAAAAGTTTGAAAAGTTCCCTTATCATTCCTGTTTATTACTACCTTATGAATTTCTTCTCCAGAGCTGAAACTGCAGCATCTGTCACACTTACTGGATAAAGTGTTCCTGATCTTCCCAAACTATTGCCTGGGCATGTCCTTCAGCCAGTTCTACCAGAACTATGAATTCAACTCATTTTGCCCCTCCAGTTTTCTCAGCCGAGAAGTGTGCAGACGCTTAAGTAAGTACTACCAAAACAAAGCCTCCGACAACGAAATTGCCTTTTTCTATAGAGGCTGTGGTGTGCAAAACAGTGAAAATGTGCTCTACTAACAAAGTAATCAATTAAAGATACCAATATGTAAGTTATCTCTGAGCGCATAGTGGTAGTGGTGATAGTCGCTTGCCAAAGTATTATGAGATCAAATGGGCTGGGGCTAGCTGGTTAGCACGCTAACCTCAATAGAAGAAAAGAAGTTAGAAAAATTTGTAGTATTTTGATGAGAATTTAATGTCCCATTCCTTTAAAAAATTGTGTTTTTTGACACAAGTTTACTGAAGCTTGGAGTAAACAAGGTCCTCTTGTGACGATACCAGCTCAGCAATTTCCTGTAAAAGAGAAAAAAACAGTAAAAAAAAAGGGATAAACACATTCAGATCCATAATGCGCCAGACTGCAAATTGTATTTTTATAATCAAGTTTTCACACAGGTTTTTGTATTATCAAATCATTCCCTCTGTTTTTAATTTACAAAGTAAACTCTTAAGAAATCACCTGTTTTGTTGTGTAAAACTTGCATATTATGCCATAAATTTACATTAAGTGACTGAAGTGTTTTTCTGGCTCTAGACATCACGTACCAGACAAACTACTTCTCCATGTCGGAGCCAGGCGTGGGACGCTTTCTCGTGGCCTTCTCAGTGCAGGGCGTAGTCTTTATTATTCTGCTGTTTGTCATCGAGCTGCAGTGTATCCGCACTCTCCGCCGACTCTTCACCTCCCTGTGCAGGAGACGCAAACAGGTAGGTGCATTGTGGGAATGGTGAACAATGCAGTGTTTGTCTTTTTCTGTCTTCTAGCAACCACTGTGATGGAGGTCTCATTAGGAAGAGATTTTCAAAGTGTGGTAAATATATTCGACCTGAAACCCTAAAAAAGAGAGATCTCTAAAGACAACTTGAGTAATGGTTTTAGATCCACAAAGGATTCTGTGATCTTCAGACGTGACTCAGTATACTGGGAATAGACAAAAAATTGTGTAAACACTTCAAAAAAAAAAAAAAAAAAGGAGATTTCATCTCTGAAGTATCAGTTATGGTTATAAATACTGGCACTGGGCTGGTTCATTTAAGGTTAACTGCCGTTTGGCAGCATTAGTGACTCATTAAAAGAGGTCTGGCTATCAGCACTTTAGTTTATGAGTTTTCAAAGCAGCGTGAGACTAATAACAGATCAGCAAAGGTGATGAATCATCTTCGTCCCTGCGTGTAGGTGCATCTGTTAACACATTTACCGTCGAAGAGGAACAGTTTCCAGCTTAATACATACAAAAATATGTTTTAGCAGTTTTCCAAAATGGATACTGAGCATTTTATATATAACTTGAGTCCTGGCTGCACTTCATCAGGTAGAACAAGCTGTTACCTGAGTCTCCTAGCACTTTTAAGATCGATCACCAACTCTGCATTTTTCAGCACAGTAGGGTAGGGGTGTAATGATACGTTTTAACAACAATACGATGCGTGTAACAATACATGGTTGGCCATACGATACAAGAACGATATGGGCTCATTTGGAGGGATGTGAAATGATACGATTCAATGACTAGAAATCAATGTAGTAACTTTTTTTTTTTGGGCCAAAAATAGAGGAAAAGAAAATGCTGTTTTCTATGCAGCGGTAGAGGAGGTAAAACACTGTAAGAGCGTGATATACTGAACTACGCAAACATTCAGTGCAAGGCCTCTACTGAGTCTGTGTGAATCGCAAACGCCAACTGAAAATCTTGTGTTCTCCTGGTGCTTCCCTGTTGCGATTCGCCACTGTCTGAAGCGATGCTGCTGACGCTATACGCATGCCTAACCCTAACCCAGAGTAACATTTACGACTATTTACCATTATAAGTGCAAAAAATACATCCACATAACAACACTTGACATGCAGAATACCAGGCACTAATTCTTAGTGTCGATACAATCGATATTTGCTTTGAAAAAGGATTTTAGATTGATACAAGTCACACTGGAAAGACGATTTGCTGTTTACCATCGATGCAGTTTGATCGTAGAAATATAAATCGATGTGTTGTGACACCCCTACTTGATAGATGATTTAAGCTTGTATCTCATCTCAAAGACTGAAACTCCTCCAACTGCTTTAAAACAACACTCTTGTTTAACTGTGGTTTGAAGCCTTAAGAGCAGCAGTCTGTGGGTGATTAAAGGATTAGTTGACTGACAGACTATTTTGATAATAATAGACTGGATTTAAAAATCACCTTTCTCAAACTCATGGACACTGTACAGTGTACAAAATGTGGTTAAAAAAGCAACGTAAAAACAATATAAAAACCCTGTCTGTGCTGTGCGAAGGCGAGTCTGAAGAGGTGGGTTTTTGTTCTGCTGTTGAAAAGGCTGAAGGAGTCATAACTGAATAATCATTCAGGTCATTTTTCGAGCAAAACTGCCCAAAGTTTTCCTTCTTTAGTGTCTCAGTTGTGATTATTTGCACTGAGTGAGTCAAAATTTGGGGCGTTTTTGACAGCTGTTGAGACAAAACAAACTTTCTGAGGAGGCATTTTTAAAAATTACAGTTAATTAAGAAAGTAATAGAGTATTTCACCTTACCCTTTGTAGGCTCTGTTGGCATATTGAACTATAGCATACGTGTGTCTTATTGTCCCTTGTTCAGTGTTAAAAGCCCTGTAGATATTTGCTATTGCTGCCCGAAGACATTTGAAAGCACCTGAAGGTATTTTACTGTGTTATGTTGTCATTGTCTCCTTTTGTGGTTGATCATTTCTATCATGCATATGTGTGTGTCAGTTGCCTCTAATAGAGGATGCAGCCCTGCTTCCAGAGGACAGGGATGTGGCAGAAGAAAGGAAGAGGGTCCTGGAGTGCCAGCCGATAGTAGAGTCTATGGTTGGAAGCCCCCTCATACTGCAGGAGCTCAGCAAAGTACGTAGCATGAGAGTCTTTTCCTTGTTTACATGAGTTTTAAATATTTTCTGAAACACACACTGCCTTAGTTTTTGAATGTGTGTGTCTCTGTAAGATATGTTGAGATGGCACAGACTCACTGTTATCTTTCGCTCTCAGGTGTACAGCAGCGGGGAGAATCTTCTGGCTGTGGACAGGCTGTCTCTAGCAGTGGGGAAAGGAGAGTGTTTTGGCCTCCTGGGCTTCAATGGAGCCGGCAAGACCACAACCTTTAAGATGCTGACGGGTGATGAGAGCGTCACCTCGGGGGATGCTTACATTGATGGATACAGCATCTTGAGGGACATTAAGAAGGTGAGAGCAGAGGGAGATGGAAGGATAAGACTTTAAAGTCAGAGATAAATCAATTCTGATTCAGCTCAGGCTGACTAAATCTTTGGTGTAGAGCTGCAAGGTGTTGGAAAGGCCGAGATTTAAAAGAGAACATTAATCTATGGATTGCAGGTGCAGCAGCGCATTGGTTACTGCCCTCAGTTTGACGCCGTGCTGGACCACATGACAGGAAGAGAAACTCTGAGCATGTATGCCAGACTCAGAGGAATACCAGAGAAGTACGTGTTCGCCTGCGTGGAGAACGTCCTCAGGTCGCTGCTGCTCGAGCCTCATGCTGACAAACTAGTCCGCAGCTACAGGTAGGAGGAGTGACGGTGCAGAAAATAAACATAGCAGCCTAAAAAGAATTCGCTATTATATTGAGTTTGTGTTAATAATACGTCACTGTCAACATTTACAGTGGTGGTAACAAGCGCAAACTGAGTGCAGCCATGGCTCTGATTAGTGGGCCTCCGGTCATCTTCCTGGATGAGCCTTCAACCGGGATGGACCCTGTTGCCAGGAGGCTGCTGTGGGACGCTGTTACGCGCACACGAGAGTCTGGGAAGGCCATAATCATCACTTCTCACAGGTGAGCTTTTGTGTTAAGAGCACATGTGTATTTAGATTTGAGGCACTGGCTCTTATACTTTCACCTCATTTTAGAATAAAATGTTCAGCACTTATAGAAGCCCTCAGAGCCTTTACTAGTAAAAGTACCAACGCTCAGTTGTGAAAATACTCTATTACAGGTAAGGTTCTGTATTTATTACCTCACTTAAGAATCCTAAGTGAAATGGGCTTTAAGTGTCAAAAGAAAATCTGAGGCTTGAATACATCCTCCATCACTGAGTGTTAGCGTAAGAACTAGTGCTGGGCAGGATGCTGATTCAAACTGCATACCGGTGTTTATTTTCCGTATGATATGAATTTTTCAATTACCCGGACACCGGTGCTAATGGTTGAAACGCGGCTAAATGGCACCCTGGCGCTGTTTCAGAGGGGACCCTTTTCACTGCTGCACTGCCAAAAGGCATGCTTGAATTAGCTCTTGAGCAAAAACTATGATGAACAGGTCGACTAAAGAAGTTTTAGAAACCGGAGGAGATCATGATGACGAAGAAATTGTGCTAAAGAGAGACGCAGTTTCTGTCGTTTGGAGGTTTTTTTCTTTCTTAAGAAGTCCAACGTAGACCAAACAGCTATTAACTGCAAATGTTGTCGAGCTAAAGTTGTTGCCGGAGCAGAGGATGCAGCGCTAGCAATTTGCTCCACCACCTAAACCCAAAACATGTCATGGAATACCGAAGAAGTATGAGATTCAGATTGGCTTCCACAACATCAAGTAAGGCCAGAGAAGTAGTAAAACTAAGGTTGAGTCAGGTGTCGCTTGAAGACGTGTTTGCTCGAGGGACTGCCTACGAGAAGAAAAGCAAACAGTGGAACGAGATCAGAGACCTAATCCATCTAGCCAAAGACATGGTCCCGCTAAGTGCAGTGAAAAAAGATGCCTTCAGGTTTGTGTTAACAAGTCAAAAATACTCTTGACTGCACTTGTTTAATGCACTCTGATTCTTTCACCACATAAGACTAATGAGCACTACCTCCTTGTAAACCTTTTCCTTTTGTGCGGCCAAGCAAACCAATAAAAAAACGTGTGATTACAAAATATTTTTCTGTACTATATGCTCCTCCTGGCAGTGGAATAATAAGCCTTTATAAACCAAATTCCTTGAGTAATTTATCACTCAGTCTGTAAAAAACAGGTAAAATGCCCAGTCATGCAAAAAAAAAAAAATAAATAAATAAATAATAAAAATATTGTGATATACCTTAAAACTTGTATAATTTTGAATAACATTGTGATGTAAGTTTTTGGTCAGAAGAAGTGAGAATGCTGACGTTTCCCTGTCTCCCTCACATGTTCCCTCACCAGTATGGAGGAGTGTGAGGCTCTGTGCACCAGACTGGCAGTGATGGTCAACGGTCAGTTTAAGTGCCTCGGGAGTCCCCAACACCTGAAGAGCAAGTTTGGCAGTGGCTACACACTGCTGGCCAAAGTTCACATAGAGGCTGAGCTGGAAGACAGTGACCTGCAGCTGTTTAAAGACTTCATTGAAAGTACCTTCCCAGGTCAGAGGTGTTCAGTGTAAAATTCACAATGACAACTGCTAGGGATGTACTGAAGACTTTAAAGCTTAATTTATAAGGTTGTCACCAAGCAGCAACCTTTAGGGAGGAAAAATGAAGCTAACAAAAAAAAAAAAAAAAGGCAAAAACTGCAGTTCCATAATGGGCCCCTTGAGGCAAGCTCCAAAAATGAGTCAATACTATATAAAATGCAACTATGTACATCTGAAAAATAGAAAAGATTCTAGCTTTCATGTTCATGAAAACTGTGTAGAAACTGAATTTCTAATAAAACTCTCATTTAAATTAGATTTAGGCTTTAGGTTTAGCATACTGAAGGGTGTGACTGTTTTATGACTGCAGCTGTAGCTGTGAGCTAAGCATTACATAGTCTTTGGTAGTGATGCATGCCCTCCCAGTTCCACCCTCTCCTTCAAATATTGTCACTTCTGGCTTCAAAAAAGATTTAAAGTCAAAAACAAGGCTTCAAAACAATAGTCCACAAACTAATGGGTGACGTCACAGTGGCTCCATCCACTATTTAATTTATGGTCTATGGCTGACATTCAAATGCGGTGCAACATTTCTATTGCGTTTTGATTCTAAAGTTTAGTCTACATTAATATGCTGCATCATTTTGTATTTGTTGGTGTTTAGCTTTTCAGTGACAACTCTCTGCTGTCCCCACTGCAGCACAAAAAGGGATCACGCACTTGTATTAACAGGTTTTGTCTACAAGCAATCCAGTCTAACAGCTCCATGAATTACATTAAAATGACCAAAATAACAAAGACTCTTTTTTGGCTAAGATACTATTACAGTACATTACTTATATTCATTATTTATTTTAAATTCAGGATAAATTCATGTTGAGTTTTTATACTGCATTTTTTGTTTTAGGGTAATAACCTCAAAATATTTGCTGAAATATGATGTTTGTCACAGCCCTAATAAGTATGAGGATTAACAAAGTATAAAATATTAATTCAACTACAAGTAAATAAAATGTTAAGTGTGTTATTAAGATAACAGCAGCTATAGCAATAAAGCAATTACTCTGTGGTTTAGGTCCCAAGACACAAAAACAACAGACAGCAACAGCTGTATGTAGTTTAATAACTAAAATAACTAAAATAACTAAAATTTTCTATGTGAATTTTGTTAAACCAGTTGATTATGTTTTGCTATTTAAGAATTTAAAAAGCAAAAAACAAATAAACAAACAAACAAAAAAAAAACAGAAACAAAAATCTAACCTTGTAAACTTTGTCCCACTGCAGGAAGTCAACTAAAGGATGAGCACCAGGGAATGGTGCATTATCATTTGACAGACAAAACCCTGACCTGGGCCCAGGTAAGTGATTTTACTCTGCACTTGAGCTGTGTTAACGCTCCCTCTAGTGGACGAAATGGTCCACAACAATTGTGAAAATAATTTTGGTAGTAAATGCAAACAATCACCTTGTTAGACATGGAATTTGCAAAAGTCAGTAATTTTAAAAATTTCATTCAATTTTTGACTAATGCTGCCTTCTTGTTCGCAGTGATAGAGAGCAGAAATACTGCACGTAACAACAGAAACGTCATGTCTTATTTTTCATTGTTTCCTCCCTCTCAGGTGTTTGGCACTTTGGAGGCAGCCAAAGAGAAATACCGCATTGAAGACTACTGTGTGAGCCAGATCTCACTGGAGCAGGTGTTCCTCAGCTTTGCGCAGTTCCAGCACTGCACAGAGAGTGGGAGGAAGTAAGTGGAGCGAGGCGTCCGTCCATCCATTGTCCATTTTCTACGAGATGTGTGTTTGTGCGTGAGTGTGAGTGTGTGTGTGTGTGGTGGGGGGGTGGGGGGCCTGGACCTGCATTCATGGACTTTCTTAACTACACAGCAGGTGTTTACATGAGCTGGAGCAGAGCGCCGTTTGTCACCAGCTCCATTTCATTGATACACACACACATACGCGCACACACACACACACACACACACACACACACACACACACACACACACACACACACACACACACACACACACA
>JAQLOL010000009.1:11758357-11770177 GCA_029783665.1 Naso thynnoides | reverse complement strand
CAACAACCAATGAGGAGAGATCTACCGTCATTTCTTACTCATTCTGTACTATACATAAAACTGGGTCAGGGAAAGTTTAGTTAGTCAGACTTCATAAACTGACACACTTTGCTGTTTGTCAGGGACAGGAAGACTCAATCTATAGAGTTTTAAACTAGCAATAACTCCGTTTCCCTGGCAACACCTAAGGGTTTGACTAATACCTGGTACAATCATTACAATCCCATACAATCCTTATGTAATGGAAACATAGTTCACTACTCCAGTAAATAGGACGGACCATAGATGTGACTTAGCAACGGAAATAAACTAGTCAGCTCAGCTCGTTGAACCAGCTGCTAGCCAGAGAGCTAACGTTACGCTAGCAAGGTTCAAAGTCAGTGGCATTGCGTACACAAACAGCAGGTTAAATGCAACTTGTCAGTATGTTACAGAGCAAGTCTACCTTGCTAACAAATCACGTCATTATCCCCAAATCAATAAAAATGTTCAGGAACAAAACGACAGACAATTGTCTCCATCAGGAGCAGAGGGTTGAACAGTGACCAGGACTAAGATGATTGACTGACAACAGCAAGTTCAGATGGGCAGTGTAACAAGGCCGTAGAGGGGAATAAACGCAAATAGACTAAGTTACCAACCTTTGTAAAATCAAACACAGGTGTTACTCACCTATTGATGACTTGGACATCACTTCAGATTGGACAGCGCAGTTAGTGGACACTTTGTTTAACAACTTCTTTTTGTAACCTCACAACAAGTGGAGGGAGGCTACAGCTTGTGTTTTACAAGCGGCTCCCTGTGGTGTTCAGATGACAATGCACGACTACACCCAGTGTCAAGATATTCTGAAAAGCCTTTCAAATCAATACTTTGATGAGGCTCAAGTTTCATCAGGAGGACTTCTGTTTTATGTGCCTGCAGCATTAACTGTGCACAGAGGATACATACTAACATATACATGAGGAGTAAGTTTACATATTGCTATGGTTACAAGTTGGGTAGCGGATAAATTTCGAACGGTGATTAAACTTGTGCCGACCTACCCGTGCATTAAACGGTTTTGTCGCATGGCTGTTAGCCAATCAGAAAAGAGTATTCACACAGACCATGGTATAATATATATATCCACACACACACACATACACACCACACACACTCTGAACCCATGCAAAATATGCATAGGCTTAACCTTAAAAATATGGTATCATATTATCTTGAACATTTTTGAACAAAATTTAGGGGAATCCAGAGACGTGTTTCTCTACAGTTCTCTGCAGGTAAGATCACAAAAATTTGAAATAACATTTACTTGTGACATTCTTCAATCTGTGTCAGGGTTGAGTGTTTGTGAAAGGGTTTGTTTGGCCGAAATGGAGATGTTCCTCTTCTTCTCTGTGAATCACCTCCTGTCTCCAGCACTTTTGTTTCACTCCTTTACCTTGAGTCACAAAGGCTCTACTCGATCAGACAACAGATATGGACTCCACCTGAAACTCTTCACCACAATGAACAGTGTTTCACAAATAGTACCAATTGTGAGCTGACACTGCTATCACCTGCTGACAAACTTTTAAGTTTATAGTCATATGAAGGTTACAAATAACTGGAATATGCGGGTTGTCTTTAGTTTACTTGCAAAAGCTCTGGCTGTAGACTGAACTAAAGCTCTTAGATATGACAGAGTCATGAGATTTGAACGGCAGCTTTACTAAGCTTCAGCTGTAAACTGTCAACAATTTCACCTTAGTATTTTATTGTATACAAAACTCTTTATGATGAAGACTATCAAACTTTTTTGGGGGAAAATTCTTAGTATGTTTACTTCTCACACATTGCTTTACGCATTCAAACAGGGACGCTCAAAATGCTTTGGACCATTGCTTTATTTTTTTCAGTCAGTTAAGATAAATATACGAAACCTAACAGTTACTGCCAGCCCTATAGATACAAAAATAATAGATAGAAATTTAGCAATAAATTCAGTATTAAAAACCGGCAAATAGGCTTGGGCGATATCCAACATTTAATTACACAATATTGTCCTGAACAGAATATCATAATAGACAACATTATCATTTGGAAGGGCTTGACGTTTTCTCCAACTTAAACCCCAAATATTGTCAAACTTGTTCAAAACTAGTTCCTCCATGTCTGTTTATTAAAGCGCTACATGCATGCCTACATCATGCCGATAACCTCGCCACTTTGTCATGTAGCAACGCTCGTTGACACTGCCACCACAACAGCTCTGCATGCATTTCCTTTTCAAAACAAAAACCTGAAGATTTCGTAACAGTTGTTCGATACTTAACATAATGAAAAATATCACAAATTATGGCAAATATCGCGTGACTGATTATATCTAATATCAGCCCAAGCCTAGAGTGCCAGCGCATAGCAATTAGTGTCTCTAATTTTGCCTACAGTAAAGACAAATCATAAACACATTATTACTAAAGCACTGTAATCCTTTTTACTCTATTGCTGTTTGTATTCTACTAAAATGTGTTTTGGAAATAAAATAAGTTAATTCAAGAAATGCTACAGCATATGTTTATTGTAAAAAACATGCTTGTCTTAATTTAATATCCCAAAGAGACTTTAAAAAGCACATCACAGCCCTTTTGGTCTGACACACCGGCATCTGAAGCCCTCTATGGTCCTTCCACTTTGATAATATTGATCGGTTGATCCTGTGGCTGGGAGGACACACTGCAGTCCTGGAGACTCCTCGCTGAGCAGCTGCTTGGGAAATCATACGTTTTACTCTCTGATCCTGTGAAAGTCCGAGAATGTGACTTACTGTATGTAGAGACAAAATACTGTGTGTATGGGGGCATGAGTGTTTGACTGTTTTGCTGGGGGTAAGCAGCTGCATATGGTTGTGTTTGAGGGGAAGTGTGAGTAAGAGGGAGGTTCTCAGCATTGCTACATGGTGGAAACCCATTCATGCTTGAGGGGCTCAGTCCTGGCAGTTTGAAGGCCTCTACATTTTCTAAACTCTCCAAAGAGTTGTAACTTGGCTGGTTTTGGCTGCACTGAGTGTATGTGCCTTGACTGAAGTTGAAGTTGTCTTGACTGAAGGAAGTCGAAGCAGAAGCTGTTGGCAACCCAGACGGTGATGGAGTTTTGTTTTGGTGCTGTTGAACATTCCTACAACATTCCAAATTGGAAGCAAAACTCTGCAGGGTACTCAGGATCTGCTTCTGAATGTGCGTTTGCTGCGCCTGCTCCCTCTCCAGGCGGCACTGCTGTTCCACTAGCATCTTCACTGCCAGACCCAAGCTGCGCACCTCAGAGCCCAGGGACTGAATCTGATCCTGCAGTCCTTTCCCTCCACTGTCCTGGACTGTTTGCTGAGGGCTTGGGTTCCCTTCACTATGAGTGGTGCCCTGGACTCCAGGGGTCTGTAGTCGGATAGTGGCAACCCCGGGAGCTGTGGATGTTAAGGGTGATGGTGAACGGTTAGGAAGACGAATGCCAACCCGAGGAAGAGGGTGAAGGGAACGGACAGATGGACCTGGTCTCTGTGTAAGGAAACGCCGGGGGGCGCTGCCTCCTCCAGGCTGCCCTTCCATAACAGTCTGTGCAACAAAAAATATAGTAAAAGCAAGGAATGTAAGAAAAGTTACAATGCAATCTAATTGACATCAACCTGGAATAAATGTTAATTAATGTTAAACTGGTCAGGCCCTGGAATCCCAGAGGATATATTGCAATACTATCTGGTACCAGCCATGGTCTTAAAATATTCACTGTGCAAAACTACCCTGGGACCTTACAGGTGCTGTGGCCAAGTGCTGGCACACACTTTAGTTAAAGAGAATAAAAGCTGAAATCATTCATGGTGTTTGAGACTTTTGCTCTCCTCTCACCTTTCCTGTGGTGAGATCATACATTTCAGGTGGTTGTGGAATTGTACCTCTGACATCAGCACCTTGCACACTCAAGTGATCTCTCCTCAACAATGATGCCACCTGGTGGAATGACTGTTGAAAAGCAAAGCACACAAGTTAAGACTTAAAAGTTGATTTTATTTACATGGTATTTAACAAATAACACTGCTTCATTGCTACTTTAAATAACAACTACAATGTAAAATGTTCTCGGACAATTTAATGTATTATAGTTTTATTTGTGTCAATTTAGTCACGTTTGTCTACATCCTTTCTCACTCTATGATTGATGCTGCAACAGAGGAAAAACTGAAAATTGTGTCTGCCCTTAAAATTTTGGGATAATGTAAGTACACAACTTAAAATACCTAACAAAACTACTTTTATACATTTTAATGTGGAAAGGTAACATAGTCTTTTAAACATCAGGGACTTAGTCATGGGAACATCAATATTTTTACAAATGGGGGAAATGATAAGTAGGTACCTTCATCCTGTGTGACAGTGCTTTATCTAACAGCCTTTTTCGAGCAGCCAGCATTGAATTGGTGGCAGGAGAAGGTGTGACTCTCCTCCTCATGACAGCTCCAGAAGCTGTTGGTGTGGAAGACACTGTGCCTGCCTCTGCCCTTGGAACAGACTGAGGACTTCTTTGTTGGCAGTTTTGTGCAAGGGAGGTGACACTCACAATCTGGATGTCATTTTCTTCCTGATCTAGCTCTTGTTGCTTTTCTGACCTGCTGCCTCCGCTGATCTCCCCAGACCCAGATGGCTTTGCACCACTGTCTGGATTTGTGGAAGTCTGTTTAGCAAAGTTTGCAGCTGCTGTAAAGCCAGCATGGTGAGATGCCTCCCGCAGAAGGTTTTGGAGATGAATGTTACTCCAGTTGTCTTGTATTGCTCCGGCTCGAGGCTGCACTTGGGCTGGTGATGTGCTACTTCCAGCCTCCGCAGGTCTGACCCTCCCTGGCGGCCTCCCTTGAAACTCCCTCAGGAACAGATAGATGGCCTGCGCAGACACCTTGATGTTCTCCAGCTCGAGTACAGCTTTGATCTTACGGAAACTCAGACCAGCTTTCCGCAGCTCCACAACTTTGTGCTTCGCAGCATCATCCAGTCGGCCCATGGTTTCTCACTCAAGAGGAACTCTGAGAATGGCCGGTAATCTCTAGAAAATAAAAACAATAACTGTAACTAACACTTGATGTTTGTTTAATACTGAGATGTTTTGATATCTGCAAGTAAGTGAAAAAATGTGCCTAGTTTCTGGGAAAACAATTTTTCTTTCAGATTTTTTGCGTTTATTTTGATACCAAAATTTCCCTTTAATACAAGGACCTTTTCTCGTTATAACAACGAATTATTTTATCAGTTTATATTAAAAAAAATTGAAATATACAATACTGTATAATGTATATATTGTTAGACAAGAAGTTAACAAAATATCTACTGATCGATTTAAGAAAATTATCTAAATAACTGCTTAGCGCGGTTAACTGTATCTGGTGGCATGCGTTATCTATGTTTGATGGACCTGAATAAGGCGAGGAGGTCATTAGTTCTCATAAACATTCGTTTCTTTCAGTTTTTGGTACCAGATGTTATTCTTTGTGTTGGCAGACACATTGTGCCGTACAGCACCCAATAACTGTAACTGACAGATATTTAGAGCTAGCTAACAACAACTGCTAACGTTAGCTGGCTAACACAGTGCCGTAAAGAGTGAAACGCTCACCTTGCGTAACCTCGCTTACAAAAGCGAAAGCCGTTTGTTGTTTCGTTTTTGGTTAAATCATTTCACGTATCACGATAAAACACGTCGTCCCCGCATAGCTACGATGCAGTCATAGACGCATTCGCTCAATATATATATTTTTAACACAAAATAATATAAATAAACATGAGTTGTAAGTGGCGCTCAGGCGGGTACGTAACTTCCGCTTTGTCGTCATCACCGAGCGACGCTTCCCAGGCCGCAAGCGAGGAGAAGCGACATCATTTCGTCTGAGAAACATGTAAGTCTAGCGTCCTAGTGTATGGCAATCGAAAAAAATCTGTTTCAGAATGCGTTTTGTTACATACGAAAACTAGCTGCACGTTTTATAATCGTTTGTGCTTTTCACAAATAGAGTAATAATCGATAAACCGGAGCCCCCGTGGCAAGCTTCTTCGTGTTTTGAGGAGTCAATTGAATGAAAATCAATGGCGGCGGATTTCGGTCCTGGAGCACCGTTGTTGTGTCAGATGTTTCGTTAATAACTGTTTTAAAACTTGATTATAAATACAATCCTCAATACACAAACATTAAAGGCACTTATGTTTTTAAACAACGTCAGTCGTTTAATTTTTTACAAGAATGCGGCACTTTAGCTTTTTTGCTAAGTGATAGCATCTGTGTTTAGTCTTAGCAAGAACATTTACTTACGTTACACTAGTAACTTATTGGTGTCCCTGAGCATTTAATCCCTCTTCAGTCTGTACCTTTATTATTATTATCATCTTTATCATCATCATTGTGTATATTTTATTTATTTCTTCATTTTATTGCCAGAAGAACTTGCAAGATCATGTTCATGGGTGAAAAAGGCAGTAATGTTTAGTTTAGTTCTTAAACAATATTTGATTAGCTGTTAAGAAAATTGTGGTAATTTGAACAATTGATTGACAGTTTCGGTCATTTGGCTTGTACTTTTTCTTACTTTTTTTTTCCTAGCTGTAAATCTTGACTTGCATCATAGTACTCTGGTTACATTTGGTTGTGTTGGCAGTAGAAATAGCCATTGAAAGGATCTGAGCAATAGTGGCATGATTTTTTTTCTATTTTCTTTATAAACTTAAGAAAAGTCTCTTTTAGAGACATTTTAGTTGCAGCCCTACACCAATGACAGCATAATAACATGTCAAAGTAACATTGGCTTGCCTCTGACTTTAGGGCACCATCACCCACTAAGCGAAAGGAAGAGGAGAAAACAAAAGACAGAGGCAAAGAGAAGACTGGCACCAAGGAAGCAGACAAAGAGAGAGGGCGGGACAAAGTAAGGAAACGTCGCAGCGCTTCTACTGGCAGCAGCAGTAGCAGGTTTGTGCTTCATGTTACCTCATTATGTTGTTATTTCTTTTTACTGGTATCTTACTGAAACCAGCCTTAAATATTTTGGTGTTGTTACCTACAGTCTTTTTCTTTGCTTTGAACATCACCAGGTCCAGATCTAGCTCTACGTCAAGCAGCAGCTCAGGTTCCAGCTCTGGTTCCTCGAGTGGATCCAGCTCTTCTGGTTCCAGCCGCTCTGGTTCTTCAAGTTCTCGTTCCTCCTCCTCTTCCAGCTCTTCAGGGTCCCCCAGTCCTAGCCGTCGACGCCATGACAACCGCCGCCGCTCTCGCTCAGTGTAAGTCACTGAGACAGGTTTTATAAACTCTGGGATGCCATGTATTTTTCACAGAGCTCCTCTGGGGTCAGCTGAGAAAAAGGGTCACCCGTAAATTTGTACTCTCACTTCACAAATACGTGCACTCAGTTTTTAAACTATGCATTGGGATTCATAATCTGTTAGGCTTGTGCTGATTGGTAGTCGAATTGTTAAGTGATGAAACGGATGGAAAATGTTTTTTGTCAAGAAAGACGATAGGATCACCTACTAAGGCACCTTTAACTAACTTTTCCAACATAAGATGTTTTAAAAATAATCTATATAATTTGCACCCCACCGCATTTAGAGATGTAAGTTCTTGTGTGATATGTTTGCCTGGCGCGGAACAGCTAATGTGTAGTTTGACAAGTGAATTAAGTCCTTAACTACGACCTAGTTTGCCTACTGTGTCACTTTTCCATGGCTGACACCCTACATCTCCATTTTTCATCTGCTCACCAAAACTTTGCTCTGTGCTTCGTATGAGTAGGCCTGTAATGTTATGATTATGATTTGAATTGTGATATTAAATATAGCCTAAGATAATGTGAAACGGCCACAACAACCCCCCACGCAGAGATGACACACACACACAAGAATCACCAACACACAAACTTGTGTGTCAGTGAGTGGCGTTACCCTTAACTGAAAACAATGTGCAATTTTCATCTTGTATCAAGCCTATCTCACATAGCATACAGCGCTGTACAGTAGCGGAAAATGAGAGAGGGAGAGAGAAAAAGCTGCTGGGTGAGCTAGATTGACTTGTGACGAGAGAGAGAGAGAGAGAGATGTGCACTGTACTGACAATTAATGAACTTGTCTCAACAGTTTATGCTTTCAAGGCGTTACAGCGATGCAAGTCAGGCAGGAAATCATTTTCAGCTCTGTGTCCGTTAGTGTTAACTTATGTAAATGTAAGGCCAGGCAAGATTTAAATCCCGTTGCTACGCCTGTTTTTGTCCCAGATGGAGCAGTAAAATCCTCTGTTTTCACCTGAACAAAACGCTGCCCTCAAGTTCTTGATGCCATGCAGTGATGTAACTCCTCCCACCCCCTTGTGCGATAGCATTGTCTATTGGCCATCTTTATTTTATCTCACTTTTCATGAGTCATGGTGAAGTTAATCATTGTTTTGTTTGTGATTCTGCAGGTCCAAAACACAGAAGAGGGGAGATGATAAGGAGCGACGGAAAAGAAGCCCAAGCCCCAAACCAACTAAAGTTCATTTAGGGCGGCTGACCAGGAACGTCACCAGGGTCAGCTGAGAGAGTTTTAAGCCTTTTAATCACATGAAAATGATTTTATATTTCACTACCTAAAAAAACGCCCTGTAGAGAAGCTCCTGGACAAAAACGGAATTATAGAAAGGCTTTTCGTTGTCTTAGCTTTGTCTTTATGCGGCTGATTTTATTTACTATAAACATATGCTCCACAGAAAAGTAGTTTCCCTCTCCACATGATTCTGATAAGCTTACTGTATTCCCTCTTTTTGTGCAGGACCACATCCAGGAGATCTTTTCTACTTACGGTGCAATCAAAATGGTCGAAATGCCGATGGACAGGCAGAACCCCCACCTCTCCAGGGGCTATGCATACGTAGAGTTTGAGACTCCTGAGGAGGCCCAGAAAGCCCTGAAGTACATGGACGGAGGTATGCCTGATTGGTTGTTTCAGCGCCTCTGTCTTGGATTACTCCAGATTATTCTAGGATTACTCCGGGCACATTTTAACATGTGTTTGATGCTTTGATTCTGATAGGTCAGATTGACGGACAGGAAATCACTGCTTCCGCCGTGCTGCCTCAAAGAGTCCGTCCTCCCCCTAGGCGACCTTCTCCTCCTCGGAGAATGCCTCCACCACCCCCTATGTGGCGTCGCAGTCCACCGCGCATGAGGAGAAGGTAAATGAAGTTGTTTTTGAGTAGTATCTGCAGTTTTATTTCTACACCAGTGACATTTAATGAACATAATACTGTTAAGCCCATTCTTCTTTCCTTTCCAGCACACAATCCTTTTTTAAAAAAATATTTGTGTCCTTCCAGATCCCGCTCTCCAAGGAGGCGCTCTCCAGCACGCCGCCGCTCTCGCTCCAGATCGCCTGGTCGCAGACGCCATCGCTCTCGTTCCAGCTCTAACTCATCCAGATAAGAGAAATTTCCAGCCTCCAGACAGAAAGTGATCTCTTAGATCAGCTGGAGTTCCTGCGCTGCGCAACTTTGACTCTTCAGAAATAAAATCATCTGCGTTGTAGCCAACATTAATATCTGCCTGCGTGTAGAAAATGGAGGGATGTTTCTTTGTTTTGTTCTGTTTTGTTTTTTTTTCTCGTGTGTGTGCAAATGTGAGTTTCTTTTCATATTTTGTGTTAAGATGATCCTGGAAAGCTGGTTCTGTTTTGGAGAGTTGGAGAGCAGAGTTTGGACTCCACTGAAATCTACAAACGTTTTCTTTTAAAGTGTGACTTCTTTTTACTGCATACTGAATTTTTAGACATTTTGAAAAATAAAAATACTGAAACCAGTACAGTATCTGAGTACAGTTTGTAACAGTCGAGTCAAGATTGTGAAAGGTACTCTTTGCTAACCGTCTTGCCTCAGTATGTTCGAGCTGAGATTGTTTACCGTACCCTTATGTAATCTTTGGAGAACATGGCAGTGTTCCGTGGGGCTGTCTGCCATACCTTCAAATGAAAATGAACCCAAAGGGACAGACCACAATTCAGCAATAGCACTTGGAAATCCCCCTTGCTCCACAATCCTCTAATCTGTGTGAGGTCCTACTTACAGTATAGTAAATGCTGTGTCATTGTAGCTGCAACAGCATTATTTACTGGATGGACACATGAGATGCAGGAAAGTAGTGTGATGCTCCCCCACCCACCCACTGTAAAGCCAATTATCTGTGAAAACAATAACAGTAGACTTACACAATACAAATAAGATGCTGCTAATAAGCCCTGTTACAAAGATGTCACTACACACATTTAACATCATTTATTGCTGAAATTGTTCTACAGGCTCTGATTTTAATTATTTTGTTCAATAGGCCTTATTGATAAAAGGAGACCGTTGACCTCAAATAAACCCCAACGACGCTCCGCCCACTTTCAGCCTGAACACAGGTGTATTTACCCACAGGTGAAAACAGCTGCAGTGATATACTTAGCTTGAATTTGAAAGAGAAACAACCGTTATTAAACTGACTAAAGAAAGAGCAAAAGTGGGCTACGTGAGGTTGTTTACTTTGTTTTGGGTTTAATATTGAGTCCAGCATGAGGATACAATGCACTAAATAGTTTTTTTTTTAAATAATAAGAATACGAATAATAGGAATGATAATAAGTCTTAAAGGAACAACTGAAATATATCTCCAGGCTGTGGGTGTATTCATGGCCTGTCTCCGGTGAGCGCGTTTCCTACCGCTGGGGGTCTCACTTGAATGAGAGGGACTGAGAAAAGACATTTATTTATTGTTGCACCTATTAGGCTCTTAAAAAAATATGCGACTAATCACGCTCCACTATGCCGTGAAGCCGCCCTCCACCTAAAATTACGGTCTTCATTAATTCTTTCGGTGCGTCGCGACGCGCCTCGGCACATTCGGTCCGGCGCGCACGGCGGAAATCTTTTACTTTCGATGCGTGAGTTTGAGGTTTTCAGCTGCTGAGCAGGCACCCGAGCAGAATCATTTGCATGATGACTTTGGAGCAAGAAAAGAATAGACAGCGTGTGAAACAGCTTCTGAGGAAACCTGGCAATGGAAACTGTGCCGACTGCGGGGCTGCAGGTAAGCTGTCGGCCGGTGACTGTCTGACTCATGCCGGACGCGTTTTCGCGACCTTTTCCTACTTAAATCGGTTTGTTCTATACATTCTGTGACTGTCCAACTCTGTTGGGATTCACATGGTACAGCAGTAACTGAGTGGCTCCAGTTGTCTTTCGCGAGTGTGCACAAGGTCGTCGAGTTTCTCACACAGTCACGATGTGCTCGATGCATGACCGTGAAACATAAAACAGTTGACACAATGAAGATCTTCATATAGAAAGGGGGAGGGGGGCTGTTCCTGATTGCTTTAATAGGAGAACCGCTAAATGAGGTTGAAGCCATTCAGCTGCGTTGATCTAATCGGCTCCCAGCAGTTTTTACAGACAAGTTCATAAATAAGTAACTCATTTCGACCTCTTAGTGTGTTTTATTTGAACCTGGAGCTCAGTCCTGATTAAAAAGTGCTCATGACATTATGTTTAATGATTAATGATCTTACTACTGGGTGGGTGGGGTATGTTTACTCAGAAATATTGTGTGTTGAGGGACTAACTATGTTTTCATGTTTCCTGTATATGTGCACACATGTGGTCACACACCGAGATGGTCACACCTAGTAGATTTCGTCTGTGCAGTCCAGCACATGGCAAACAGGTGTGGCTCTCGAAACAAGGCTCATCTGCAGCCTGGGTGAAGTGCAGAGTAGAGTTCGCTGAATGTTTACCTTGCGTTCTGAAAGTGTAAGC
>JAQLOL010000009.1:11739014-11757129 GCA_029783665.1 Naso thynnoides | reverse complement strand
GTGTGTGTGTGTGTGTGTGTGTGTGTGTGTGTGTGTGTGTGTGTGTGTGTGTGTGTGTGTGTGTGTGTGTGTAGGCAGAAATGGCCTCTATGCAACACTAGTCTCCCGGGGTGATTCAAGGTGATGCTGAGTCGCTGCGCTTGCTCACTGTTTCCACCACACTGAAAATCCAAAGGAAACACCCACAGACCTCAGGACTGTCTGCCTACAAATTGAGAAACAACAAATATTGATCATCTGTGAATCAGTGGGAGGGTTTGGTGATCACGCTGAGGATACGGACTGAGCTGTCACATCATGCCTCACTTAAAAAAAAAATGCATAGACTTTGTATTAAGGGAGTCAACGGCGTGTATTAAAGAAAGTGAAGGAGACTCCAGGACAGTCTTTCCCTGTTCCTTCTGTTCTTTTCCCTGCGCCATGTGCCAGATTTCCATCCATACCAGTTTTTGTTTGAACCTACTTCAGGAACTATGTATATATAAAAACCTTACATGTCCAGATTATTTCCCCCAGTGCGATGCTTCTGTCTGTAAAAATGGGTCAACCATTGTTGAGGTTGTCAGTTTATTCAGCTATTCTGGGCTCAAGATGTGTTTTGTATGCTTCCACACATTTGTCTTTCTGCTGTGTTTCAGATCCAGAGTGGGCGTCCTACACCCTGGGTGTGTTTGTGTGTCACAGCTGCTCAGGCCTCCATCGAAACATCGCTCAGATCAGCAGAGTGAAATCGATCCTGCTGGATCCCTGGAGCTCCTGTGAGGTGGAGGTGAGAACTGCCGTCCCTTATATATGTAATGTGTGTAAGGAGTTTATCAATGAAACTGCTGAACAAAGGTGAAACCCCATGTTTTAGAGAGGACAGCCATTGATTACAGTGTAAAACTTGGCTTGAAATAACGTCTGCAGCCTCTGGCCTCGCCCTCATTTAGCTCATTCTGTTTCTCTGTTAGCATCACTCTGCCTGCCGCTCTGCCCCTGCATCAATACTCAAAGGAAAAAGACAAGTCATCGGTCTCAATTCAGCACGGTCTGAAAGCTATGAGCTAGCAGCCGGCAGATATAAACCAATATCTTTGTGTGTGTGTGTGTGTTGAATCCTGGGAGACTCAGGCTTCAAAACTCACTTTAAACTGCAGCTGACTTCACAGTAAAATTAGAAGGAATGAGATTAAAAAGAATAATAAATTGTTTTCATACTTCTGGAATTTGTGGTGCATTTTGTCATTTGCTCTTTCTCTCTCTGTCCCCCTTCTCTGGTTTTGTCTTGCTTGATTTGTGAGTGTGATCTGTGGTTTCCAAGCTGTGTGCTGCTGCATGCTGAGCAGCGTCCTCTGTGTTAAATACGCAGACACAAAAGAAGAAGCAGCCACGGCAGGAACGATGTCTCCCTCTGGACAAAGTGTCAGCCACACGAATGCTGAGCTGCAAGCACCTTGTGTGTGTGTGTGTGTGTGTGTGTGTGTGTGTGTGTGTGTATGTATATGTGAGTGACCTGTCCTCAGTTAAATACACATACACACAGGAACAAACACAGATATCCCTAACAAATATCCCCTCTTCTCCTCACAGTTCATGGACTCTGTGGGTAACGATGCTTCCAACGCAAAATTCGAGCAGATCGTCCCTGCTTTCTACTACAAGCCGACACACAAAGACTGCACGTAAGTGCTGCATCTTCCCCTGCCCTCGTTAATGTCTTACGTGTTTGATCCAGATGTTTCTGCCATCTCTGTACAGGTGGTCACCTTGAGAGACTTTAGCACAAGTGGTTACACATCCTCCTATCGCTAATAAAGTTGTCTAAATGGTAAATTATGATTAAAGCAACATTATGTAACTTTGACTGTGACGCTCTTCTTAAAAAAAACCGAAACTTAAATATGCATGTTAATGCATCGCACAAAACAGCAATATTTAGTAAAATCGGATCATATTTTACAGAGAAAATGCCTGCTGGTGTTCCCTCTAATGTTCGACGACTGCTCTGTCTGTCTGCAGCCTTTTATTTTAGCTGAGCTGTCACTAGCAAAGACCCGGCGCTGCAGTTGCAGCTTCGGTCTGCAGGAAGCCTACATGTTGCTCCGTGAATCACAGAGTTGAGGCAGAGCAGTCGTAGGACATCATCTCCATAAAATATGACTCATTGTTGTTTTATGCAACATGTAAACGTGCATCGCTAAGTTTTGTTTTTCGAAGCAGGGGGTCTCAATCAAAGTTACATAGTGTTGTTTTAAATAAAGGGATGTTTTGTTTTGATTGTTAATATATGCCATTGAACAGTGTTTAACTTCCCTCCTTGCTGCCTACTTCCAGAGCTCCACTTGTTAAACTACCATTGCTGGCTGGACTGATTGTAAACTACAGGTTGTTTTTTCACATATTTTTATTCCCACTCCCACAGAATCAAGGAGGATACAAGCCCCCTCCTCTTCTCTCAGAATTAGGAAGAGGTGACTCATCAGATTCAAGTCAAACTGTAAAATGACAGTGCTGATCAAATATGAATCAATATTCTGCAGTTACATTACCAATGTCCTGCCCGAAACTTCCTCCAAACCATATCGTGGTAACCAGTTTTTAGCTGTAATATGAGATCGTCTGCGACCAGCCTGCTGCCACGTTGTTTTCTCTTTTGAAATGGACGAGCTTAAACTTAGCACAATCCAACTAGCGAAACATCCCCCACCAGCCAGAGAGTTTACTGGTCTGGTGCAGCACAGTGTATTCAGGTTGTTTTAGGTTTCCCACCTCTCATGGGTAAGGAAATACCACAGCTCCTCTTCTGTTTTCTCCGATGCCATGTAGCACCAGTTTTAAAAAATATCAGCATCTTTCTACTGCATAGACAGCCCATATTGAAAATTGTCTATTTGATAAGATTTTAAGGTGCGGACAATTAAACTTGACACTTAAGTAATTTTTTTGGTAGATACAAGAAGCTACACAACATTTTAACATCATATTCCATATTGGGCATTGACTTGTTGCTCTTTAGGAAAAGTAGATTGTAATAAATGCTAATGTTTCCAGCTTCATTCCTTTCCAAAAGTTAGGCCACTCTGCATCAGCCCTGACGTTTCTCAGGGTCTGTCTGTCATAGATAAGCAATATTCCAAGCCGTTACTGATTTATACTGAACTCGTTTTGCGCATAGAGACAGTCAAATTACTGATAGCATCTTTAAGACTGCAATTATTGTTCCACAGATGGATGCATTCATTAGCCTAGGGACAAGATGTGGTTTTTCGTAGCCAGATGGACATGCAGAAACTCCTCTGATAAGAATGACAAGTTCCTGCAGTTTGAACAGGAAGCAACAGTTCAGTTCGAGGGTTTGTTCTTAACCATCCAGTGGTATAAATAACCATATGTAGCAACGAAACACTGAGCTGTAAAGTTTCTTTTAGAATGGACCTGCAATGTGTAAATGAGGGCTGATGTATAGGCAGTATGAAAGAAAGAATGATTAGAAAAGACGAAAGAAAAAGGCAAATCCATTAAGTGTGAAGGGCTTCGAAGACTCGAGGGAAGAGCTGTACAAAGCCATTACATTAAACACTGTGATGCTGATTTGTTGAAAGCGACGTCGCTTGTTAAGCATGGGTGCAGTACAGATGAGGTGTCTTGCATGCAAGGGTTTTGTTTATTCATGATGCTTTGTTGATGTCAAGGATAAATAACAAAGGGACCAGAAAGAGTCCAGAGTCAAACCATGTGATAATTATCACAACAGATGGAGGACAAAGGGAGACACCAGTGGTAATCAGAAGATGGACTAAGTTATTTGCTTGCATGAAATGTAGTTGCAAGGCTCAACATCCATGTAAGCTAATGAGATGTTTCCAGCAAATTAGCTCAAGCATGAAGTAAACAACGACACCAACTGTTTTGCAGGCTCCTGCGGGAACAATGGATACGAGCAAAGTACGAGAGGAAGGAGTTTATTTGTGTGGACAAGCAGGAGCCCTACTCGGCAGGTAAGAATTGAGCTCGCCTCTTTACAGTTACAAAACACATTGTACTTCTTTTTGCCCACTCAGGAAAATATGCAATTGTCTGCAACTCACATAGCCCACCTATTCAGCATTGAATGAATGCACAGCAGTGAAACAGCAACATCCATTTATCATAACTAACATTCATGGGTTAAACAGCTGATTAAATCTCAGATAAAGACTGAAAGAAGAATGAAAAGAAGGCCTTATCTAGCACCCCACTTTGCTTCGCTACATAAAGGAATAATTTAAGATTTTAGGAAACAACAACAGTAGCTATAGCAAGTTACTAGCATCAAAACCAGAATTTTTTTTTCGTGTAATCCGGTTTATGTACTCTTAAAACAAATAAGATAGTATGCTGGGTTTATAAGGGGACTTTAAAAATGTTAGTGCTTATTTTTTTCATGTTGAAGGTCCAGTGTGAGGATTTAGTGTCATCTGTGAAAGGCCCTTTAGATCCAGCGTTTGGTTTGTCCATTCTGGGCTACTGTAGATATAGAGTCCCACACGGGCCTCAAATCTTCACCTTAGCACCGACATTCAAGCCCGAGACTGACCCCAGCCCAACAGCGTATCATAATTTGTCGAGTTAAGCCCCTTTCCATGACGTAGCCTGTGGGAATGTTGAAACCATTAAAATAAATTGCTTTATTTTGCTTTTTTCTCTTTAAGTATTAAGTTATGAACACACATTTTGAAAGGCCTATTCATATAAAACACTAGAACAGCCATGACAGTCACTTTGATTGTTTACTCATTTATGTCATATAACTTTGTTGAATTGAAAATTGCAGTGCTGCTGGGCCCTGAATTTTCCTGATAATGTCTTTGTTTTATTTATTTATTTTTTAAATAAAAATTGCACTGAAGGCAAAGAAAATGTGAGCATTTCTACCTATTTTGGCCACAGGAGGTAATGATGATATGATCCCACAGAATACATTTTGGCACAGTGGCAGCTGCATCTTGGTTGCTTGGCAACTATCATTGTCTCTGCCAAAAGTAAAACTTTGAGAGCAGCCTATGAATTTGTTGATTATTCTAACTCTGGATTGTAACCCATAAGTTTGGTGTAGGTGCTGGTTGAAACAGCCGTTCAACCTTATTTTAGCACTTTAAGCACCCCCCCCAAATACTCCAAAATCCCACACTGAACCTTTATAAAGAGCCGTGGTAGCTAGGCTAGGCTAACCACAACCCAACACACAGAAAGAAGACTTTTTAATGTTTTTTTAAATTAGTAGCACATGATGCCCTCATTGTTTACAGTTGTTTATCTGCATCCATGAAGTATTTTTGTTTGAAAGGCATGACAATGTTCTGAGCAGAGACTTTACAGTAAAGCAGCACAAACTCTTGTTCTTCCTCTTGTTTCACCAACTAGCTGAGGATGTTTTTTTGTGTGAAAAAAAGTCTGATGATGTCTGTTGGGGTTAAGCGTGTGCTATGGGAGGTTCTGTTTGGCCTGCTAATATCATATCAGTGTCAAAGGGCATAATGATAATAAAACTCATGGCCCAGTAGGCCCCATTACCCACCACTCATTGACGCAGCTCAGTCCAGTTGGATCAGCAGTCAGACTGATTGCTCCTGAGGTAGTTTGGCAGATAGACGGCGTGTCAGCACGGCCTGCAGAGATGATGACGGCTGGTTATCGAGGAAGCAAAAGCGCCCTTTGCTGTCCTCCTTCAGCATCTTGTGTAGGTTTTTTTTAAAAATTCTGTTCTTCCTTGATGTCTTTTCTTATCTTCACCGGCCTCTATTTCTGCCTGACGACAGTATGTCTCACTATTTTCTTATGGTATGGTGAGTTATCATTTTCAGTTCCTTAGTGAATGTGCATTTTGCATCCCTTATCTCTGTCTTTTTTGCTGAATCATTGGCCTCTGTGCGTGTGAGTCACAAATGACAAATGTCATTGGCTAATCGCCAGATGGAGCCTCATTAAAAGGGAGAAAGTGGCACGAACCTGACTGTCATTTAGCTTCAGTTAATCAATAATGGATGTCCACCACTACTGACTGAAAGCCAATGTGCGGATGTGAAGTCTAAACCCTTCATGATCTCTTGAGAGGGTCCTTTTACGATACAGCAATAAAAAATATTGCAAGTAAAAGTTCATGAATTCATTTAAACCTACTCAAGTAAATGTACAGTCTTATCAGTAAGTATCCATAAAGTATGTTTTTTACCATCTGCTCCCAGTCTAGCAGTTGAAAGGGTCACCAGGTCAGTCTGAGTGTTCATGAGATGATAAATGAAAGAAGGGGAAAAAAAAATTCTGCTGCAAACATTTATTAACATTTTTCTCCTTTTTTCATTATTTAGATTTAAAAAGTGCTTTTAATATGAACTGAAAGGTAAAATACTGCATGAAATGTCTGAAACAGATTGGAGTTGTTGCAAATAGAAAAAGCAAAATCGCTCTTTAAGGTAGACGAGATAAAGCCCTATTATCGGAGTCTCATGACTGTCTGACTCCTGCCCTCTGTGTCTCCCTGTCTCTCTCCGTCTCTGTCAATGGCCCCTTGTGTTGTTCTGTGCAGAGGTTTTGGAGCATGTAGCTGAGGAAGAATAGCCTCTTTTGTGCACAAACTTCCTTTCTAATATTGTTACTAGATTGTAGGCCAGGAGAAACTGGCAGATATTTGTAGAGGACCCGAAGACAGACAGAAGCTGGGCCAAACCTTGCTTTGCTCTTCTACAAAATTGCAATTTTTTTCCCCCTTGTTTTATCAGTGAATGAATTCTGTTTCATGTGGCTGTTTCATGCTTTTCTGAACAGTCTGACCCCACTCCTCTCAGCACTGCAACAAAACTTTCTGACTCATGAATAATTTAATGAAGCCACCGCTCAACCAGAAGTTTAGTGCTGCATGTGGCCAAAAACATTGATGTCAGTTTTGTAGCTGTACAGTACAAAGTAGGAAGGAAATGGACAAAGGGATGGATGGAGTGATAGATAGTGCTGCAAGTGACAAATCTGTATTTCTTAATTTCAGGCCAATTTTTTAGAGGAAATTGGCAACTGGGATTTTTTTTTCCTTTACATTATTATCACATAAGTGTTTTCTTGTACAGTTTGTTTCAGGGGAAGTGGTTTATCAGTTGCTTCTAATGGAGTCTATATTGGTCATTTCCATGTAATCAAAAGAAAAAGATCAAGTGTTATTTTAGTGAAAATGTGAGCTCACCTCACTTGGTTTTGTTAATGTTGTTGTTGAAGCAGCACGAGCAACAACAACAACAACAACAAAGACGACAACAACAACAGTATATTTTTTTATACTACTGTGGAACTAAATCAAAAGGACACTTAATTACTAAATAAAATAATTATACATCATAAAAACTAAAACAGAAATCTTTTAAAATATATAAAAATAATAAAGTGTCTTGCAAAACTTTCAGTCTTGTTTTTAAAAAACAACAACAACAACAAAAAAACTATTAGTGTCACAGTGCCACTGGACTGATGTCACCTAATGACCAAAGCTTAAAAGGAGACTCTGTGGCTCTCTCTGTACCAGATCTGCCAACACTACCTTATACAAATATAAAAATGTGGACTTTAAATTCAAGAAAGATACAGTTGATTATAGTTTTAGAAATCCATTTCTCAGATATTTTGCATTTTTAAAGGGGGGAATTTCTGTGTCGAGTGTGATGGTCGAGTGTGCACCGAGCAATGACAGTGCATTTCTTCCTGCTGTGCTGTTTCTTTGGCTCATGCTAAGTACGGGCAGAGAGGCCAGTGTCAGGAACAGGGCCATGAACACAGTCAACTATCTGTGTGTGTGTGTGTGTGTGTGTGTGTGTGTGTGTGTGTGTGTGTGCGTATTTGTGTGTGTGCGTTAATTGAGAGGATTAGCTGATTTAATTATTATTTAGCAGAGATTAAAAATGACCGAGGGTTTAGATTGATCAAGTCATAACTGGATATAAAGAAATACATTAATTGTGACACAAAGTGACTTTGGTGCTTTGCTCATCACAAAGTCTTGCATGAGTGTTAAAAAGGGAGAAAAAGTTCATTTCAGTGACGTTCAGGCTTGTAGAGGAAGCCATCAGTTAAGACTGAATTATTTATGTGTAGTAAAAGCAGAGGTGCTTCCTCCCATCACTGCCAAGCTGCTTAGAGCAGTGACCACATAAGCTAAAAGTGCCCATACACACATACACACGCACACACAAATATAATTTTGGACTTTCAGTGGCTTCACGAACATGTTTTTTGGGTCAGAGTCCTGGGTGATACTGTGTTAGGTATTTTAAATGAGCGTCTTAGCACACTCACCAAGAGTTATTTCAAGAGAAGCAGGTTGCATATTCCCAGCATAATATAATGTATTACAACATAATACTTTAAAACGGGTCTTAAGGCATTGTTTTTGGTAGTTACCTGCAGCTCTACAGAGAACAATCTGTCCAGGAACAAATAAGAGACAGACAGAAAAAGTAAAATGCGACAATTCGACATTTGGCAACTAAAGAGAGGGAGATATTTATCTCAGAAGATGATAGAGACCAGAAATACCAATACTTATTAGTAGACTTTTTTTTTGGCAGCCGGAAACACAAATACAAATCAAAGCAAAGGCTCTGTGCCTGCTGGATGTGTAAATACACAACTTTGCAAAGAGGTTTGCCATGTCAACGTAATGTCAGTGTTTTTTTTACAGCTTGTTCTGCTACCAAAAGTTGGCAAAGAAATCATCTTCTGCACCTTTAAATTGATCAGTCTCCTTCTAAACAACTGTTTCATGGCTTTGCTTCCTATAGTCACCATTTGTGAACTTCTCCCCTGTATGAGTGTTTGTCTGAGATATCAATAAATGGTATTTCGTATTTTATAGGGATATTATATATACGTTATCAGACGATATTTGTTTTAAAATCAAATATCAGGTATCAGCCAGCATGTTGATATTTGCTGATAAAATAAACGATAAAATAATAGGCTGTTATTCTCTTTAATAAACGCAGTTACATCACAGAAATTATAAGGAATTATAATTTGTAAGCTTTGTATTTTATGCCTGCAATTGCAGGCAGGCCAACACTGTAAGAGTATGCATAATAACACTGCATGTAAATTCCACTAAAGCAAAGACTTGATGATCACTGCAATTAGGTATGGGGGAGTAAAAATATACATATATATATCTATATCGATATCAATTATCGGCCAAATGAGTTGTTAAATTTCGGCATACTGGATATTTGCAAAAAAAAAAAAAAGCAATATTGTGCATCCCTAGGATTTTGTTAAAGTCTGCTGTGTCTTCTCTCTGTTTTTACTCTGTATTCCTGCTCCGTGTCAATGGGATGGCACCCTTGTGGCTGCTGGCAGGCTACAGAGAGGGGTTTCTGTGGAAACGAGGCAGAGACAACGGACAATACCTCAGCCGAAAATTTATTCTGTCTGAACGGGAGGGCGTTTTAAAGTACTTCAACAAGCATGATGTGAGTGTCTTTCTCCCTAATTCCTTCTATCTTTGTCACAATCTGTGTTCAGTTCACTGCCTTTGTTAAAAAAAAAACAAAAAAAAACTCACTCTCTAGAAATGTCCTGACCGTTCAAATAAAATTCTACATACTCTTATATTAAAATACCAAGCTGTAGCAAAGTAAAAGGGTTATCTCTCTGTCTAAAAATCATGGTAGTGATGAAAAAAGAACTGAATAGCACCTTCATGGTGCATAATGTCACAATCGGCATGGTTTACTGGTACATGGTAATATTGTGCATCCTCTTATATTCCACCAGAGCATTTTCTGAAGGATATAACAGAAGTCAAGACTTTAATACTGACCACCTCTCCTCTAAAAACCTCTTACCTGCCTGCAGGCCAGAGAGCCCAAAGCGATAATGAAGATCAATACAGTGAACGCCACTTTCCAGCCAACGAAAATCGGCACTGCGCATGGCCTGCAGATCACCTATTTGAAGGACAACAGCACTCGGAATATCTTTGTTTACCATGAGGATGGAAAGGTGAGGCGTGGTGCCCCTCTGTTCCCGAGTGTGTGGGCTGTGTGTGTCCCTCTGGTGGAAAATAATTTGTCATTACATGTCTGTGTTTAATTGAAGTTAAGTTGTATAACCCTTAATAAAAGCTCAAGGCTTGCACATTAGAACGAAGTAATACTGTGAGTCATTTCTCTTGGGTTAAATCTTTTTAAACACCATTTCTATCACAAAATCCATTTAGAAAAGTAATTTTGTCTACTAATGACAGTAATGATTGCCTTGTGTCATGATGGAGGTAATTAGGGGCTATCAGGGCTGATGATTATTTGTCAAATGATATTACTGTAAGAGTGAGTCACATAACAGAACTGATTTTTCACTTGAAGGAAATGGTGGACTGGTTCAACGCCATCAGAGCAGCCAGGTTTCACTACCTGCAGGTGGCTTTTCCTGGAGCCTCCAACTCTGATGTGAGTGCATGCACGCACACATACATGCATGCACATTAGAGACGTCATATTCTTTATACATTTTCATATGCTTGTGGATTTTCTGCAAATTGAGTAGACTATACGTTCTACAGTCAAAAACATTTGTATTTTATTTGCTGATTTAAGTAATCATTATTTTCCTTGCAATGTGGAGAAGACTTAGAAACACCTTTAGGATCTGAATGTTGAAGAAAATGAGAAAAATATGCAGAAAAATAATTGGAATGATTGAATAATTAAATAAAATCCCCAGTATAACACTTCCTTTGACCCTCAGTTTTTCCAAGAGACTGATTAAGACTGTGCATGCACACACACGCAGAGTTTATCAGTGACTAAGTCTTTCTCTTTGTTTGTCTAGTTGTTGCCAAACCTGACCAGGAACTACACAAAGGAGGGTTACATGGAGAATATGGGTCCAAAGGTAATGCATTTTCCTTTTTTTTTTTTTGTTTTTTTATGCTGCACTTGAGTTGATAAAATTTTTCCCCAATATGATTTATATGTCAGAGAAATATACAAAGCCCATAACAGCTACTTGCAGAGCACGAGAGCCTGAAGTTATTTTGAGACTGAATGCCTCGTTTCTCTTATGTGTCCGTCCCACAGCACACAGAAGGCTTTAAGAGGAGATGGTTCACGATGGATGACAGGAGGCTCATGTACTTTAAAGATCCACTGGTATTGAAGCTGCACCTTATGAGCAAACTGCAGTTACACAATATGACCAGCAGATGCTGCTGTGCACTTCTCTCTTTTGTGAATCAGTCTGTTTGGAGGAATAGTGCATTCAAAAACTTAGTATGCAATATTTTCCTGTACAACAGATTTCTAGTCATGTAGACTGTCTGCATGCTTTTTGTTGAAGGTAGAGATTTTGTTAATGTGGTTTGTGTTGCTCAACATGTGAAAACAGCACGGTGAATTATGACAATGGTTATTCATAGTAATTTAATCTAGAAGAGTGTGTGTTTTATCTGTTTACTGAACTACAAATTTGTTTTTTTGTAACTGAGGGTGATTAAAAGGTAAAGTGTGTTTCCGTCTCTGCTCCCAGGATGCTTATGCACGAGGCGAGGCTTTTATTGGCAGTAAGGAAAATGGCTACACTGTGGTTCCTGGCCTTCCCGTGAACACTCAGGGCAATCACTGGCAGTTTGGAGTTACCATCGTGACCCCAGACAGGAAGTTTCTATTTGCATGCGAGACTGAAGAGGATCAGAAAGACTGGATTGCAGTATTTCTGACTGTTATTAACAGACCAATGCTGCCTCAGGAGTATGCAGGTAAACAGAAAACAAGACTGAGTCATTAGTTAGCTTTTTTCCTCAAGCTGTCTCTCTGATATTATTTTTCTGTTCTCTCTTCAGTGGAGGCCTATTTCAAGCACAAACCTTGACTGTCTTGGTGTTTTGAAGAACTGCTGGTGGAGGATGAAGAGCAGGGAGTGGAAACGGAGTAAAATCGCAACCTGAGATATGTACTTTAATAAGAGCCTTTATGAAAACTTAATGGTGATGGGAGAAAAAGTACCCAAAGGTTAGACAGCTTTTACCACAGTTATTGTTCCCACAGTGACTCCTTCTCCTGCCACCCTGCCCAACCTCACCAACATTATGTGCCAGAACCATTTCACAGGGAGTACGAATCACTCCTGAGCTCATGAATGTTGGCCTAACTCACTCATCAGTTATGTGACTTAATACTTGAAAGAGGTCAGTCGTCCTGACCTGAATGTGCAAAGGTTGCGTGCTCGATTCATATGTAGGAATCAGAATTGTGCTGCTTGGATGACAAAATTGGTGTTTTTCTTTCTGTTTTCAGTAATATAGAATTATATAAATACATAAAAACTTGAAGGTAGAGTCAGTAGCATTGTTCATTGCAGCTTGTAATACAATTTGGGCCCCTCCTCCAAAGCTAAACTCCGCCAGAAGTATCATAGCGTGTATGAATACTGCTTGTTCCTACACAGCAAGCTAAATAGGAATATTACTTTTGTTTTAATGGGTAAGTCCATAATTTAGCAAGCTGGTGTTTGGCACCTACCTGTCCAACAGAAAGTGGGCCAACTCTTCGTTGCTCTTCATCTCCAGCCTCTCCTTCAGTGGTCAAAAGCGGCTAAAAGGCAAACCAAGATTCACTCATTCTGGAACGAGCTTTATCCACTTACCATTTCGCCTCATAGGGCTATATTTCCTTTTCTTTGGCACTACATCTGCATGTGCTATTTTTTTCTTGTCTGAATTGCATCCAGTTGCTATGTTTATCCACTCACCTGCATGCTGTCATTTGCTGGGGGAAACGCACCCACTCCCCACCCAGAAATATCAAAATACAGGCCGAGGGCAGAGGCTCTGCAGACAAACATGTCCAGGGGCCCATAAGTGATGATTGAGCCAGTTATAAGTCTACATAGTATAAGTCTATATTTTGTTTTTTAGGAAAATGCCACTGACTATACCTTTAAATTACTCAAATGTTCCATACTACTAAATTAACTGTATATTTCAGCTCAGAGTACAAACTACCCTTTTGATCAGTTACTTACAAACTAAAACAAACATTATCTGACACAGGACTACAATTAGTACATTATCGTGCACGTTCACATTTATTGCCATAAAAGTACAATGTCATTTAATAGCCAATATTTATTTATTTTTTTAACTGTCTAATTTGCTGTACACATCTTGCAATGAGGTGCTAAGCTTAGCAGGTATAATAAGTTATTTTAAAGGTTTTTTAAAAAAAAAAAAAAGTAGTGTAGTTATTTATCCAGCAGAGGGAGGCAAAGGAAAGGTTTTAAAATGTACTTGTCCCCACACACAGACACAAAGCTCATTCACCTCATCAAACCACTGACAGCAGGTTTGCAGATTAAATTATTTGTGCAAGTGCTGAAGAGAATGGCATGAAGTTAGAACAGAGCAGGGATGCTTTTGTTCACACTCCAGAGAACTGCAGTCCAGCAAACCATATGAGCATTCATTTGCATTGCTTAAACATTAAATCCCCCCCACACATACTGTTTTGTAAATCATGCCCTGAACTCCCTGTGGACTTGTGTAAAAGAAGAATTATTAAAAGGGTAAAATTCACATTACCGTCTGCGTTTATTGTAGTTCACTTTCAGTTACAAGAGAGAAGTTGCACATTGAAAAGTAGCAAAACCAAAACTCGTTACAATACTCTGAACATCAAGAGTGGAAAAACGTACAGGAAGTACTGTACAGATACTCAGTTTCTCTGATTTCTACTGCTAAGATGAAATCTACCAAAGCAACAATCATATAAAAAGAGGCCTATGCTTCTGTAATGAATAACAGGTTAAATACTGGGAAACAGATTACTGTACAAGAAACGTTCTAGTTAATGTCAAAGAAAGCATGGCACTATACACCCATTATATATTCATGAATTGAAAATAAACAAAAAACACAAAGCAGGAAATAAAGCAGCCTACTAATGTTTACACATCTGGGTACAAATAAAACAAAAAGATTTTATATATATATATATATCTGTGTGTCATATACAGTACTTTATGCCAATACATTGTGAACTTTACTCCTGCCCATGATTTTATTACCATCTTTTTCTTTTTTTTTTTGTTTAAAAGCAGAATGATAGTATTTACATCACCTTCATTAATTTTCCAGAGGATGTTTGATCATCTGTTTATAAAGAACAATTTCAAAACAACATCATACAAATATTCAAGAAGAGAAGCTGAATTAAAGCGCTCAAAGACACGACACTGATCCTCTAATAGATTCGGTGACCCATGCACGGCCATGTTTTTGTGAAGTTAAACTACTGTATACTCCATTTTTTGCACTGAGCATGATTCAGCCAAACCCACAAAAAGAATCACTTGTTGTGGCTAATGATGCTATTCTGTACCTTGACATTCTTGTATACACAATAGCAACATCTATTATCTTTTAAATAGAAGAAGTAAGATGTCAAATATCCACAGCTGAATCATGAAAACGTTTCGATTGGATTTATGCTGGTGAGCTAAACTGGCTGCAAAGAGCCTGTTGACTGACTGACAGGGACACTGAACCATTTACAGAGTACACATCACTACACATCGGGTACATGAACATTCATCCATACACTGATCAAGAAGACAACTGTCACTGATGTTTATAATGGCTGTGAGAAATTAATGGCTTTACATGGCATGTATCTTGCTTCTGCAAAAAGATCATGTGATTAAATCCCTTCACAATAAAATAACCTCACGTGCTAATGCAAAGGTATTTGTTGGGTGTGTGATTCAATGCCAGGATTAAGATACTATCATGCAGCTACAGTAAGGGAGAAAAATGGCAATTAATAGGTTAGGAACTAAGGTGTGCAGCGCATTTTTGCAAACTATAACCTGGAGCTACATTTACAGCTGCAGGAGGAGGAAGAGCAGGACATAGAAGCCGGAGTAGGGCAGTGAAATGAGCGCAGGAATACAAATGGAGGCTGAGAAAGTTGCAGGTAAAGAAAGTTGTACCTCGCTGGAGCTGACTCCTCATTCTGGATCAGGTCAGATATGAACACCTTCTGTATGAACGTGAATGATTCACACACACACACGCACACACACACACACATTCACATAAATGCACACTCGCACACAGATGTAGAGAGCGACCAGAACAGGTTTTAAGACCTGCAGCAGCCCGTGCTCTTCATCTCCTTGTTCACATACTCCTGGAGCTTAAATTTCTCACTGGGATCCTTCATGGACCGATGCTTCAGTTCCCTGAGAAAGAGGAAACAATGAGGTCAAACTTAATTACTACCTGAACTTTGTCTTTAGATCATTACTAATGGTGTCCTTGCATCTGATTCATAAAGGTGCTATGTGTACAATTTTAGCACTAATTACAGAGCAATTCCACAAAGGTAAAGCAAGGCAACATCTGGAAATCAAGCTAACTGTAGCACGAGATTCCTAAAGAAGCAGCTTCACTGCATCCTCCCCCCCCCCCCGTGTTTTTGCTTCGTAGCTCCAACCTGCCCTTTACCTGGCTCATGTTTTATTTCCTTTTGCTGTCAGTCTCTCTTTTAGATGAACGTCCTGCAACGTTAGTCTTTTTTTGGGTTGCTCTTCCGTGTCTGCAGTTGTGGCTAAAACTGGAGGAGCAAATTTTAAATGGGTTGTCCATCATGCTTTCACTAGCTGAGGGGGATTGAATGAATATCTACCTTTATAGAGCAGCAAATAGGAACACGTGCTGTCTGAATTGACCCGTGATTGGTTGAAAATTGTCTACCGCTGTCTTCATTTTCTAAAGCCTTAATACAGAGTCAAGAAGACGTACAGAAGTCTAGAGTTCTTTCAAACCACCTGAATTACAATATGCTGAAAGGTTATTAAGGATTTTTTGCCGAATGACACCAAAAATTAACTGCCTACCCCAACTTTAAAGCCTCTTTGACTCTTATGACTTTCTTTTGGGGCTAAAAAAGGAAATCAAATGTTATAAATCACTTGATATACTGATATACTTAACCTAACCCTAACCCCAATATAAGTACAGTGTTTTTAATATACAGGTTTCATATGGTCTAACCAATGGGCACAGTTTCATGTCTGTCAGTCATTATTTACTTCCACAGAATCTTTACTCTTGTCATCAACCCTGCACGATGAGTTCAACTTCAACCTTTGTAAATGAATTGTACTGAAACTACTGCTAAAATGTTACATACAGCATTTTAAATGACAGTGAAATGCTGTCATATCACATCTTTAGTATTTAGTAGATTAAAACATCTCTTAGATAATTCCACAACGCTTGCAGAGAGGATGATGCTCACTTTGCCACAGCAGTGAAAGCCAGCTCCACATTCAGACCCGACCTGGCGCTGGTCTCCATGAAAGGAACCCCAAACTCCTGCAGAGCCAAGCACTGACAGTTAGTGGAGAAGGTTAGATAAATAACACTCTTCAGCAGACTGCTGCTCTGATAGACTCAAAAAAACCAATAAATTAAATTAAATTAAATTAAAAAAAAAATATATATATATATATATATATATATACACAATTCACAAGTTTAGAGCAGGACTTTAGAGCACAATAGTAAACTTTCCTTCGGATAAATCTGGGTCAGATCAGATGTGACAAATTTGTCTCCTGGCTTTTCCTTTGCTGGGGGAATTTGTCTCAGCCCACAGTGATGATAACTGTTGTGCTTTTTCCCCTCTCAGGCTGAGCCTTAAGTTATTTAGTGGCACTTTATTGTCTCACTTTTGGAGAGAATTGCTTTGCTGTGTTCTGCTTGTTTTCTGAGTCACGCTGTAAAGCACCAGCCGGACAGACTGATAGAAATATTTTCTCCTAGTTTCAGTGCTTAGTGTTTATTTTTTTCCCTGGCCGCATTGTCATTTATCGTAGAAATATCAAGCTTTTATAAATGATGGCACAGAGGGCATAAATCGATACAATAAATATTCATTATGAAATGTTTATTTTCTCCTTGAGGCCAATGCATCTGAGGTGTCTGACTTATTTTTGTCCTGTCTGTCTTTAGGGTTTAGAGGTTGTTTGTATTCATCACAGAGCAGAAAAAATCTTCGAGATAAAGAGTGAGAGTGAAAACGAGGACTGATCTCTGCAGAATCAATCCACCTTTCCGTAATATTCAGAGACTCAATCAGTCACACAAATACCTGAAAATGACATGAAAAGAGAACTTGTTGCCTTCATTGGTCATATACAAGTTTTGATTCCACATGAATTAAAAGATCAGTTAAATTTCAGGATATGAAACAATCAACTTCTCTTTGTAGCAGCTGTGACATCTGGACAGAAAGAGACGCTAATTCCCATTGTTTCACCTTTGCAAGCCTCTCGCCATCTTCTCTCTTCACCACCCTCTCATGAGTGGCATCAGCCTGGTGAGACAGCAAAAACAAGGTCACACAGACGGACATCAAGAACCAACATCAGTGCTGCAACCACAACATCCACCCACCCACCATGGAGATCTGCTGGCTATTTGTTCACAGTTTACATACAAGCCTTTCCTGGTGTTCAGGTCTGATGGCAGCTAATGAGTCAAGATTGGCTGTCAATTTGCTAATTAAGGGCCGATATGGAGTGTGGGGGACTGAGAAGAGACAGAGCTCCAAGGCAGAGACATCTGTTCTCTGTTCAGAGGGAGGGATGTGAGTGACGGCCACGGAAAAAAAATGTGTAACAGTGATATTTACAAATTAGCAGCTTGAGATATTGTCAGATGTGTGTGCTTGAAACGAAATGAAATGAGCCATATAGTCACTAATGTTTGACTAACGGAGCTTCAAGTTGGTCTAATTTGCTTTTTTTTTTTTAAGGGAGCTGCACGTGAACATTAGTGTTTCTGATCCAAGCTCCCCATGACTGTTTTTCAGACGCTAAAACACACTTTTTCTGATACTCCACATTAAGCATGAAGATGTTTGTCAACATGATGAAGCCAGAAAGGATGATATTTCAATTTTTTGCTAATTTGAACAAATCCCATTAGAAGTCTGAAGCAAAAAGTCTCAGTACTAATCAAATCAAACCACTTATTGAAAAATGTTCATGTTTAAAAATGTAACAACTGGATACTGCAGTTTTTAGCAAACTTTAAGCAAGTAAGCATCAATAC
>JAQLOL010000009.1:11724214-11734439 GCA_029783665.1 Naso thynnoides | reverse complement strand
GCATGATGTAGCGCCTGACATGGTGGACTTTGTCAAGAAGAAAAGCACAGGCGTGCCGTTTGGCATTCAGGTTAAAAGCCAGACACGGTTAGTATCCCCGTGGTAATATCGTCTTCTGCAGTATTTGACTGGGACAATATTGTGATATTATACAACAGTTAGTTCCGGCCAAGCAATTTGATTGGCTAAGAGACATTAAAAATGTGACGATATTTCACCACAACATCACGGTTTCTTCACTCTGTATGCATCACTCCGCATCACTGCTTACGCGTTGCCATGGCAACATTCTAATTTACAGCTGCGATCAACAGCTACACCGTAACGTTAATTCAATCAGCCGCCGCCACTCGACCAGCCTAAAACATGGATTTCTTTTAAATATAATGTTTGAACACGGGCTGTTTACACCAATCACCGCCGTCCAGAAGCTGTCAGATGCGGGACTGAAGCGAGGGAGGTCGTGACAGTCAGTGGGCACCGGTAAGATGTTGCTTTAACTACGTAACATTACTGTAGAGTCGCGATGGCGATGTGTGATACTAATGAGGCCTGATGACAGTCGCACCCTTAAAAAATAACATTTGTCTTGCAGGTCTGAGAGCTCATTGAAAAGTTCCAGGAAGCCGTCCACGGACAGCAGGAAAAGATGGAGCCACATATTGTCAGATCAGCCCTCAGAATCAGCCACAGTCACCTGACACTTATATCACTGGCTGCACAGTCAACGGCAACGTGCAGATCAATTTATGTACTGATACAAAGCAGCGTGGTGCGTGCTGTGAGTGCCTGGCACAGCGGCAGCCTGTGTGCACTGCGTTGCCAAGGCAACAGGGAGAGTTTAATCCTGAGGGAACTGTTTTTGTTGGCGGAGCCAAATAAAATACTTAAATAATCTATTTTGTCACCTTTCTTCAACTTTTCCTTACTCAGCGTCGTTATTTAAACTGTTGATGAACTGTTGTATAAAAGCAATGTCACACGAGAGGTCATAATGTCGTCCTGTAATATCGTCAAGGCCTTGTGCCTACGATCGAGTCACAGCCATGAAAATATTACAGTGATATTGCTTAATTAAGCCTGTGTCGGCCGATAATAGCAAACCAATATATCGGTCCTAATATTATCATAAAATCTGAATGATAATTCCCTGATGTCTTCTTAATGCACACTTGAATCTCATACTGAAACTGAGGTCAAGCTTTGCTGAGCACACTGATGAATGTGACTCTAATTCCTCAGGGAGCCTCAGACTGTCTTTCCACGTCACCCAACTTTCCCTATGTTGCACTTTTGTCTAAGCAGATTTGCAATGGGTGACAATGCTATTCTTGCCGAGCTTTGATCAGAGTATTACACCAGCAGACAGAGTGGAGAAGTCTGCTCCCGACAACAGGCAGAGTCAGCCTAAGCCGACCCAGAGGAGCACAGGGAGAAAGTAGGACTTCTCCCCTGAGAGGAAGCTGAGCTAAACGCAGTGACATTGTGTCACAGTCTCACACACGAGGAAGCCACGAAGAAATCCTGGCACACTTGGGACCATTTCATGCAAAGGCAAATCAATACGTTATATTTGATTTTATAATGCTGGCACAAGCATTTAAAAATCTGCTTGTTGACATTTTTGGAAAGCACGCATGTTTTCTTCTGCATATTTTATAGGCACACACAAAAGTTCTCTAATAAAAAACACATCAGCAAAGCAAGTCCCTTCTGCGTTATAAAACTTTTCATCATAAGAAAAACACTCTGAACAACTTCTATGTAAGCTGATTTCTGTGGCCTGACAGGAAAGAGAAAGGCTTTTATGTTAACAAAGAGCAGCTGAGGCTTCATATCTGCCAGCAAACATGGGTGTGAGACATGTCCTGATGACTGATGTGCTTTGAAAAGCTGCAGTCACGGAGCGAGTATGAGTGCGCCTGAGAGCGAGAGGTTTATAAGAGAGTGATCCGTACTTCTGTCAACGCTCCATCAGTTTGTTTTTGTGCTGTTGAAGCTGAACATGGACACTGACCCTGAACCTGTCTCCCTCCATCAGTGATAAGCTTAAACTGTTTCAAACAGCGTTAAATAAACCAGAATAAAGGTTGTACATGTGGAATTGTCACATTGTCTGTAGTCATAAGAATAATGTGTTTGAGAGTTTTGCTTCACATTAAACAAACCCTGAAGGCTCGAAAAAATGACAATTTTTCATATAGAAAAACACGGCAAAAGAGATTTCAACTGAATAAAATGATTGCTTTGCTTGAAGGTAAGCTGTTCGTCTTAGTATTTCAGTCTGTGCTTTACAGTTATTAATGTGATTCAACCCGATCCTCTGAGAGAACAGCACAAAGACAAAGAAACGCCAGCATGCACTGCCAAAAGGAAGAACACTAACCGATGAGCTGGGGATGAAACAAGGTCAAACTCATAGCATTTGTCTTTTCTTTGGAGGAAAAACAAAGCCGAAAGAAACACTGCATCTGTGCCTTAGTTTCCAAGCTGCTCTGAAACTACAAATAATTTTGAACATACGTGGCTCTTTTGTTTGAAGCTCAAATGTAACAAGGGCGATGCTGAGTTTGATGACATAATGCTCCAGGAAAAATACAGTTTTTATAAAATCATACGGGATCTAAAGTGAATATTAGCTCATGCCAAACTGTGTATCTTTTACATAGTTTTAAAGGTCTTGTGTCGTGGAAAATGAGATTTTTATGTCTTTAGATTATTGAGCTGGTATTGGTGCATTCTAAGTACTGTGAAAATATCAAAATGCTTGATCCACAGAGTCATGTGCACAGCACTGGGGCTGGGTGATATGGCCAAAATCCAGTATCATGGTATTTTTGACCACATACCTCGATAAGGATATTGGGATGATATTGTAGGTAATGGTGGCTTCACAAAATATAAAGCAAGGCAATTTTTCATTAATTATCAACATTAATTTAATTTTTAAAAAAAATTAATCAAAAGATATGTAAAGATAAATTTTAAAACAGTTACAACAATTTAAAAAGTTTAGAAAATTAGATCACTTTACTGTTACGCACCCTTGAAAACCAGAAAATTTCAACTGATATGCAATATCACAATATAGCTACATAAAATATCTAAGATGATATGTAGCCTCATATTAAAATATCAATAAAATATAGATTTATTATCCCCCAGCCCTACACAGCACACACTCAAAAACTGAGCCGTAGTCTGCCTAGTGACCTCGAAGGGATGGAGGGGGTGGCAAGTGAACAAGCGGGACACATTTTTTTCATTTTACTGGCAAAGGGGGACAAGTACCCCCTCAGCTTGCCTACTGAATGACAGTAAAAAAAAAAAAAAAAAGGTGAAAAGCTAACTCCATGTTTAATTATCGGTTAGTAGTATAATCAAGAGGTAAATGCAAACACCCAACTCTGTTCATGTCAGGACATCAACCATCAAAATGATTTCCATTCCTCAGAGTGATGAATTTAAAAGAGGAAATCAATAATTTAAGGTTTTCAATATGTCATGAAGGGAAGAATGGAGTGGGCAAAATGTCAATTGCCAGCAAAATGGAAATTCACTATGAACACACTGAAAAGTCTCAAAGCAGCAGAGGCAAAGAGCAGAAGTCATTAACCTGTAAATGTGCCACTTTTTTACATTTTCATTATTATAAATTGACACACATCATCTAACCTCACGGCAGGAATGCAGATGCAGAAGTTCTCCTTGTTAGCTGGGTGCCAGTTTTTGAGATTGTGCGCACACACACAGTCCTCATTATCATGATATCCTCTGTCACATCCGTGCCAGTCGTCTCCAGAGACGTGCTGTGTGTCAGAGGGAGGCGTGGGGCTTGGTGCCTCCGTGTCAATCAGGCTGATATTGTCGCACCTCATGTCGGGCTTCTAAACACAGTTTGTCTCTTTCAAATCTGCTTTTTCAGCCTTAAGGAACATCTGTTGATATGTTTCTCTGTTCATATCAAGTACATTTATCATCACTCGACAAGAAAAACATTTCATATTTAAGTTGATCGGCCATGATAAAACAGACAAAAAGAAAACAAGTGTGGAAAAATTCCTAAGGCCATACCGACTTTGATACAGTCACACTGTGTGGGACGGGAGTGACCTCTGCTAAGATACTGCTACTGTGATCCAGTTTCTTCTTCTGCTGTTCTGAACCCAACAACATCTAAGATCGGGTGCAAATGTCTTGACACGCTGCGGGCTTATTAACACTGCAGACACCAAATGCATTGTGGTGATTCTTTTGTGCAAACACAACAAACTTCTACTTACTTCTTCTACTTACTTCTACTTGCCACTCTGCACTTTACTGCAGTGATATACTCGGGTTGGGTACATCACTGATTGCGTGTATCAGTACTTACTTACACATGTGTCATTTGTTTCAATATACTGTATATTATGTGCAAGTATGTACACTTTTCATTTGATTTATTCAAAAATGTATACACAACATATTTTGTAACACAGCTGAGGCTGATGGGAATGATATTTGTTTTGCGGATTTTTCATCATAAACCAAAGTATCTGACACACTTAAATTTTAACTTGATGGGGGCGCTAGAAGAAAAAACCAGAACAACTGGTTAAGATTTATACAAAGGGTTGCTTGATTGTGTGAAGAGAATTTCACTAAAAATCACAAATGCCAACATGTGGCTTTAGAAGAAAAGTCAGGACAGAAACAGAAACAAGATTCATCCTCTGAGCATGATCAGCGTTTCACAAACATCCATCTGATAGCTGTTGATATTTTAGTCTGGAGCAAAGTTTTCTTGTCTTACATTTCTCATAAAGCAACTGCAGTCTGCAGGCCAAGCTTCTGGAACACTACTGATATCATCAGAACTATATTTAGCGCTATATTCTAAGTTGATGTGTGATGTTGTTTGATCACAAATTTAAAAAAAAACAAAAAACTTTTTTTCCTTAACTTTTCCACTGTCTTTGGTGTTCTTCTGCACCATCCCATTACATTTACTTCTTTTGCTTGCTTGACAAATAACACTTGGAAACTGCAAGAGCTTGTTGCTGTTACAAAAAATGTCATAATTACTCTGGATAATTCACAGACCTAGCTGTGTTAATTGTTTTGGCCTATTCATTATAATGAGAAAAATGAGCATAATTAGTGTTAATGTCTTAGAATTTCCCTTCATGTGTTCATGTGGAAGCCACCTACACTTTGTTAGAGGCCACTTACTATTCCGCTCGTACAAACTGAAATCCATTTTCACACTCTTTCTCTCGAACAAAAGCTTTAAGGTCCTTCTGTCTGAATGATAAAAGGATTGCAGGACTGTGATAAAAAGCCAGAGTAACCACAACAAAAATAATGACGCCTCTGCATTTGTTCATGCAAGTGAGAGATAAAACATTGCAAAAGGACAAAAGAAACAGAGAGTGACAAAAAACAGTTTTTATATGTGCTGGATTTTTTGAGCGTTTCTATGAAAGATTAACACTGTTTGTCTTTCACCAGCTCTTCAACTTGTGACAAAGAGCAAAAACACATCTCAGTGCACAAAAGTACAACTGAGAATAAAAAGAGAGCTGTAATATCAGCAAAAGCAGGGAAGGAAGAAGGTTTACAGAGCTCGTTTTCTGAAGAATCGCACATTTTCCTTAAAACTACTGTGTCAATAGTTGCTGTGACGAACAGGAAAATGATACAGAAACAGACAAATAATGTAGACGATTACTGTATGACTCATTCTGTGCAAACACAGAGCAAGACCTGCCGGCTCCCAGATTAACTGATAAATCTGTATTATAAAGGTTTAGGGAAAAATGTAAAAGTGAGTTACCGTTGAAAATAAAGAAAAACAACCCTGGGGTTATGAAAAACTTCTAAAAAAAAAAAAAAAAAGCCCCTAAATGTTTAGCTCTGCATTTAAGATTGCAAATGTTTATCCCGAAGCAGAAAAGACTCAACTTTTTAAATTGTAGCATATTTCTTTTTATGGACTATTAATGTGACAGTCTGTGCCCAAGGCTTTCCCTTAAAACAACATGCGTCGTCAAACTGGCCTCATGAATGGATTCCAAACTCTCAGACCTTGAATATTTCTTCTTTTCATGCAGCACTTTAACATCAGCTCAATAAAGCAGTTTTTATGGTGAATGGGAGTGCAAACAGTAGAACATGCCTGTCCTTCTTAGATACTCTTGACATAATGAAGACATAGACTTGCACTTGAAATAGTGAAGGTTTCGGTTAAGCACTTCAATTTACGACAGAGCTGCTGTTGATTTTTCGAAATAGTTCATGGTGCCTTTTGATGCTGAAAGACCTGATAGAAAAGATACAATCAGCAGGTCATAATTTCGCTCTAAGAGCGTCTGAATGGCTTTGACCTTTGTCAGCCCCCTCACAGGCACAGAGCTTCATTCTGCAGAGCTGCAGCAAATTCAGAGGAACATACAGGTGCTTTTCTGGTGAGCAGGAGGAAAGAGCTGTTAGGTATTGTAAGCATCAGCAAGATGACAAAGAGATGACCGTCATTTTCAGAAAGTCAGTACACAGTTAAGCGGGGCTATGGTTAAAGCTCGATAGAGGCATTTAATTGAACTGCTGCCCTTGTCCCAGCATGAGAGTGTTGAGGGAGAGCCGATTTATGGACAAATTAACACATCAATGTCCGTCTCTGCTATAGAAGGTGGCTATATGGTGACATGTTGACGTCACATATCGACCAAGCTACAAACTAATTAGCGACATGTTAGCGGATTCTTTGTTTAACAGTGAAAACATGGACAACTTTACAGCACTGTGCTTTTTTTATCTATGCTTTACTTTCGGTACAAATTAGACGCATGCATGTCTTCTGTAAATTTAGGCTGTTCAAGTTGCTGGTGAAAGACTGTCACAGGGACTATTAAACATGTGCGGAATGCTAAGGCAAGCTAGGAACCAACTGAGGATTGATACATGCAAGAGTAGATCGATCCTTAAATGCATTATCTAGGTGTGTTCGTCAGACTTTTGATTTCAGTCAGACTAACATGTCTTCATATATTTTAAAAGGCTAGTCCTTAGGCCACGTTTAGACAAAAGCCCTAATAAAAACTGAAAAGTCTTTCCTCTGCATCCTTAAAAAAATCTGCATCTACATGAACAACTGAAAGTGCTGCAGTATGCATGCCAGGCCGGTAGTCGCTGGTATTAAGTTTGTAATGACATACCCTCGGAGCTGCCAAAGTTGTTTACCTCCTATCGCCGCAAAGCCCAAAGCAGCCACAAATTTAAGAAATTCAGTCATAATATGACTTCTAAGATTGAGCTATGAACACCTGAATTTGCTTTAACAGACTGTCGTCACATTCGGCCTGCTTTAGGTGCACTGCTGAGTGTTTACTTAGAGTTTGGTAGTGGTCAGAGCGGAATGCACTGACTTGCGCTAGCATTAGTTTTAGCCTAGACACCGCTGTCACAGGCTTTGTGGTTTGCCAGTTAACATAGCCGGAAAGAAGGTTGCAGTTTCAAAAGACTGCACTCTGGAACCCTGTTTAAAACATTTGTGGTTTCAGGGGGCACCAGCATGCCATTGTCTTGTGAAAGGAAGGCCAAATCGTTACAAAAGTGTGTCGTTTGAGGCGAAAACTTGCACTGTGTAAAGTGTCTCATAGTCAGACCAACAGACACACAAAAAAGATTTTTTTTTAACATCATACAAATGTACTGAGTGTCCATAACAAAGAGGAGCAGCAGGGAAACACCTCTGACATGAATCAATCCACTAAGACGGTTCAGTCGTTTTATTCCTTCTGGGAAATATATTTCTACAAAAAACAGCAGCTTGTAGGACATCTTCATTCAATTTGCTGCATTTGTGTGTTTTGTTACTTTCCAAACTGACATCAAAATAAATGGAAATACCCACAAAAAGCCGCTGAACACCAATGGATCATTTTCCCTCTGACACTTTGCCTCTGCAGAGCCACGCTTCACTGGCTTCATCATATACAACTACAGGCAATAATCTACTGAAGCAATGGAGCTGACATACTATTAATGCAGAGGACCAAATCACAGGTGAAGTCTGAGTGACTTGGTAATTAATGACTATTACCGCCCGTCATGCCCTCTCTAACTTCTACAAAACCTGATGGTGCAGAATAATCCACCATGTGTTTCCTCATAAAAAAACTCTTCCCTGAAACAAACTCCTAAAATGCACGAGTCTGCACTGATTATATGTGAATGGTATTTGAATTCATGCCATCGCTTTATTTACTGACAGATTCTCTCATCACCATCTGCTGTGATGGTGCCATGACATTTAAAGAACAGCTATGTTGTAGGCAGGCCGCCATTTCATTTGAAGCCAGACCAATGCCCCAGAGACAGACAGAGAGAGATGAATGAAGACATACAGATGAAGGTTTCATCTCTCTTGTGGCTTTTATTGCATTTCTGTGTCACAGGCACATAAGCACGATGGAGCATGCAGGCATAAGCAGGTGCGTGCACACAAATGTTAGAGCCTTTAAATATGATATACAGAATGTTTTTTAATCTGACACCTGTATGAAGACACTTTGTCACTGCCTCCAAAAGTCATTACAAAAAGATATATGATATTTTCTGATCTGCTAGCACATTACTAAAGCTGCTCAGATCGATATTTTAACAATAACAATGAATGAAAGACGAACCTACAGAAAATCACTACCTTCAATTCAACAGAGCAGTTTAGCATCTTTGAGTGTGTTGTTTTGGTAAAACTTTTTGATTCAGTCGTACTTTTCTCATGAGTTTTATTCCGGTGACAGCAGGAAGCTGTTTTTTTTTTTTTTTTAAATTAACACAACAGCTTTGGTTAACCCCATCGTATGCCACCTGTTCAGCACCACGCAGCTAATAAAGTCAGAGTCCAGCTGAGGAGCTGAGAGGTGCTGGAAACAAACTACATGGTGGCGATAACATTCACCTTTGGCAGCTTGCTGCACTGATATCAAGTGGCCAAAGTATCAGCTAATGAGAGATTTAGTCAAGTTCAGGCACACAAACAGCGATGTCCTGATTTCCTACATGGTTTTACAGCAGTACAACATAGTCACACGACTTCTACATTTCCTTCTGACAGACAACAGTCATTATCCACACAACTCAACTGAGTCATTGCCAATCAATCAAAGCCATAGTCTGTTTTGTGGTTTGAATGAAAAATCATGGCTGAAGTTCTTCTGGCGAGGACAGTCTCTTGCCAGCACCACAGCTCAGTCCAAAATCCTAGAGCTGACGAGTCCCAACCACCAGCGCAGTCTGCTGCCCTTTTTGATTTGAGGATTTCAGGTATAGCAGGTTAACTGATGGAGAGCACTGAATTACTCTAGTCTGACAATTTGATTCCCATCGACGGCAAACAATCCTGCCTTTGAAAAATAGGACGATCAATCTCGGAACCCATTGGCTGCGTTTGCCGTCTGACTTCTGCCAGACAGCGATACAGTCTCTGGGGGCAAGACCCATTATTCTTGGGCTACCATTGGAGGAGGCGAATTTCCGTTTCTGACTTCCTTCTCTGTGTGCCACTCGCTGTTTACAGTCCGACTGTTTATAGTCCGACGCGAGAATGGAGTTGGAGTTGAGAGACCACATCTACCAGTGGATCTTTTTTTCACAAGTAGCCAGTTTACACGCCATTAACAGTTAACAGTTTGCTGTTAATTACCCAGATTTCAAAGGCTACAACCGGAAACCAGGGCTTTTCCCGTACCAAGATCGCACTACCTTGCCTACAGACTCTACATTCAGTGAATGTCGAGTCTGTTTATAGAGACTATAGGACGATAGGAGCCAGGCTGCTTTTTAACAAGTAACCCTGACAAATGATTTGTAGCCAAGGCCTAAATGGACTCTTATAGTCTCTCTGAAGCCCTACCTCTGGCAAGAAGACATTTATTACACCACTAAATAGCTTGTATATTTCAGCTACATGGCTTACATTAACAAATACTTGCCCTGTGTATCACATAGACTAAAGACAGATTAATGGATCTCACTGTGGCAAACTACATGAAGGCCTGAGTAACTCTGACAGTCTCTGGTTTAAGCTAGAGCTTGAAATCCATGTGCACTCACAAGAAACAAAGTCATACTCGTCAGCAGATCTAAAGGAAGTAACACTTTTATCCTTAAAGCACTTAAAACACAATTACACAATCTACATGAAAGCAGCTAAGCGTTCAGTTGAAGCCTGTCAGAGTAT
>JAQLOL010000009.1:11652961-11674401 GCA_029783665.1 Naso thynnoides | reverse complement strand
CTTGATCCATGTCAGTCATAACTCTTTTTTTCTTGAACTTTCATTTCAACTGTTAGATTTTCCTCAAACTCACAAATTTTCCAGGATTTTAAGGACACGTTGGAACTATCTGTGTCGCTGAGGTGCTTAGTAGACCATCACATTGAGAGGAAATGATTTATCACAAATAACTGCATTTGAAAAATAAAGGAAAGTAGTTTGCTTTGCAAGACAGTTGGCTTAGTACCAGCTAAAGTTAGTAGTTATCCCTCCACTGGTTGTGTAGCCCTCCAGCTTGCAAGCTAGTGCAACTGGTGTTAGATAGACTTTTTAGTCGAGGCAGAGAGGAATCAAGGAAGTTATGTGTTATTTGCAGACAGAGGTCAACATAAAAATCTTGTTTATTATCACCGGTCCCTCTCTGTAGTCATCACAGTGTCTGTGTGGTTATAGGGACTTATAGGACGAGTGCTGATGATGGATCTTTCAAGGAGGCTGAACAGCTTGGAATTTACGTTACTGCTCAGTTGGAGAAGAAGCTGCTGCGTGATAACAGGACAGCATTTTCTGAGCTCATGTTGCCTCCTTTGCATTGTGTTTAAAAACACAGCTACATGTAGGTTGCTTTAGGCTCCTTTTATCAGTGGCTTTATTGCCTATTTGCATTGTGGATACATAGCAGAAGGATACAGTCCTTCCATGTGAATTATTACCCCTTAAAATTCATGGGTAAAGCAAACAAGATTTAGCTCCTTTATTGCTTATAACCTGCACATTTAATTGACTGAAAAGTTTTAAATAAATATACTGAATTTGTCATAATAAAGAGTGGCTGATTACAGAACTACTTTCTCAGATTGCAGAAAACTGTGTGTGTGTGTGTATATATATATATATATATATATTGAGGAAGGATGCTCCTCACCCCTTACAGAATTTTAGCTTTCATGATGCCCCATGTATCTGGAAAGTGATGAATGAAGACTCTCTGCCATTTCTAACTTCCTTTCATGTGTTTGGACCTTTAAGAATACGTCACTACTGCCCATTTTTTCCAAGACATCAGTTTGTAGTGTAGGCCCTGCTGCCACCTCCATGGTTTCCAAGCTCAGCCCTCCAATGCTGCCAACCCTTCTCTGCAATTTGATCATCCTCCTGCGTTCCCAGTCTTTGGCCAAAACTCGTCGATATACTGTAAAAAACTGAGCTCCCTCATTATACTGCCTTGCAATCATGTAAGTCCAGAGAATCCAGTTTGTTATTGAGGTGATTATTAAATGTCACTCGTGTAAACATCACGTTCTAGCTTGAGCTCCAGGAGGCCAAACAGGCTTCCCACAGATCCAAAAATCAACTTACAAAACCACCACGGCACCTCGACCCCACTGGCGCTACCTGTATTTTCCCTCTCGGCTTTTTCTGTTTTCGTAATCATCATTTAACAAGTCTGTAAGCTGCAGCAATAGCCAGGTTTGTGGCGAGATACGAGCTTGTGATGGACGTTGGGTTACTCTTGCCATACCCAGAATACTGGGCTCACAGTGGGGAAGTATCCGTTTACCCTGGGTCTCCCTTGCGAATTCTTACTCTGGAAGGATGCCTGTAAAGCTGAAGGGAGGGCAGGGGGACGGACTGTATGTGTTTCCATTACGACTGTTGCGCCCCTGAAACACTAGAAGTCTCATTTTGGGGAACCAATTTTATTAAATCAACTGTGTGACAACGTTGGGCTGTTTCCACAACATGAGCAGGTACGGTGGGTGTGAGGTGGGCAGACAAAGTGTTCTTTGAGTGCTGCGGTCAGGCGCTCTGCCAGACACCTTTCCACACCTAGCACTTGGGGAGCCTAATTGAGAGTATGGGCCGAGCCTGTCGTTGCCGTTACCATTATTGCACTCAACACATGGCCAAGAGGCTCTGATAGCTGTAACACTGTCGCTACCAAGGACTCATTTCGAGTGTGTGTGTGCGTGTTTATAGCCAGGCTGGTAGAATGTTTCTGCTTCTGTCGGTGCTGGTGAGAAGGCATGGTGGACCTTGCACAATGATTTTACACTATTATAGCCCAGCTGCGATTACTTCATGATGAAATATCCAGACTGAAATATAAAGGGAAAAACAGGTGACAGGTGTATGTCTGGAAATCAGCAGCAATGTGTTTCTAAGAGAGTGAAGAGTGACAACAGGGCAAGCAAGTCCCTTTACCCCCATGGAATAATTGTGGGGCTGCAAATCATCATGAGAGCTTGTAAGCAAATAAATAAGGGGGAGATTATTTATTTGATTTCCGGGAAGCCAGAGCTATAACTCATGTCTTGTCGCAGTTGGCGCCGGTGGTGCTGTGGTTTCCAACATGCTGGGAACCTCCTCCTGATAAAGCTCCACTCTGCTCAGACTCAAGACTCAGCTTACAGCGAAACATACAACTGCTAACACCCTGTAAAGCACAGCAAGGAAAGGGCATGCATGCAGAGAGATAGGTCTTGGTCACTGTGTTAGTGTAATCACACAAGCAGGCTGTAGACCAATCGTATCGCAAAATGCTGAGATGCAGTAAAGAAATTTAAGCAGTACAGATGGTTTTATTCAGTATAAATCATCTTTTAATAAGAAAGTACAATGCATCAGAGGAGGATAATGATGAGAAAGAATGTGATGGTTCAGTTAAGCCTCTTCACACTCCTAACGGTCTTACATGCTGTCTCTCTGCAACAGGAGGCCTGGGAAAAAAAAAATCACTTTTACTTTTGCTTGGATTCCAATCCCATCTCTCCTTCCCTGGCTGTTGGACTGCCAGCTGAACAGTGTACAGGGCGGCTGCCATTTTGGCAGGGTGAGTCTTTTCCCTTACATAGTTATTAAAGCCTGATTTTCCGCTTGGCCCAGGTCTCTTGAAACAAGGTGTGCTCACTAGACTCTCAGCAATCTGGGCTCAATTCAAAGGAGTAGAGGAGGAATATGTTTGTTGAGATGTATGAAAGGGAGCTGGCTGGAAATCAATATCATGTCACAGTCAGATATTATTACGATAATCTGTATTAATTTCACCTCAAGTACATAAATACAGATTAGGACTCACGTTTCTGGGTATGCACACCAATCCACACATGTGTACAGCACATACATGCTTTCTCCCGCACGGAGACGCCAACATATGGAAATACCTTTAGAGGCAGCAGTGAAGATATGTAACAGAAGACAACAAGTTTACAAATTAACTTGTGACAGGCTTCACATGCTCATGCTGTGGTGTCAGGCTGCGACACATCACATGCTAGATGGAACTGAACGACCAAAAAGAGCAGTTGCCGTGGTGATACAGTGATACAGACACACACTGACACATACGTGCACTTGTGGAGGAATGCACACACGCTCACATTTGCAGGAAAATAGAGAAACACGCACATGGACACCCGACACAACACACTTGGCTGCAGGCATAGTCCAAATGGCGATACTTCCCCGGGTGAGACAGCACCCTCTGGCCTGTGGGGCAAACAATAGGATCCATTCTGCACTGTCCCCCTAACCCTCCCTCCACTCCCTCCATGCTTATGACTAATGACCTCGGGGCAGGGGTAAGCTACGGGTGAAGGTGGTGGGTGGGGGGAAGGAGAGAATGATGCATGCAAGACAACAACATCATAACAAGACTGACCTACAAAAACAGCATTATAAAAAGACATAACACTCTTCCCGAAATGAAAACTTTGATCAAGCCAGCTCCCATTAAAGCTGCCCTGCGATGGCACATGTTGTGTCAGTCACAGTCTGTAAGCAACGCTTTCATCTGCCAGCATCAGTGATGTCCCTCAACTGATGTCCGTCCGTGAGGAAGCTACAAAGAGGAGTCACGTTTTGGATGGATGAGGTCTAGTGAGCTGGGCGGCATTTGCTGCTTCAGTGAACACGCCATAAAAGCTTTGAACATGTGTTACCGTGAAAGGACATTCCACATTAGCAGTGCCACGGTAAGTGTGCCACATCTTCCTCTCTATCAAAGGGGACGTTTCAAATAAAAACCCAGCGTATCACATTCCCTTTAGGAATACTTTAAATAGGCTGCAGGACTGTATAGCTGTCTGAGGTTACGCATGTATCACTCAGCTGGAGGAGTAAGGGAGGGTGGCACGAGGCCAATTCCAGTCAAGGGGAGCGTGTGCGGGGTGTGGGGGCCAGAGCGAAAGGCTTGAGCTGGAGCACACAGATGTGAAGGCACTGACGGATGTTTCTGGGACAGATGCTAGCTTTGCTCAAGCATGTGCAGCTTTGTGGACATGCACACGTGGGTCTTTGCACTTTTGTGTACTGTAATTGTGTGTATGTAGTTACCTCTACAGTGTGGTTGTTGGTGTGTGCGCAGAAATTATTTTACGTGTGTGCTTACGTGCTGGGTCAGTGTTTGTTTTTTAGCTTCATGCTTGGCAGTTATGTTGCTTGCTAACTGGACTCAAGTAAAAATCTAACTGGACTCAAGTAAAAATCTAACTGGAAGCTCAAGTTAATAAGCTAGCACCCCCCTTTTGTAAACATGACATTTAAGGTGACAGTGTGTCCTGGAGGCAGTATGTTTGTGTGTGAATAAACGCAAGAGGCTTTCCTGTTTAATGCCTTTCTTCCTTAAAAGCAACTATGTCTGCATGTTAGCTCCATTAGCTTCAGAAAACTTTGGAGTGAGAAAGGGGGAAAATTTTTTATTTATTTATTTTTGGGGTGGGGCAGGGTGGTGGCGGTGGTGGTGGATGTATATACACATATTTTGGCAGGCAGAACATACAGTCTGATAGAATGTGTGTATATAACTTTGGTTAGAAAGGAAGAATCTTGTCTATACTCTCCAAGGTTACTATGAGTGATCTGAAATAGGGCCATATGAAAATTAGAAAGCACTTGATGCAGGGCAGACAGTGTGCATTTTAGAGAGGGGATACATACAGTATTTCGATAGACTGCATGCTTGTCCATATTAGTAGGCTACCGTCTAATTTGTGTCACGAAAAGTGGTATAAATGTGAAAGGCCAAATTATTTACTATAATCATTGTTATGATTGTTATTTATCCTTTAAGCAGGAGGAATTTAGAATCATTTGCATCATCCACAGGTAGGCATTTGCAAGGGAAATGAGGATTACAAGAATAAATATGATGCTGTATTCAGTTTAATGCAGTAGATGAGAGGGCAGCTGCATGTTTTAATGAACTTGATATTGAACTGTATTTGAATGAACAAATTTCTTGCAAAAGATCTACAAACTACAAACAGTGGATGTCTAATGAACTGGACGGTAGGCGACAGTAGCCAATAACATGGTAAAATTATCCGAAAAAATATTTCTTTCAGGTGAAAGATGTCATTTTCTGCAATTTTTAATTAGCAGACATTCTCATTTCAGCGCAATGAATAAAGTTCGTTGGCAGGTACAAAGAAGTAAAAGCATGTATTTTGACAGATGGTACTTTGCAATGTCATTGATGAAACAACAATACCACAACACAGAATTAAATGATGTACATGTTGTTATTTTTAATTTACTTGGGTAAAATAGTAGCGTGGCAATGTAGGTCCGCCTTTACTGAATGCTTGGGTGCTATTGCAACCATGGACACACTTCAGGGGAAACCACCTTGGCATGACACCGGCATCTCGCCTTGAGAGGTGACCATATGTTTGCTTAACTGTAAATGTCTATAAGGGGCGCTACAGCCTAAATATAATTGCAGTCTGATGACAATGAAAATAGCAACAATAACCCTTTATTTATTTATTTATTTATTTATTGTCAGCATGAAAATTAAAGGCGGGACATGAGAGCAGAAGAGAGGTCATTTTTGTGAGTCTCATGCTCAATGCTGCTTAAAGTTAGCTAACCTGCTCTTCACTGTTGTCTTTTAATTTTTAGAGAGGGTTAATATTTACAAGTTGTGGTGGGTGTAACAAAAGTGAGTTGAACAAGTTTACTTTTTTTGTGTCTTCAATGTAACGTCCTGCATTTTTATGGTCTTCTCCAACTCAACGTGGAAGTTCATATCTCTTCCACTTCTCCCCTTCATCAGAAACTGGCAGCTTAAATAAGTTAGCCACAACACAGCAGTGTAGAGTTTCAGTATTCCAGAGTGTCAATTGTGAAAAAAAAAACAAAAAACAGTGATGGCAGAATGGGATTGATCCCAGCAACGTTGATGGAGAAGAAGTGGAAACTGGTTCCAAACCGTCAGAAACTTCTCTTGCTTTCCATCTCTCAGATATCTCATACTTTCAGGATGAGAGCAGCACATCAAGTCATGTATCCGGCTATAAAATGAGTACGTGGTTGGCTTGAATTCCAGCTGAAGAGAATCAGCCACATAGCTATTAGAGTAGAAAAGGCAAGGGCACTCCTATTAAGATATGACAACTTTTAAGTTTTTGAGGAGAGGCCAAAAAGTCCCAACAAGTGGGCATGGGTTAATTACAGAGCCCAGTACAACTGATAAAGAGTTAGAAATTGATTTCCAGAAAACAATCAGACCTGGTCACAGCCAGAACATGAAGGAGAAAAGCTGGAGCTGCACCTATCAGATGTGAGGTCTACCTCTGGTTTGATATTTGCTAATCTGACATTAGTCCAATATATGAGACTATGATGGCTGCATATGGAGGAGGAACAGATTCTATTTAAAACTTCTTTCCATTCCTCTTCGGTAAACCTGTAGCCCAAATCAACTGCCCAGTCTTGTCTAGCAGTGATAGCAGATGAGGCAGAAAGTCATAGAGAGCAGACACAGCAAGCTTGTTGTTAAGATTAATCTCAAGAAATGTGTCGAGGAGTGTCTGAGGAGGGAGATTTATCTCTGATCTGAAAAACATCTAAAAAGTTGGTTCTTTGGAAGGTTAAACTTTAAAGACAACAGGGTTAAGGAGGCAAACATCTTGTTTACATACAAGTCCTTAAATATTCTTATTCCCTGTTTTATTCAACCCATTTTAAACAGGTGTGTCCCATTTAGATAAACGATCTCTTTTCCAAGGGAGACCTGCCCAAGATGGCAGCTTAAAAAGCTACAGACAAAACAACAATAAATGACAAGAAAAACAATGAACAAAGGAAATATACATTCATTTATGAAATTACTTAAAGGGGTCATATTCCGCTTTTTTTGTCTCTTTCTACCTAACAATGTTACAAAGTCAGATTGCTGTTTTAAATGATGCCAAAGTATGAAATAATGAGGTAAGGGTATATAGCAGTAATCCCTGTGGGCTGTTTCTAATGGCTCTGAATGCTCCTTTCTCATCAGGTTTTTTAAATCTCAGACAACTTGTGTGACAACACAGTGTGCTGGGCTTCTGTATAGGTTCATCTGTAAGGGGGTGTGTTTGAACTGGCCAATCAGAGCTGAGTAAGCCCTTAGAGGAGCTAAAACAGAATGTCTTAGACTGAGGCAAAAAAACAGGACTGCTGCAGTCGGCTGTTTGAGAGTTTTTTGAAGATCAAAGCATGTAAACCTGCTCTAGTATTAACCAAGAATAAAATAGATGACAGATGACAAATAATGAAGCACCAGTAAAGTTAGACAAAAGGAAACAAAGCCAAAGGACTCGCAGGTATCTCTGGTTCAACAGTTCGCTGCCGTCTATTGTAGCCCATGGTGAGCTTCGCATGGCACAGACGGACAACAAAGCCACAAAGTGAATCACAGTATGAGCAGTTTCTGCACCCCGCTGAGTATGTGTGTGCATGTGTGACTGTTGTAACTGTAATCACAGTTTGTGTGGGTTCCTGCACACACATCTGACTGTGTGTGTGTGTGTGTACACATATGTATTTTGGAGGAGCTCTTGCATCCATGTGTGGTTGGAGATGACGCAAGCCTTGCTGGTGCATGCCTGTGCAAGCTGGCACAGGGCTCTAATTGAACTGCCTGTTTCAGCTGCCTGATTGCAAACAGATCCAGGTGAGTGTGTGACAGCACCCTCCCTCACTCTCTCCTCTTCCTTCCTTCACTCACTCCCTACTCTAGCTAACTCACTCTAATGAGTTTGGAGACCCATGTCATGCACGTTGCTCAGGATTTGTTGAGCCATCTGATTAAGGAAGTGGCTATAGAGAACTGTGCAGCACTTTAAATCCTCCCCCACTGGCTCAACATTTTGAATTTTATGGGCACAGGCGATGGAGTGTCACTGAGGAATAGCTCTGCACCATCAAAGCTCTAATGATCCTTAATAGCATATGCATGTATTTTACAACTGTGCTGCTTAAAGAAAAGCCACAATTATATGTAATATCATTCACAAGGTGTAGTAAAACATACACATTTTGTAAGGAGGAGCTTAGATTGTGGTGTTAGGCACCCAGACAGGAAACAAAGCTGATTTTTACAGGGCGAGGGCACCCAAAAGTAATTACTTATAACATAGGCTGAGGCCTGTAATAAACAATTACTTGGATTACACTGGCACAGTGCCTCATAAACACTGGTTCTAAACTACACCTGAGTCTCAGCCTGTCTGCTGGCTCGGCCGAGGCACTACCTCATTGGAAAACCATGTCTGACAGCCTGGCGGTCCTCCAACCAAGCAAGTACAGGTTTTCTTAAATGCTCTCATCACGTTGTTCTTAGTTGATATTTTTAAACTGGGTTAGATGTTGCAGACTGATCTTGAGAGTGGAGAAGCAACAGGTTGGGGCAAAACTAATGCACTATTGAACCAGTGTGACAGAAAGAAACAGAATCCATGACTCATGATGCTTTTTCAAAGAGATGAGGATCATCCACAAATAAAATACAGACCATGTGGTTCATTCTATCCAGCACAAATGTTCTGTTCCTCTTTCCCCTGAAGGCCAATAAGATAAACAGCATGGGCTCCACAGCACTGACTAACTCCCCCTGAGGAGAACTTACTGAGCGACTGAGCACTTTCCATCACTCTTTTTCTCCTTCTCCCTCCTGCACATCCCTATGGGCTCCTCTGCACTTCCTCTCCTCTGATCTCAAGCCTTCTACATCTGCTGATAAATGAATGGAGAGCAGATAAAGACAGTAAGAAAAGATGATTTGGATTGAAATTTTTTCTCTTTGATAACAAATCAGCACCTATACGGTCAGAAACACATTCCTTGTTTCTCGCTTCCCTCTCTCCGGCCCTCTTCTCTGGCCTGCTTCCCAGCCTCCGCCAGTAGGCGTAAAGCTGGAACGCTCCGCTCCTTTCTGCGTCCGCTCTGTGTGCCTGTTAGCCCCGAGCCCAGCCCGGCAGCAAAAACAGGCCAGCACCTCGAGACAGAGCCAGGCGGAGTGAGATTAACGTGAGCCTGGAGTCATTATACTGTTCATGATCCGTGTCCAAAGCAACAAGTTTTATAGCACCTGTAACACACCGGCTAATCTGTCTGACACCCTTGACCAAATAAACACAGTTAATGCCACTGCAAACACACACACACACGCACACACACACACACACCAGACTAGAGCTGGCGTCATGTGTTAGTAGCTCTGATTTAGGCATAAAAGAAAGTTGCTTGTAGGTGAAGTGAAGCTTTACGGTTAATTATACATATGTTTATTGACCTTTGACTGTCAGGATAGTTTCTAAACGGGGAATAGCAGCGACAGGATCGCATGCACTCACATTGTGCCCTCTCTGTCCCCACCAGCACACCATCACCTCTGTCCTACCCATCACTCAATGCCAGGGCTAATCAGTCAAATAAATCAAATAAACCAAAACGCAGACCCCTACATTTAATTACAGAAATTGGGATGTTGGAGGCGAGTGCACTGCCAACACACATAGTGGCCCCTTTATCAAACCTGCTACACCAACTGCAGCCTCTGTGATTATATAATTTAACAGTATTTAATGACATTAGTAGAATAGTGTTCACTACCGGGAGTAGATATAATCCTCGGGAAGAGGAGATGTAGATAATTGAATAATTTTCGATTCATTCTGCTGATAAGAGGGGGTAAAGGAAGCAAACCTCTCCATGCTGGTTGCAATCCCGTACCATAGTCTTCTCATTAGGCGTAGTCAAAGAAAGCCTTGTGGTGGGTGACTACTGCCCTGTGAGTGAGACGACAGGAATGATGGCTTTCCCAAGAAAGCTGGAGGTGAAAAGGTCAACAGTGGTCAAGATACTCGTGGTGGACTGTGGTTGAAAATGCCGCGCAGGATCGGAAGCCTGGCAAATAAAATGTGTTTACATTGTGATAATTAACAGCCATTCTGAAATTCAGTTCAAATTCAAAGTATTGATTAAATATCCGTATAAATACACTTTCTCCTCTAAGTGAAAAATTTAGATGTATTTATTTTTCTGCAGTGACAGTGGACTCTAAATTTTAATTTCCAGCTGACATAATTAGTCATGGCAAATTGGTGTTGACTGACACTAAAAAAAAAGATTCTTAATACTACTTCATGGCAGGGACTGATGTTAGCTGCTTTGTCCCATCTGTGGTTTGAGCATGTACATTTCACATTCACATTTACTTTGTGTGACGATTCAAATGACAGGATAACAAGCAAATTTCTGATGGTAAAGGCATATCAGTTACTGTGGGTTTCGACGGTGTGGTCATTTGTCGTCAGCCCAACTGGTCCCATTTAAGAGAGACGGAAACAGAGAGACAGCTAATAGCTAATACTAACTAGACCTCTTCCTTTTAATAACGTCTGGTGAGTATACCACTGAGTATGTCTGAGCTATAATAAAGTGTGCATTGAGAAGATTTGTGCTAAAACTGGCAAGTTTGGCTATCTAGTTTTTCATTCAAATGAATTGAAATGCGTTATCAGTGAGGCTAGATAGCTCATTTATAGTTTTTACTTTCTGAGTAAAATACGAACTTAACATCCAAACGAATAGTAAGGAAAGAATTAAAGAGTCAGAAGACTTAAAGTGTAACTAAACCCCAAAACCACTTTTTTTCCAGCTGAAAACTGGTGCTGGTAAGTATTTTTAGTGTTTATGAATGATTTCAAGTCTAAATTTTGACATTTTAGTGCAAATTTATTGAATTTTACGTACCCTGTTATTAATGTGTGTAGCGATTGCCCTCTACTGGTTGAAACCCGGCTATTGCAGACAGATTTTCCATATTTTGATCAGGGGATTCGTGACACTCTGGTGGTTGTTTTCATCACCAACCAAGCCCTGCACCCAGCCCCCTCTAGAAAAAACCAGCGGCTCACGATTCGGAAGATTGTGGCGAGAGGAGACATGCTCAGTCACTCTGACGTTACTCTTTTTCACACCCTCCCACACATCACCTAGGAAACAGTACACATTGCCATAGATTATTGAGATAAAAGTTAATACATGCTCAGTCTAACTTCCCCAAAACCTAAACCAAGTTACTACGTTACTTGAAATTCATTACATTTAATTTGGGACAAATTGCGTCCTGTATTGATTAAGTAAGGATGCCATATTATGGCGACGCTACAACCTCTACAACTCTACAACAGGATGTTGACTTGCTTACAGTGGGGACAAAAATGTGAATCAGTGTTTGCAGGCTCAATGGTCCTATCAGTAGCGCATGTAGGAAGTTTTCAGTGCATCTCTGGGCAACGCCGAAAGGAAATCATCCACACAAAAACCTACAGCCTGCATGGTAATGTGTCCACTAATCTGTTAAAAAGCTTTTCTTTTTTTTTTGGTAAAAAGGAAATAATGTTTTTACTTCGTTGGACAAAAAAGGAAAATCATCCACATCTCAGTTTAACGCTAAGAGAAATTTGTCAGTTGAGTGAAACTATATTTTTGCCATGACAACTGTTAATAATTTAGTCTCACCCACACTTGGTGCAAAGACAGCAGATCTTAGTCAGTTTCAAGGAAAAGTGTTGGTTCACAGTCACAAATATAAATCCTTCAACTGTGACTGTAATTTTTCAAAAAAGTCCAATTTTAGCACAGATACAGTCAGGCGCAAACATTTTGGCTGGCACCTTCTCGACTGTGCTCCTGAACTTAGAAAAAGAAACTTAAAAAAGCCAATACGAACTGTAAGATGATGCAAACAACACATGATGATGATGACGATGAGAATGATGTTGCAAAATGGCAGAACTGATGCGTTGGGAAATTTCTCAGACCCGAGAGAGGAGCAGAGAGGCCCCGCAGGCGGAAGTGTGGGTGATCAGCCGACAGACAAGGACATGTGGTCGGGGTCAAGGGTCATCTCCCTTCTCTGCTCCCCCGCACCGCTGCTCACAGGAAATCCGAATTGCACACACACAAACACAGGCGTGCACACACATGTAAAGCATGCACAGGCACACACAGCGAAGAAAAAAAAAAGTCCTGGTCGCTGCTCCAGGGCTGACCTGGGAACAGTTTCCCTGCAGCAGCCGTGTTCTCAGCACAGTGATGACCTGCTCCTGGTGCTCGTAAACATGGGCCACCCAGAGAGAGCGAGAGGTAGGCGGGGGGTAGAGGGAGCTTACATTAGCCTAGAGGCTGCTCTCCACCGGCCAACTGTCATGTCCTGTGACCTGACCTACTGGACTGAGAGCTGTAATAACACACATGGCTCTGACACAAACACAAGAACATCCAGCTTTGTCAGGAAGACAGATTCTGTCAAGCAGATGCTGCAACTTTTGCTTAAGATGTTTTTCTTTAGGATAAATCAAAGAAACATGACACCAAGAGGTTTTTTTTTTTTTTTAGCCTGGCAGAAACACATGAAAACCTCAATTTCTTTTTTTTTAAAGATATTTTTGGGGGCTTTTGTGCCTTTATATACAGGACAGCTAACAGGGCAGAGAGAGGGGGAATGACATGCAGCAAAAGACCACAGGTAGAATCCAACCCAGGTCCACTACGCGAGGACATAGCCTCTGTATAAGGGGCGCTCGCTCTACCGACTGAGCCACCAGGCACCCCGAAAACCTCAATTTCACAGGTTGATGAGAAGGTTTATTTGCAACTTTTTAGCATCTGTTTTTTTTGTTTTGTTTTGTTTTGTTTTTTGTGAAATCATGTTTTGTTTTGTTTTTTTTAACAAGCACTCCAGGGAATGTCAGTCAAACTGGTATTCTGTGGTTTAAATAAGATATCTGCATTTCTTTGTACTTTTTGCAAATCGTGTTTCTTCCAATGAATGCAGTAGAATTTTAATCAAACTCGTGTTTGTTTACTCAGTGTAAGAAAGGCTTTTATCTGATCTTGCATTGGCGCAAACTCAACAGATCAGTGCGACAGGTGGCACCGTTGATGGTTCCTCCTCAGATGTTCATGCAAATAACGAGTCAGGTGAAGGAGGAAGTGCACCTGTTAACCCGTTAACCCCTGGCATATATTTGCACACTGTGCCTCTTTTTGCCAGCAGACCAAAACAAGCCTGATGATCCCACTGTTGCTTGTTTTGCCAGAACTCAGACATTTAATTACATGATTTATTTGCATAGATTGGAACATAGACTGGACTGGAGTTTTTCTCTCCTTGTGCTGAGTGAATGTCTCATATTACAATTTGCAGCTAAACCGAGTTGTAGCAAGCTGCAGGCTGAGGCGCAAATGAGCTGCTACTACAGTGGCACATTGTTTTTAGAAGTTACCAAATGAAGTACAAATGTTCTTTTAGCTTGCTAAAACAACTATAAATGACTCCTTTCAAGCAAACTTTTTTGCTTGTCCGGAGTTTGCAAACAGAGGTTGCAGTGGGACAGAGAATTGATTATGTGCTGGATGTGTTTGGTACTGAAAGATGTTGGGGGGTGTTAGACGAAAAAACAGTGTGATGACTGTTCAGAATCGTGCCCCAAACACAGACTTTCATTAATGACTAGAGGTCTGGTCAAGAACTTGTGGCCTGGTCAAATAATGAACTCATTTGTGGCCGTGAAAAAAAAAAGAAAAAAAAATCTCTCACTTCTCAAAGTAGCAACTGAGCCCAATTTGTTACATTCTCACTGATTTGTTAGTGTATTCCTTTGAGATCTGTCTCAATTTAACTCATCAGTGCCTCAGCAGATGTGTGTGTGTTTGGTTGCGTGAGGTGCCAGATGTGTTGGGCACCTGTAGCGCGCTGTCAGCGCTGAAGAGAGGACCCAGCGGCAAGCAGGACAGTAGAGCTTGTCCGGGCAGACACAGATGCACAGGGTCACACAGGGCGGCCATTGTGCAGACACCACACACACACAAACACACACACACACACACACACCTGGGATGGGAGGCATCAGTGCCACTGTGTTGAACTGATTCAGAGAGCCAGCTGCTGTCTTGCAGTAAACCAGTCAGCACTGGCTGTATGAGAGCAGAGGTCATGCAGAGGCTGGCTGACTGACTTACTGACTGACTGATTGACTGACTGACTATACGGCCATCCTACTGTATGTGCAACAAGATAGATTAAAGGCTTGGAACAGCTAATAAAGGATAAAAATTTGGTCCAATATGGACATAAAATAAAAAGGAAGCATTAACACAACAAACAAAAAGAAAATTTCTACCTTTGTGAGTTTGTGAATTTACTGTCATCACCTAGGCTTTCGTCAAATTTACTCACAAATTGGGTGACTTAAAGATCCCCTCCAAAACAAACAAACAAACAAACAAACAAACAAACAAACAAATAAACCAAACCTTGACAATTGACCTGAACTTGGGCTTTTGACTTGAAATGACTCCCCTCATGCCCAAAGACTAAACATAATGTAAAAAAAGCAAAACAATTCTTCATTTTTTTCTAACAATGAACACACTTTGACTTTGTCTGAGTGCAGCCAATTATAATAGATGAGCAGGAGGAAAGGTGTGTTTGGCAGGACACTCAACAGTAGAAAGACAAGTCATAACTTGCTAAGGACATGACTTGCAAAGTGTAAGGGCACACTTAAACTTGGCCCAGTTGCCCTGTACTGTGCTGAAGCATGATTGTCCCCCCTCCCCTCTCCCCCTCTGCACTACACTCACATTGCTCCAGTCTGACAGTGCCTGAGCACACTTGAGCTACGTGATCTGTAGATGTATTTTCAAATATCAAACCGTCATTTTTATCATCTTGCAGTAAAATTCTAAAATTATTCTTTGGTATCTGTGATCTCAAAGGCAGTCCTGGATTTTTTCCTCTGCTCTTTATGTGGACTTTATATGCTGTTGTCTGCCTGAATTTAGGTGAATCCTCCACTAATAGTCACTCCTCACACCTCTTTAAACTGTGCCAGGGCTGGCAAAGCATGTCGTACTTGAGCACAGCATGGAGAGCTCACACTAGTCAAACAAACTGGACTTTGAGGGTCAAACATGCTCAGGCACGGTATGGATTGCCTAGTGTGAGTGCACCCTATGATTTGGACTTGATTTGAAACATGCAAAACAATGACTTTAATTAAATCCCAATCCATTACTACCTTGTTTTTCCCAGTATGTTGTGATGGGCAAGGCAATCTCTGCCTGGATTTTGTTCAGAGGCAACATTTTGGGATTTTGACAACACAGTCCTGTCTCTGGTTAGAGTTTAAGGCAACAACACACTTTAGTCAAATGTTAATAAACATAGTAGTCCTCAATTATCTTAGTTTCTGAATCCTCTGTATAAACCAGCATCTGAACATCTACAAAATTTTCAACAGAGGTGAATTCTGTATTGCAAGATGTGATATTGTTTAGCTAAAAACAAATGAAATAGGTTGTCGGTATTTTTTTGATACTTGTAGTATCTGTTACATTTTTGCGACTTAAGATCATTAACAACATTCCTTCAGAATGCATTTGCTGATGCAAATTAATTGTATTTCATCTTCTAAGAGACAGGCTTATGTTAACATGAGCACCTTGATTGGAAACTGTCTTTTCTGCCCTGTTTATCATTTCATAATTTTACAGGAAAGTCCCATCTTTGGATGTTCAATTGTGCAGTTAATTGCTTATGATCGTATTAGCCAGACTGAAGATGAATGAATCCATGTCTTGTCAGTTTTACCCAAGTCCATCTATTTCTGGTTTGAGAGCTAACACGCGAACCAGATTCACTGTATATCCCACCTAAACCAAATTATGAAACATCAATGACAAGTGCTGTTTGAGGGGAATCTCTGAGAGCGAATCCCTGAATCAAATCAGTGTGTACATCCCTGTCCGATATGGAAGTTAACAAAGTTGGCTCGAAAATCCAGAGCGACGCATGCGATTGATCATCACAGACTGATAAAGAGTAAAAATGTACGGGTGTATGTTAAAACTCTGGTGTCAGTTTTAGTCAGGCTTTTCATATCAAATATTTAAATTTCTCCAACCCAAGAAGGTGTAGATCTGATCAGAAGTCTAATCCTTTTACTATTTAGCGCAAAATTCTTCCCCATAGCAGCACTTGAGGGTGGACGAGAACAACATTCCTGCAGAGCTCAATGCCCAGCTTAAAATGCAGATGTCAGATAACTTCCCCTCACTTCCCTCCATCCCCTCCTCTCCTCCACTCTTGATCTCCCCTCTTTGATTTATTCATTTTCTATGTTGGCGAGCCAGAGAGGACAATGGTGTCTTTCATAAATGAGGCCTGTGTTCCCACTACCAGCACCCTGAAGTCCCCCAGAGTCCCTCATCTAGCAGGCTGGTCTGATATGACCTGGTCATGAAGAACTAGCTCTACTTTAGAATGAAGAAAACAACAAAAAAAGTATTTCTATTGGATCATATAGGCAGTGGGTACTGTATATACAACACTATGGTGATGTTTATTTAGAAAAACATTGTCAGGCAGAAAAGACAAACAGTCACGGAGAGAAACTTTGATCAGTAAATACTGCACTTTTGGCTCTAGCCTCAGTCATGTTGTCTTTCCAAATAAAAGTCAGATAAACTACATATTTAAAACTGAAAGTAGATTTCAAATTTCTTCGATTGTTTTGGGATCACAGATGACAGGGATTACTGAGTACTGAGAGTGAGCTGGAATGTTAAGATGCAGCAGTTGTACAATAAAGTGTAGGACTGTTTCAGCCCCTTGTCAGTTGAAAGGGATAATACAGATCCCCCAAGCCATTAAACGGAAACCAGAACATGCATATCCATGTATCTCCGTCAAAGAAAAAGATCAAAAACCACAATGGAAAAAGCATAGTTTCAGATTCACAAGGAGCGGAAGCACTTTGGTGTTTTCTGCAAGTTTCAGCTCACATCAGATGAAGCAATCGGTGTGGGAGGAAAATATGGATGAAAAAAGAGGGACAAGAGCTGGAGGGACTGAAAGAGGAGAGGAGGGCAGTCAAATGAGGAGGGGGGGTGAGCAGGGGTCATGTTGCCTCCCCTTGTGCTTGCTCTCTGAGGTGCAGGGTGGCTGACTGCATAGCCGAGGCTCCTGCTGAGAAAGACAGCCTTTCTTTCCTCCAGGCCCTCACTAATGCAATTGAGAGAAATTAGTATAATTATGCTTCATATTGCAGATTGAGGAGGCAATGTGGTCTGTGGGACAAGAACGGGGAGGGCAGGCTAGCGTGGGTATTTGCTGACGGGAATAACTAATTCATCAGCTACTTTGGCCATTTATCAGAGTACATTCTTGCATTTATGACATTACGGCTAATCAAATAAAGAGGTCATGGAATGCGACATCTTTCTCAAAATGTGATTCTGCTAATGCGAAAATGACTCCTCCTCCCTCGTGCCCCCTGTCCCTCCTGTCAACCACTTTCCAACTGCTTTGCCCACTGGGTCACAACCATGAATCTCTGCGTGCTGGCTGAGTCGTCTCGCCAGCGCCGTCGTCCCTTGGTGTCAGCGCCAATTCCAGTGCTGTTGTCTTCCGTTCAATAACAGCTGCTCAGACGGCGAAAACACGTGTGAGTGCGCTGCAGAGGACACATCCATCATATGAGTCTACTTGGAGACAGATGTCCCAGATTCTGACACGTTTGAGGAAGAAGACTGTTCAAAAGAAATTGTACAAAACAAATCCATGTTATTAATATAGTTCCGTGGTTGACGTTGGCTCTGGACTTCTGAGGACAGACACAAGAGAGGTTATTCCAAGCCCAAACCAGAAGTATGCATTTTTTGCCACAGTTTGCCTGAAGATGGTTTCAGGGCTCTGATCCTCCATTATACATGAAACTGTGACAGTAATTAAAGAGTGCTGTATCCAAGGGTCAAACTGAGGTGCAGAACAATCGATTTTAAGGACCATACCAGTCTATATCTGACTTCTCACCACGAGCAGAGATAACTGCTATCTTCTACAAATGTTGTTGTTAAAGTTTGACCATGTGTATACTTCAGTAGACCTCAGACTGCATTTTTATGCCAAATCCCAATTCCCCCCAAGAGCCACTACCCCTAGTTTTGGAGAGCCCTCCAAAAAGTTGTGTCCCTTCACAAGGAGAAGGAGTAGGGCTGAAATCTTCACCTAATGGGACACCACTTGTTACATCATCAGCAGCTACGATGGCATATACGTAACATGACAGCAGCAGGGCCGTAGATTTCCACAATACCGGTGCCAGTTCTTGTGTTACCAGTTGCATGGGCTGTTATCATCATGCTCTGTCTAATGAATACATGGAGAAGAAATGAGACGAGTAGAAGACTTCTTCAACACATTATAAAGCTGGTGGATTTCCACAAAGTATATTGATTTTGGTCTCCCCCTACGTTTGGAGTCTGCATCCGAAAACGCTTGGTTTGGAGGGTGGTTTGGGGAACTAGATCACCACAAAACCTCGGTTCCTGAAAGAAAAAGGGCCACACTACCCTCCGTGTGTACGCGCAAAATGGAAGGGTAGGGCCAAGGGGGGGAATTGGGACAGGGCCTTAAACTCCATTCACTGCCATTCTTATTGAAACAAGGTATAGGAACACTATAGGACATGTGAATGTTGGTAGGTATAGGTGAGTCACCCTTCTAAAGAGAATGTCTGCATTTATTAGAAAATCAAAATTGCAGAGCAAGATAGAGAGAAGGGGGACAGGAGTCATTGAGAAGAAAGTTGTTACTCATGGAAAAATACTTCCTTTCAAGTGCTGCCTTCCTAGCTCAAGTATTAGTCTGAAGAGGGACATTGACACAGATGTTCATTTTGACTAATGCTGTCATACATTTTCAGGTACTTTCTGTAATGTTTATCGAAAATGGACAAAATGTAAACAAACACAATATCTAATATATAAAGCTATTTTGGGAAAAATGGGTGGGGTTTATGTAACCAATGTGGAAAACATTGACAAAGGACAATAACAAGTAGTAACACTGGTACGGTCATTTAAGTACAAGAGCCATGATTCTGCTTTTAAACAACACCACAATAGAGAAAATGTTGATTCTACTCAATTATCAGGGATATTTAAATGAACTGGGTTGATCGATAAGTTGGTGCCCTTAGTTAGAAGGAAATGAGTTACGCAACTCTGATTACATGCACGTGCAGTTCAACTCTGTATGTGATTATGCAGAAAGTTTCAAGTTTATAACCTTTGTGGTATTTCTGTTTTAGGGAATTATGATTCCAAGTCAGCGTTGTTTGAGAAAATTGACAACATTCGCCTTTGTGCAGTCATCCAGGACGTAAATCTGAACTTGTTGAACTCTCATCCTTTTCACCTGATTTGGCCCCCTCAGACTCCTTCCTCTTCCTGAAGATGAAGATGGAGCTCAGTGGTCACCATTTTCAAATTGATAATGACATCATGGTGACCTGTTTTAGTTTAGGCCATGAACTTATCAATCGACCCATTATCAGATGATTCACAGTGATGAGGATGCAGCGAGTGTGACAATGTGACCTTGACACACATTTCAGAATGACCTCCTCTTCCTCAGGCCGTCCATCCGGACCCCACCCTGCAGAGATGGAGGGAGCAGTGGGGGGTGGAAGAACACCATTTGAGCCGTGCTCCACAGAGCACCAGGCCTACACATCATCTATATCCTGTTTGGGAAAGCAGTCTTTTGAAACCCATCTGCTCTTAGCTCCCAATGGCATCATCAAAGACACTTATGAGACAAGTGCATTCAACCAGAAAATCTGGGGAACCAGTGACTTCTTTTCAGGATCAGAGCATCATCATTTGTAATTAAGATCCTCCAGAACAAAGTGTTAGAACGGATGAAATGCTGCATTTTACGTAAATATCCTCACCAAATTAGAAAGTAAACAAACGAGAGGAGTTTCTCAGCAACTGCAGAGCTGATGTCCACCCACTCAAACTTCCACTGATCATATATTCAGTATTTTCCTTCTGGGAGTTGACAGGTCAAAAACCAGATGACGCCCGTGTTTTAGTCCGTTATATGCTTTTAGTCATGTGTGTTTCATGGATGAGACAAGAGTCAACCCACACAATACACACACACAAACACTCACACAGAGAAGGAGAAGACAACATAAGTTAGAAGCTAACAGGTTTGAACAAGTGGTTTTAAAGTTTGAAAATAATTAAATTTAGAGAAACCAGATAAAAGGCCTGTAAGAGAAAAAAGCGAAAAATCTGATTACGGCTAGAAAACAACTTATATTGAGTCTGAATGCAACAGATTTGTTTGTGAAATAAGAAACATACACGCTGCACTAATATTTATAAGCCTTAATGTGAAACATCCCAGAACAAGGAAATCATGAAAAAAAAAATTAGAATCTGATCTCATTTTCTAGATCAAAAATCATAAAAAGATGTTAAAAAGTTTCTCTTCACATAAACACATTTTCTGTGGATTTGGTGCAGTGTGATGCAGTAATACATCATGACAAGTTGATAAATGTGTAAAAATGATGCAGTATTAATCACAAAAAAGCTGACACAGTGTACGAGAATTTCATCATCCCAACTGCGGAAAAACAATTTTTTGAATGATTTGCAAACATCAAATGTTGCACATGCTGCTAAGCTGAAACAGATGACCAACACAGTAATGTAGCAAACCAAAGCAGTAAATGAGTATTAAACCCATTTTATAGAAAAATCATTAAATTATATTAATAAACATTAATTACTAAAAAAAAAAGGGTTCAGAATGCTTTAACTGCTCCGCAATGAAAAACTGGTTTTAGGAGAGATTTACACTGGAGATTTGTGGCAGTGCAGTGTAATAAAAAGTTTTGCGACCAAAAAAGAAAAAAAAAAAGATTGTCAAAGTTGTCGAGACACATAATGTCGACCGTTAATCAGTCACGGACCGAAGGGAGGCGGCTCCCTCAGGAAGCAATTAGCTGTGTTGGACCAGTTGCTAATAAAACACTTGGGTTACAAGCTACCCACAGCCCAGCCAGGCCAGGGGACCCATGCTTTTCTGTGTGTGTGTGTGTGTGTGTGTGTGTGTGTGTGTGTGTGTGTGTGTGCAGAGGCCTGACAGGTAGACAGAGAAAGCTACAGTAGCAGCAGCTAGTACAACGGCACTATTTGTCAGTTTCAGTTGCTGTTAAAGTGATATTTCATCCTCCCAAAAAACTCATTTTTTTGTATCAGAATTTGCCAAGTGAACTTCTTGTTGACCATCTAAAACCATCTCGTGGATCTGCACAACA
>JAQLOL010000009.1:11624725-11638880 GCA_029783665.1 Naso thynnoides | reverse complement strand
ACTCATGACCCCCAAAAGTAATTTAGTAACTTTTACTCTGAGGACATTTTAGATGAGCTACTTTCTACTTTTACTTGGGTACATTTTAACACCAGTAATTTTAGTAGATATTTTTTGTACTCTTTCCACCCCTGGTTATTGGATACTTCACAACAAAGAAAATAAACCTTTTTTTTTTCCTTTTTATTGAATAAGTAGCCTAGATGCTAAGCTAAGGAGTGAAAATCTTTTTTTGCTGGTCTCACTCATCACCATCATCCATAGAAGTGGACCACTCAAGTTACAAATAACAATCATGACACCAAGATGTACCTCTCTCATAAAATTAAAGCAAACAATGGTATTTTTACAGGAATACAAAAGAAACAGTTGCTGCTATATCAACATATCGCATGGAGCGACGCTGCCCTGATCAGTTGAACTAAGCTATGTTCCTGTGTTGATGACAGGTCAGAGACCATGTTTTCATTTGATCTGCACTGTAGCTAAACGTGTCTGTGCCTGGTGCTAATCTCTGGATAACACTGGAATTCTGGTTTCTTTGTACAGTAATGTGGACACTGATGGGTGTTTATAGGAGAACAAGGATATGTGGCAACTGAAAATCACTGAAAACAGCACATATGAGTAGGGGGGTGCAATACGAGCTTCAAACATTCCTCCTTTCCCAGTAATCGTTGTACTCAATGTAATTAATGCGCAGCCCTATGGTTAATTTATTACAGACAAGTTGTAAATTTGCATATATTATTCATGCTCTATGTAACAAGGATGATGCAATATTCTTTACCAGCCCGCTATCCAGTGGGAGAATCACCTTTGATCTCAAATGCTAAAGTGTCAACCAGTTTCAGCAGTGCAGCAAATTAACCAACATCAACTCAAGGGAATTATTCAGAGCTGTAACATCATTTACCACATTTCTACATTGATTCAGATGCCTCTTCTTGTGGTTAGCAGCAAGTGTGCTAATGTCTTTTCACTGAAGACAGACAGACTAACTTCTGCTCACGGACATTAAAAAAATCTTGGCTGGTACACTGAAAGTGTAATTAGAGAATCTGATCTACTTCACCAATAATCCTTTTAATAGCTTTTAAACTATCTTATATGAATTGTGCACAAGCGTTTTCATACTGTGTGCACTTGCACATGTAACTATGTGTATAAACGTGCACATTTGCTCAGTCTGGAGTTCATGGAAGACATAAAAATGAGAAGTGATTTTTTTTTTTTAAAGTTTTAATAATCTGCGCATAAAAACAGTTCTCCCCAATATCTTAGTGCTGTGAGGCAAAGTTCCCGCAGCCAGACAAATCCTCTAAATAGTCTAGCTTTTGTGGAGTGGCCTCCCATTTCCCGTAAAGTCAAGGGGTGGGCTCTCTGTTCTCTCGCCGCCCCTGAGCCCTGTCCTAAATGTCTACATGTCCCATACCATCTAATTCACTGGCAAATTAGGGAGATGATTTATGAGAATCAAGGATCAAAAAAGGAGACAATGTGGAAGACGAGCACACCGCAAGTTTTATGCGGAACATATGCCACGAAGATGAGAGGGAAGAAAGACAGAAAGAGGGGGGTGTAGATCAGAAAGCTCAAAAAATAAAACCCATACACCCACGCTACTCTGGGGACAACTCTGGGAGAAGATACACTATGGGAAGTGTCATCCTGGTTGAACATCTCTGCTGTCATGTCAGAAGAAAATAACCAGGATTGGAGTTTTTTCCCATGTGCAGAAGACTATATGGAAGTTCATGGTTTGGACTCTGTCCAGCTAGTGCCAACATTAAAACACACACTCATACCTCGCATAACATGTATATCAGACAAACCTGTTCATGTGGTTGTTTATCAGTTGCAGTGCAAAGATCAACCCTGATCTTTACCTTTAGCCAGTGATGGATGAGTATTTAGATCCTTTATTAATGTAAAAGTATTAATTCTACACAGTGAAAATGCTCCACCACAAGAAAAAAATCATGCATTTAAAACCTTACTTAAGTAAAAGTTTAAAAGAATCACTGACAAAGTACTCATAGTGCTTATGTTGCAAGAAAATGTTCCCAGTCAGTGTTTTACTATTATATTTGATGTTTTTGGTTTAATATTAGTGTAGCATTTTGATGAATGACGCATTTTAAAGCTGTCAGTGTTTAAGGTTGAGCTCATTTTTATCTACTTTGTGCCCTTTTGACTATAAACTACAGCAATGCATCATATTCTGTAAAATCATCATATGTTTGTATGTGAAAACCATGTATCTATCAAATCATAACAACAGTCTGTTTTCAGTTTTGTGACAACAGATTTTGTAGCAAATCCAAGAGGGTTTTTAAGAGTTAATTTTGCAAAACTCACAAAATATGGAGATAGGCGTATATGTTCACTACACAGAAAAGGTATGAAAAACTGCAATCTGAAAAACTAAAACTGTCAGACACATGTTGTAGAATAAATATACAATATTTACATCTAAAATGCAGTGGAGTAGAAGCATAAAGTTGCATATAATGGTAACACTCAAGTAAAGAACAAGTACCTTAAACTTGTACTTAAGTATAGTACTTGAGTAAATGTACTTAGCTACATTCCATCATTGCCTATAGCCAACATTAAAGTTTGTGTCAACTAAAACCATTTACCACCTCACAAATGTAAACATATAGAGTATCTGAGTGCATGCGGAGTCATTGGCGTTGCTATGCAACGAGGTTACCAGCTGACAGTTGGCAGATAAAAGAGAAATCTGAAGAATGACTTAACATAATCGTTTCTGACCTGCTTCTACAGCAGCTTCCAAAACCTGTCTGTCTATAATCTCCAATTCATACGAACATGCGGAACTATCACACACAAAACCACAACCTCGCAAAACGGTTCTGTGTCAGGGAGAAGGCACAGCAAATAATCTGGAAACACTTGAGCTCTTTTTATACTCCTGACGCTAAAAACGAATGTGGCCGAAGGCCAAACACACCCTGGGCCGTTTTGGACTAATTGTTTCCTTCAGTTTCAAACACTCCCCCTTCAATCTATTCAAACCTCCCTTCCTTCCCTCCTCACGCAGTGCAACATCCCCTCCCCCCCCCCCCAATCCTCCACCTCTCTACGTCTGCTAATAGGTTTAAATAAAACCTGCAATTGGTCCAGTAAACCCCTCATTATGGTGTTTTAATAGAATGAATTTAGGATGGTGTGGGGTCAGGGGTCACTAGGAGGTCCTAACACACAGCAGCTGTCATGGGGGTTGGACTGTGATTAGAACCAGTGGAGTCAAACATCCTCGGGTCCTCGACCTTGCTAAGTAGAAAACCTGGAAAATGCATTTGGCCACGGACCAAATGGAAAACATCCACCATCCAACTTGCAGGAGGGGGTGGGATGAGTAGTGATGGAACAGAAAGGAGGAGTGAGAACATCCATCACAGAGAGTTCGCTTAAAAGTGTGTGAGTGTGAACCTGGCTGCAAAGTCCTCTGAATATTTTCACCTGAATATAAAAACAACACCGGGTCCTATAGCTTCACTGGGAATGTAAAATATGGGCTTTTCTAGTTAGAGATATTCTGTCTGAACCCCTTATCCTTGCTTTCTATTTGCATTTCCAGCGTCTGTAAATTTTGCTCTAATTACCATTTTTTTTAAGCTTATGAAACCGAAGATAGAAGTGGTCTGGTTGATGTGGCGCAGGGGTGAAATATGACTTGTTAGCAGCCCAGGAGTTTGTTCCACATGTGGTTAGGCAGCGGTCAGGATCGTCTGGGTGAGAGGGAGGGCATGCCAGTTTCCACAGTTCAGCAAGTTTACACTGACTCAGCGTGCAATCAGTGAGATTATTTAACAGAGTGAAGGCCTGCTGTTTGGGTTAGGGTAAGGGTGATGTGGGGGCTGCACAGTTCCACAGTTTCCACAGTTGTTCCTCATGTGGACAATTTTATATACATTCTATCAGGATTCCTGTGGTCCAAAATCTATACGTCATGCACAAAAATGGGAGATTTAAAGCTGAGGTAGGCAGTTTATTTGTGGTGTCATCATAATGACCTTTCAGCGATTTGTGATTTTGGTGATCTGAAAGAACACTAGACTTCTGCACCTCTCCTTGGCTCTGTATGCGGATCTTGACAGACACTTTTAAGTCATCATGGGTCATTTCAGAGTGAGTGTTCCTATTAGCTGCTCTATGCTGTATCTCTTAGCAACAGGTGATGTCACCATGAGCTGATTGGCAGTTGGAACAAGTTGCATGCATTATGTTCTAAACTTTGCCTCTGGTGACCTGACAAGCTGAGCTGCAGGTGACATTGTCAGCTAGCTTGAGTCGAACTGAGACGGACCAGTTTACACTTTAACTTTGTGAAACTTTGGTGCAAACTGGGCTTTTAAAGACAGGGCAAAAACAAAATAAATAAAATTTGAATTTGGAACAAGAACAGGGAGGGGAGATGGAAGTGGAATTTACTACTTTGGAGTCGCCTGCTACAGCTAGCTTGATTTCCAAATGTTGCCTACCCTGGCTTTAAATATTAAATATATGCTTTGCATGCAATATTTGGTTGGACGCACAGCAGATATTTATCAGACTTAGAGACTTATTTTTTATGGACCTGATGAACTTTATGGACTCTTTATCAGGTTCACCTCATCGTAACACATCTAAAACTCTTCTCTTTACTGCACAATGCTGTTGCAATTTATGCTGATTTAACCGTTTGGTCCATAAGTCGGCCAGAGTGAAGAAATATGCCTAAGTGTGTTAAAACACAGAAGCAAAGACCAAAGGGGGAAAGATTCCTGTGGGTGACTGTGTAATTTAATTTTGTATGCACATTAGAGGCCAGAGAGTATAATTTACATGTTACTGACGAGAACCCAGGAGATATGGGCTAACATGCTCTGCAATGGCCTGAAAAAAAAGAAATGAAAAAACTGTTCTCCGGTCATTCCTTTGAGATGCATTTTACAAAAATAGGAAAATTAAAACCTTCCTTTCATTTGCTGGGACACTTAAGGTTCATGCGCGGTTGCCTTTTTTCTGTTGCTCCTTCCTTTTCTAATCAAGAGCCCAGAGCCCACAAACTCAGGCCAGAGTTTCCCCCCACAATACAGGGAGGCATGAAGAGGGGAAGGCTGGAGTCTGTTTTAAGTCTCTCTCCTTCTCTCTGCCTGGAAAACAAGCCTGTATCACTGCTTGGTCAGGCTTGACGGCGGCTGTCAATCACGGCAGGCTCGGGAATCATCGTCAGTATCTTTACACCTGAGAAGAGGAGTAACTGAATCCACTTTTGTGCTTATATGTATTCGTGGCTGACCTTGTTTTACTTAACCAATGATGCACTTACAACCATTAATCTCAAGTTCAACAATGTGTTGTTTATTTTTTCCATTAAATGCAAACCAAATGAGCCCTCTTTTTGAACTCTGACACACCGGTTTGATTGATATTGTTTTGTTTGTTTATCTGTCGGCAGGGTGACAGAGGGACTTCCATGAGACAGAATTTGAGCCAGGAATGGATTATCCAGTTTCAGTGTTGATTTGGAACATGGTTTTATAGCGTAACATGTGACACAAACATAAAAAGATTTGATCGCAAATCAAAGGGAATATTAAAAAGATCCCAAAATGTATTAAATTAGAGTGGAAGTGACAGGAATGAGAGCAAATCGATGAAATACTGCAGATTTGAACTTGCTGAGAGCTTTCAAGTTCATAACCAAAATCAGCGCCCAAAGGCATGATTTATAATAAATGCGCAAATTGTCATTTCTGCCACGAGAGGTCTCTTTATCAAAACAATGAAAACAAAAGACGAAATTACCCTACTCCTCACCCATTCTTGTGATCACATCACCTCTGTACTCCAGAACCTTCATTTGCACCCCAAACTATCCCATTCAAAGTCTTCTCCTCACCTACAAAGCCTTTTCATAATCGGCCCCTTCTTGACCTGCGCCCCACCCCCCCCCGCTCCGCTTCTCTGATGCAAACCTCCCTCCACCACTCAGGACTTAGCCTGAACCTGGGGCCACAGAGTTTTCTCCATAGGCGCTCCCTCCCTCTGGAACTCTCTGCCCAAACACAACCGAAACTGTACTGACCTGAACTCATTCAAATCACTGATCAAAACCCACCTATTCAGATCTGCTTTGAATCTTTGATGATGTTTTTTTCATAACTGTTCTTAATGTGAGATCATGTTTCTTTTATTTTAACGTGCTCTATCATATTAATATGATTATGTAAAGTGTCTTTGAGCATCTTGAAAAGTGCTATACATATTAAATGTATTATTATTATTATTATTATTATTATTATTATTATTATTATTATTATTATTTTAAAAATCTATCTGACTAACTCAGGCAGAAACGTTCACAATGGAGGTAATTTATTAAAGTTTTATCCACATTACTTCAAGTTAAACCAAGTCAATTTTATTTATATAGTGCTAAATCTCAACAAAGTTGCTTTAAGACACTTTACATATGGAATATAATGATTAAACTAGATTAAATTCAGAGAGAGTGTGTCACGTGATGTTTGCTGACCTCTTTCTCACTCTGCGTGTGACTCTGCATGTGACTGGTGTTTCCCTGGAAGTTAGTGACAGGTGGCAAAATAAAATGCACCTTTACTTCAAATAAAATTACTGATTTTTGAAAAATGTAAGTGCAAAACTTAACAAAATATGTAAGAAAGATATTGTTGTTTTTAGATATTTTAAATTAGAAATGTTAGGTATTATATGCTTTAGTCTAATGATGAATTTTAAAAAAAAATCAGTTTTTATCTGTAAATAATGTCATAATTAACATATGCTTGAGCTCTGACCAAAAGTTTCACAATTCTGCATATATGAGTCTCACACCTGCATGACTATACACACACACACACACACACACACACTCACACCCACACACAAATACACATACATACAAAGAGTAAATGCTTTTCCATGTGTTGAGCAGGACGAGATCGAAGCCAGAGTCATTCATGTTCAACAACCAGCCGCTGTCCTGTCTGTCTGTTCACACACACTCACACACGGACACACACAGATACACACACACAACCACATACACTGAACTTGACCCAGTCGAGCACTTTGACCGCAGCTGTTAGGAAGAAAGGCGACTCGGGACGAAAGGAACACTTTCATTTCAGTGTTTGTGATCAAGGTGATTCAAGAAAAAGTGCTGCATGTTTCTGTTTACATGCAGACACATGAGCCTTCCCCAGAAATCAATTCAAATTTAGCAGCAAAGCCCTTTGAGTCCTAAATCAACCGAATAAACAATGAAAACTTCTTACCTTATTGTTCAAGCCATCACCTCTCTTGCTATAAACTCTGTGCTGTGTGCATAAATTTCCACATGGCAACCTCTCCTCGTCCCTCAGCCACTTGCAGTGAGCATTGAACAAAGCAAACTGCCGTCCAGCACAAATATACGATGTCTTTTCACAGGGAGGCCGGTGATAAAAATCACCCCACAATACATGGACACAAAGACACCTTTAACAAAGGCAGTGATTCAATCGGCCCGCTTATCTCCTCTGCTCTTTCTATCTTTAGTGTCATAAAAAGATTTGTTCACCTGTGGATCAGTGACCAGTAGATCACAAACAGGAACAACTTCCTCTTCTAATTTTAACAAAGCTCTAATTAAGTGGTATAGTTACTGTTATCAAATAAAACACAGGTTTTGGTCAGAGTGAGTTTATCGTGTCTGTTTCATAGTCACAATCATTTATTTGGATTTGACAGAAAGGCATTACAGGCTCAATATCACAAACCAAACTTCCCTAAAAACACACATGAACGATTTTTTACAGTTAATAAATGTGATTTTATACCAAAGAAAGAATCACAGCCATCAGCTCTAACTGTAGTGGGAGGATTATCATGTCTCTATGACAAAGTGCTATAAAAATCTGCTGCAAATTAGTTTCTCCAAATGAATTAAACAAAATTAAGATTGCCGAGATTGTTACTTCACACATTCTCAGAGAGGATAAAAAGCTTCAATAAAAATCTTTGTTTTTGCGATTCAAAACAATTATTTCACTGGATATAACTATACAATGACTATAGACATATTCTACTCTGTGCTATTACAGATTCAGTTCATTTGCAGCCCGACTCAGGTGTAACACTTCAGTCTTTATTTCAGTATGAAATTAGAATGTTTTCTAAACAAATCTACTTGTGGCAGCTGACACACAAGTCTTTACTTTTCGTTGACAGTAAAATAAATAAATTAACTTTGTTATTTCCTGTGGTTTCAAACTTTATTTTGAAGAAATAACATTTTTTATATCAACAGAAGAGTGACAATGGACCATACAATTCAATATACAACCATTATGAGTCTATTACAATAATTATATCATCAAATGTTTACTTTAAAGATGCTTATGTTTTTGTAGGCTATCACAAATGGAAAAAGAAAAAAAAGAGACAAGAAACAAAACACTGAAATGTATAAAATGAGAGACAAAGTTTCATAAGTTTCTAAACTTCATTAGAAAAAACATATTTGGCACACACGTGTACAACTTTCACAAACAACAGAACTGTCTATCTAATGAAAAATAAATAAATAAAATAAAATCATTATAATAATGAAGCTCACATAAAAGTCTGGACCAATGGTGAGGAAGTGGTGATTTGATCCAACCAATCCCAGGCGGAGGGAGGAGAGACGATTTTAAAACTCCAACTCAAGTTGCCATAACGTGCAGCTCCTCAGCTCACATTGTGGAGCACAACTTTCACGACTGCACCTCCCATGACAGCCTAGGAAAACAAGCCTGAGGAAGACAAACAAAAAAAGGAAACAGAAGAAAAACAACGGACTCGCACTGACTGAATTTGTTAGAGGAATTTACTGTGGCGCACCGCGCGTAAAAGGCGCACTGGCCACACTGCTGCACGCTTGACTTCAGGGGCACTTGCGTTTTGATTTTTAATTGAAGAATACATTTTCGGATTTCCCCAGGGGGCTTGAAGAAATAATGTTAAAAATGACGGAGGAGCATGACAAATGTGTCAGCGATCAGCCGTGCAGCCCGTCGGGCACAAACAGCTCCATGTCCCAGGACGAGTCTGACTCCGACGCCCCGTCCTCACCGACAGGCTCCGACGGCCAAGGATCCATGCTCACCGGTTTGGGCAAGAAACTGGACTCCGAGGATGACGAGCGGTTCCCAGCTTGCATACGGGACGCCGTCTCTCAGGTCCTCAAAGGATACGACTGGTCCCTGGTGCCCATGCCGGTGAGAGGGAACGGATCTCTGAAGAGCAAACCTCACGTCAAGAGACCCATGAATGCGTTCATGGTTTGGGCGCAAGCGGCCCGCAGAAAGCTGGCGGATCAATATCCACACCTGCACAACGCGGAACTAAGCAAGACTCTGGGGAAACTGTGGCGGTAAGGAAACATTTTATTAATATGAAAGAGAATGGCTGAAGAGAGTTTAATGATTTTTATTCTATTTATTTATTTATTTTTAAGAAAAAGAGACAAACTTTGAGTGGTCATGCGTTTTATTTTTTGCATGGAGTCAATCAATTCTCTAACAATGTTTTAGGTTTACAGCTTTGGTTATTACAACAAAACATTAATTTGATAAAATTGTGATTTTGAATGCAAATGATTTAAAAGAAATTACGACAGCAAAATTAGAAATTTTCCTCTGACTTTTTGACGGCAAATACAAAGCTCGCAAAATGATCAGAATTTTACTCTTGTTTATTCAGCTACATATATTTCATTGTTCTATAATTTCTTCTCCACCATAGTTTGCTCTCTGAAAATGAGAAGAGGCCGTTTGTAGAGGAAGCAGAGAGACTCCGGGTTCAGCACAAGAAAGATCATCCTGACTACAAGTACCAACCCCGGCGACGGAAGAATGTGAAGCCAGGCCAGAACGACTCAGACTCGGGAGCAGAACTTGCACATCACATGTATAAAGCTGAACCAGGGATGGGAGGACTGGCGGGGATGACGGATGGACACCACCACCCTGAACATACAGGCATGTTTCCCAAACACAACCAGTTTGTGAATTTTATTTTAAGAATTTAAGAATTTGAGGCTCCTGTAAATTGTGCAAATCAGTTTGTCGTTGGATGGATGAACTCTAATGCTTTTTTTTTTTTTTTCCCAGGACAGCCTCATGGTCCCCCCACACCACCCACTACTCCCAAAACAGACCTGCACCACGGGGTGAAGCAGGATCTGAAACATGAAGGCCGTCGCCTTGTGGACAGCAGCAGGCAAAACATCGACTTTAGCAACGTCGACATCTCTGAGCTCAGCACTGATGTCATCAGCAATATGGAGACCTTTGACGTGCATGAGTTTGACCAGTACCTCCCGCTTAACGGCCACGCCTCAGGCGCCTCCACCCTGCCTTCAGACCACAGCCACGGGCAGCCCCCAGCGCCTGGTGGCTCTTACACATCCTCATACAGCCACGCGGGTGCCAACGGGTCAGCGTGGAGCCGCAAGAGCGCCATGTCCTCCTCCTCTCCCTCTGCCAGCGAGGTGGGCCAGCACCGGCTCCATATTAAAACGGAGCAGTTGAGCCCCAGCCACTACAGCGAGCACTCCCACAGGTCGCCCCCACACTCTGATTACGGTTCATACAGCAGCCAGGCCTGCGTCACCTCGGCCACATCGGCTGCTTCGGCTGCAGCTTCTTTCTCCAGCTCTCAGTGTGACTATAATGACATCCAGAGCTCCAACTACTACAACCCTTACTCTGGCTACCCCTCTAGCCTCTACCAGTACCCTTACTTCCACTCATCCCGGCGGCCCTACGGCAGCCCGATCCTGAACAGCCTGTCCATGGCTCCTGCCCACAGCCCCACAGCCTCCAGCTGGGAGCAGCCGGTCTACACCACGCTGTCTCGGCCTTAATGGGACAAGAAGCAGTCAGTTCGCACCAGACTCACTCAGATTGATGCACTACTAATGAAGGAAGTAAGGAGCAGGTGGAGGAGTGTGTGACGGGGGTAGTAGGCTACCTGTGACTATTTGAACATGACACAAACAAAATAAAAAGTGCCTGCTGATTTTATACAAAGTTCTATCGTTGCGACGAAAACACACTCGTACAGACTTTTTACACAAAGACAAAACTGTGTTGTTGGCGAGCCAAAACTCCTCCATGAGGAAATGTCGCCTACGCCTACATCCTGTACATCTCCCCTCCTTTTCCAGTTTGAGACGCACGTGTGTGTGCGCGCTCGAGGTAAAGCAAAGGCCTGCCACTGAGTTGTGTAGGAGAGAAACACTTTGGCTGAATTCAGTTGTGAAGCAGATGGAGAAGCAGATACATTGGAGACGGGGACCAATTATGTGAATTTGCAGTCACATTTACATTAACGGCCTGAGCTATATCGCAGCACATTTGGCCATTTGCATCAGTGGATCAGTCTTAACTAAATGGCTCATATGAATCTTATAATGTCATTTTGGCATTAAAAAAAGTCTTATATGTATTTATGTTCATGCATTATTGGTTTCTTTTTATGTTCTTAAATAGATAAACACATGTAATGTGGGTTTGGTTATTTACAGTACTGTTTGGTTTTCAGTGACAATAAGATAATGAAGTGAAGGGCAGTACAAGTACGATAATTCTGATATCATTCCGTTGAATTTTCCAGTAACATCTCCATTCCAAGTTGCAAGCAAACAGAGTTGGACCAACAGACTCGCACAGGACAGAACAGGTGTCTGAAAGCCACGCTTGGCAAATTGCGATTAGTCATGATCTAGGGTTAAAGGAAATGGGGTAAAATAACACCACGCATTTTGAGTGACACGTCAGCTGGACCTCCTGTATACGTGGATGGACAGCACACAGACGTGTGCGTGTGTGCATGCGTGCATCCCTGTGTGTGCGCGCATGTCAGGGAGATAAAGTGCTTCTGTATGCGTGAGAGAACCACACATCCCATGACACAATACACACCAGATGATACTTAAACAACTCTTCGCCGAGCACCATCTTTGATTCTAAGTGTTTAGAGTTAAAAGAGGAAATTAAGAGTGTGTGAGTGTTTATCTCATCAGCCATCAAGTGCCAACTCACTGCTGCAGTCTCGCGCAAAACATTTTTGTGCCTTCTAATGCTTCTTGTCAGTATTTCAATATGAGATTGAATTATTAACAAATGTCAGGCAGCACACAATCAGTAATCCACACCAGAAACTCCTGCAGTTAACCTGATTATATCCTTAATTTGATATCATTCCTCACAGCCTCGGTTTGTGATGTTCTGTGAGATGCTGTATGAGAGACGCGTGGGGCGTCACGCTCCAGAACTGTGTTTTGTATATTATTATTATTCCGGTGTATAATTTTTGAGAAAGGCTGTGAAAGTTTATTGTTGTTCTATTAACTAGAGTTTCATTCACACATGCACAGCTAACCCGTTCGCTGGCCATTTTTTAAAAATAAAAGATACTTTTTCTTGATATTTTGTCCTTGTCGTTCTTATTTGCATCCATATTGAGTTTCAGCTTGTTTGTTCTTAAATGTGTTTGGAAATAATTTGGGTTATTGGTTTGGCTTTGTGCTGGATACCAGCTGTTCGTACTATCCTTCTTGTCAAACATCTGTCCTGTGAGCTACAGCTGTGCACCAGTGGACCTATCAGGAATTATTCTCAGCTCTCATCCCTCTGAACACTTTTCCAAAGTAAGAGCAATTAAACCTTCCTAGTAAATTTAATTGGATGCTGCTGAAATTCATGTAAGTCTATCAAACTCTGTTGAAACAAAATGCAAAATACATGCTAAATTACAATTCTGCATTCTTTTCATCAAGTCAGTTTTTGCATAAATACACAGGTGTTTTAAACATGCTGCACATGTCTTAATCCTTTCTGAGAACCTCTTGACCTTACCAGGCCTTAAGTTGACACAAGACAAAACTAACAAAATAGTAAAGTTAAAATTTTTTCCTTGAAACTGCAGATGAGAGGAATGAAGAGAGCTCCCATCTCCTCTGGTCCAGTGCGTAGAATGCTCAAGTTCGCCCTGGCATGCATGCCAAGCAGCCACCCCTAACCAGCCCAGGGAGAAGCCATGTGCCAGGGCCGCGCTGCTGAATTTTAATGATTCATTATGCTGTGGAGGGGCCCCATTGTGTCCCTTTATCCGGAGCGCTAGAAAGGAATTAATTGGACAGAAAATGGAAGGGCAAGGGGAACTGACAAGCCATTAAGAGGGTCCTGAATGGACGATTAGATGCACATGGGGGAGGATTTTTTTTCCCCCTCCCTCGCTGTCTCATATCGCAGAGCTCGACAAACAAACAAAAAACAAAACAACAAGAACAACCACAATGACCACCAGACCAAACTGTAGAAATCATATCAGCGCACATAATCTGTAGATAATAAAAGAAGATAATACCACAGCAGATGGGGTGTGGGTGGCGCAAGAACGACTTGTTGTTTTTCTTCCCTCAAAGTCTTTTTTTTTCACCAGTGTTTGCCAAATACTTTCAGGAGGAACTCTTGAGAAAGAACAGGAGTGAATAAAAGTGAGGCAAAAAGGCTCTTCAGGGTGCTTGGGTCCTGTTTCCCTGGAACTTGTCCACAGTTTCTGATTGGACCTCTTGAAAGCCTTACTGTAAATAGCTGAAAAAAATGAAGTGGAACAGGGAGACTTCATTCCTTCATTCAGTATACTGTGCTGATGTAACTCAGTGAATGAATGAATGAATGCAGGAACATTTTTACACTGCAGTTGCAACTTTCTTTGAGAAGAAGTGTACATTTTTGACGGCAGCCACAGTGCACTAGAATACTGCACATACGCTTCATGTTTACATATGCATAGACTCTGCCTCTCCACATTTGCATGCATGCAGAAAATGGAAATGAAATATAGTTTACAGTAATCTTAACACTGACGTGCTGCGGCTGTGCTGCATTCCAGCTGTCAAAGTTATTGTTGATGGAGGAAGAGCATTATGGGCCGAAGTGGGAGTTGCAGTCTCGGACCTGGAGGACACGAAGGGGGGAAGCGAAATAAACCCAGGGGAAATTGGTGCTTCCACCACCTGACCACATCCCATTGTTAGGAGCAGGGTAGCTCGCCTTGTAATAGTCTCATCCCGTTTAATGAG
>JAQLOL010000009.1:11613541-11624684 GCA_029783665.1 Naso thynnoides | reverse complement strand
TGGGAACTGTGAAAACTCGGAGAATGCGAGGCTGATTTGCAAGGGAAATGAAGTGGACATAAAGCGCAGTTACTGGCCGACGCTGAATCTGCCCAGTCTGATTCCACTTGATGCACTGAGTCTCTTTCAAGTTCTCTGAATCTTCATCCTGCACACATCTCATGCCTCTTAATCAAAAGCATTTATTTTTTATTGCATGCTCTGTGCACACACAACTAAAATGCATTAAGGCTGATGCCTTAAAAACTTTCAAACTAGTTTATTTCACTTTGAATTGTGACTAAGACATTTGCTCTCTGGCTCTTAAATGACATAGATAGATCATAGATCAAGTGGCATACAGTAGATTTTGTAAATAAAAGCTGTCTTACCCACATGTTTGTTTTTCTCATGCCTCTTCCAAAGCAAACTTTTTTTTTTTGTGCCTCTATGCCCAAGTAAATGACTTCCTGAGGCTTATTTTGCCTTGTCTCCCTCTCCTCACCACTGCATTAGAGAGTCCGTTTTATTATTAGTGTCTCCTGTGTTTACGGGCATGACTGGGCCAAACTAAACAGGGTGGCACACAGAACCAACATTGTCTTCCCCAATTCCTCATGGATGGGCCCGCACGGAGAAGTGCCAGAGCTACAGCTCCAAATGCCACTAAATTGATGTCGGCTCTACACGGGTCACCTACGACTAGTTTATTATACTTACATACACCAGTTCCTGTGACATTAACTTCAACCATTTTAGCTACTTTAATATAAAATAAAATGTCTAAAAAGAGAAAAGTGTCTGGTCCAAACTACAAGTTGCAGTTTGTTTTCTTTAAAATAAATCATGTGGGATCAAAGAATAAAAGCCCTTTGAAAAATCTCTCTATATAAAATCTAAAATCTGGTGCTTCAACCAGGCACTGAAAAAACAAAACATCTGTCCCGGTGTGCAACTGATCCTGATTGTTTACTGAAAAGACAATCAGATGTGGGTCTAGAACTTTTTGCAAATAACTCTTTCTAGTAATTGTTTCAACCCGCACGAGTGCCAGATGGGAGGGATTTCTGCACCACAGCAAGTCACACTAGTGTCACACTACTTCTTCTACTTTGCTGGTTAATGAAACTCTCTGACGCATATTATAAATTTCACATTTGGTAAAATTCACATTTTTAATTTACACGTAAGATCCTAAAAACAAAGGTTGGGCATTATTTTGAAATAAATAAATATAATTTTACCAAAAGTGGGGTTTATCAGCTCTGTGAAATGTGATAGTGATGGTGTTGAAGACAAACAGTCACCACAGGTGCAGTCTTCCAATTTGTATCTTTATTTCTTCTTTATTTAAATTTTTCGAAATTGAAAACTGAAAAAAATACAGCAACAATTTGACATCTGGTCACGTTCTGTTCTCTGAACAGTTGTCCACAGTCTTTCACTTTCTTTTTTCATTTGTTCTCTCCTTTTCACTTTTTCTTGGCACATCTCAATTGTGAATGGGGTGGCAGCATAGCTGCTCATCTTCTTTCCACAGCTTTAAGACTTGTTGATTAGTAACTATGGCTGTGTTTTCATTGTCACAGCTTTCTGCTTTTGTTGAACTGTGGCACGTTTCCATCCTCATGTACTTTCTCCATCTTTCCCTTGAAGTTGTCTCATCTCAACCTTTTTCCCTTCACACTTCCTGTCTCATCACAGGGAGAGTTGACTGTCCCGTGCTTTAGTCACACTGTAAAGACTTGTGATGATTGACAGTGATTCACATAATATTTTTCTGTCCTCTTTGAAATCTAAAATGTAAATGAGTGGAGCTCTTTCATGCGGTTCTGCTTGTATGTGAAAATCTTCCGCTTGTCGCGAATAAGAAGCCATCAAGAATTTTAATTGCTGTGATTTAAAGCGATGTAAGTAGAGACTTGAGGCTTATTGAGACCCGCAATCATTAATTCTAAATTGTTATGTCAATGAGGGGATCTGTCTTCCTGCCAGTGTAATTAAGAATGATGAATTAGCATATTACTGCCCCCACACACAGACTCTCACATTGTTACCCTGCCCTGCAGCCCCCGGCACCCACACAAGTTGCACTCCGCTGTCACCGATGAGACAGAGGAGAGAGAAAGCGACTGAGCTGCCACCAGCATGTGGGTTCCTGTAAGACCCTGGAATGTGAAGTGTGGGTGGAACATTTGCCGCAAATTTTTCATGCTACTGATGCAGGAGGTAGAGACGAAGCGAGGGAAAAGAAAGAAAGAGGAGTAAACAAAATGCTGTGCGATAAAGAGAGAGAAAAGAAAGGGATGAGGAAGAAAACGAAAAAAGTCTCAGGTAGAAAAAGAGAAGCAAGAGACAGCTCTCTCCTTTCTGTCTCTCGTTTGCGGAGTTGCTTGGCAGAGAGCGCGGCAGGGACAGCAGGACCGGAGTTTTAAATGTAGCTCAGTGTTGGCAGAGCTGTGTGTGAGTGCACTCTGTGGGAGCACCAAATTTTGTCGCCCAGCGCAACATGGCGATTCAGACAAAAACACAGCGGAGCCCATCAAAACCCATTTACCCCGCTGGTGCATATATACACCCCACAAGCTTGTGGTCGGATGTTCTGTGCTCACTATAGCTCCACTCTCACAAGCCTTCACTGTGCGTACGCTGCAGTGCCATGAGGAATGCATTTGAAAACCATGCCTGGGATGCCACACTTTCTCTTGTTTCTGGGCCCGTACGAAAACGGACAGCACACCGCAACATATTAGGTGACCATTGCAATATTTGTTTAATACGCATGTGATCAGCAACACATGTCCATCCTCCCACACTTGATATCTTTTGTGGGATGACAAAGAGCAGGAGAGAGAGATGGGGGAATAACGGGGAAGAGTTTGTTCTCCCATGTGGTTTTGGCCAGTTCTGGGGAGCTTGGAGCGCCGCCAGTCTATCCCCGGTCCAGCCTTTGATATGGATGGAGTTCATTATGTAACTGAATCTATTGTCAGAGAATAAAACAATATGGGGGAGGTGTGTTTTGTGTTGCGTGTGTGCGTGTGTTTTTGGGCCACAGAGGACCTAAAAAGCAAGTGGCTGAAGGGGCATGACATTTATACGACGCTCTCTCACCTTATCACAGTCCAGACACTGTTAAAATGCTCGCGCTCGCTTCTTTGGCTTTCAAATGAGCTGCATGCTGCATCACAGCACTGATCTCCTCACAGGTTTCTCACTTTGCTGTTGTAATAAAATGTGTTGGAGCGTTTAGCAGCAAATCTTTCAAGAATTCATTCACTCCTTTTTGTCGTTTTCTTTCTTTTTTTTTTTTGCATTCACACTGCTGCAAAGAATTGTACTTCCGCCTCCCAAGAACACAAATGGGAAGCATCAAACAGACGTGAACCTATACGCCCTCTCCCTGCTGTTTCCTTTTACAAAACATTTTAGACTAGACACCAAACTGAAGAACTTGATCAGTTGCATTTGGTCAACAGGCGATCTCAACCTGGACCGCAACAAACACAAATAGAGGTAAAGCAACCATGACTCTGGCTTTCACCCTCATTCTCCCTCCTGCTGCTGCAGCTAGACCCCCCTTTTCCCAGGGACCGTGGCCTCACAGCGAGGCTTGGGAGCTGCGACCGACAGAAAGCCATAGTCTTTTAGTGGTCTGCTGAGTTCATTATGGCTGAGCTATGGTGAGAGCAACAAACCACAGCGCGGTTGCAGAGGTCACCCGCGGCACAATGCTCTGGCGCCTCTAACCTGTCACTGGGTCCCTGACCGGTGCTTGCTCTCACAGATGAGGAGGAATGAAAATACAAAAAAGCATTTTATACAAATTGATATTTTCACATTTTAGCAGTTTAGTAGTCTAAATATGGATTTGACCTTTTACATCACACATAGAAGAGATGAACGCTGCTGATTTTCTCACATCATAGAGCTGAAGTGACCAGTCAGAACACTTCTTGGAGATGGGTGGCTGCAAATTTTGGGGCGCATGCTGGGTGGTCAGTCAAAGTGACCACTGACTCATTGAGTGAAACAACATATTGAGATTTGAGGGACAAAAATATGGAAATAAAAATGTAAGTGTAGAAACAGTTAGGTCACAGTGATGCTCTTCTTTTATATGACATTTGGACTGTACATTTACAGATGCATTTTTCAATAAATATAAGTGCATGTAAGCAGATTTCTAAGATCTACAAACAACCAGTGCAAAAGACACAAACTGGTACCAATACATATGAGTATAATCCAGAACAAAAAAGCACAAGAAAAAGAGAAGAACCTCTTACCTTCCCTCAAATACCAAACACAATAATAATTAAAAAAAACAAAACAAATCTGCTTTATAACCTCCTGAAGCCTCTTACACACTGCAATGTTTATTGTCTTATAAGTTAATTGCAAGCCACACTATGGACTTGGATCTAATAAACTTAGGTGAAACTTAATTGATTAATTGGTGTGTGATGCCATGCTGTATTTCTATTGGTTGTTTAGTAGACATGGCACTTGCCACACTGTGCCCCAAAGCAGACATGTCCAAAGTACAGCTCGTGAGCCAATCACAGCACAAAGACTGATTTTATATGGCCTACAGCTTCCATCTCAATATGTATTATTTATGGCCCGCCAGCACTGTCAAACTGAATAAACAATCATGCAAGTTTAAAATGCAATTTCTCTTTTCACCTAATGGTGGCGGCACCATTTTGAAATTTCGCCTGGCTGTGTGACCTATGCTGTGACCCCTGCTAGCAAATTTCTGCCATGGCAACTGTGGATAAAGAAGAGGAAAGTTGATTTTTAGGGCCTCCAATTCCAGGAGAGATGAAAATTACAATATATTTTCACTAAAACTGAAACTATTTTGTCCCCTAATTTGCCAAGGACTGTCACCATGTGTAAGGAATTTAGTGTAAAGAGATATTACTGAACAAAACATGCTACTATATGACAAGCTATCAGGGAGCGACTATGCTGAAAAAATATAACAACTTGAAGCTGTCTTGGCCTCACAACAGCAGTTTTTCACGCAGACCCATGAGTCAAATGAAAACACCACCAAAGCAAGCTATGAAGCGGCCATGTTAATTGCTAAAAATGGTAAACCTTTTACCTTGTACGGTTAAAAAAAAAAGTCAGGAGCAACAGTTGGCCCTTGAACATTTTCATATTATCAAATCTGGCCCTCTGTAAAAAAAAAGTTTGGACATCCCAGGTTGTCTGTGATTCTCTCTCACTGTAGGACCCCAGTTTTAGAGCCACAACCAAGGATATTGCCACGTTAAATGATCTTTCGTCCGAGACAGCACAAAACCACACAGTGTGTAATGGGCTTGACACTGTAGTCCTTTCATTTTTTTCAGTTTTAATTTGTTTTTGCAGCATGCATATTCTTTTTGTATACACTTTCATTTTAGCTTCTTTAATTTCAGCATTCCTATCTGGCGAGCACGAAGCAGACGCCCACCAGTTACACAAACACAAGCTAGTAAGTATATTTTCAAGTTTTGGAACACGTGCTAATTGCCTTTGGATTTTTTGTGTTATTCAATAAGCTTGTTTTAGCATTTGATCTGATTTTGATTGCATACCTTAATTTTAGGACCAAACACAAAGGGCAGCTTCTTCCCTTAAGCTGCTGGACGCAAATGAATTAAGACAGTTTCCAATGAACGTGTTGCTAGAATCAGCAGCACATGTCATGCGATTCACTTGTGTTTCATTTTTGTGCAGTTTTTCCTAAAGCTGAAATCACTGTCATTTGAGAACAAAGTAACATGTTAATAAAGGGGTTTAAGTTATTTCAACTGTACAAATGCAAGCTTTTTTATTTTATTGTATTTTATCTTATTTAGATTTTAGATTCTCATATCTATCATATTATCCATTCTAAGCTCCTGGTGTGTTGTCTGAATTGTATCTATTAACTTTATTTATTAACTCTCTTGTGTGATAGGCATGTGCTATGACTAATAAAGACTAATAAAGTTGTTGATTGATTGGTTGATTAATTAATTGAAGTGTTTTTTTTACAGGTTAAGTCTTATTTTTCTACTAACCTAAACACAAATCACAAAATACTAAAATGTAATTGAATACATGTTTTAAACATATTAAGTAAACAACCTGGAGCTGTGGCTTCAGGCTGTGCTGTCAGTGTCAGCGCTGTGCTGCTGACCAGCAGTTTGATTTGCCTGCAGTGGCTAATAGCAGCTCAATGCAAATGGTTGCGGCGAGTTATATTTGGACCTGCAGCGTCTGATAATAATTTGAATGAATGAAAATGAGAGCGGCGTGTTTGCTGTGTGAGGGCGAGATAGACAGAGAAAGATACACAAGCTTTACGGTTGTGTGAGCTTGTTCCCAAACTTGGTGCTCTGCATTTGAATGATGCATAAAAGGAGGTGATGACTCAGCAGAGGTAAAATGTGAGAGATGGATTTTGTGTCTGTGGTCAAACCTTGACCACAAAGAGTCACTAATACACGAGTGGAGTGTGAGACTGGAGTTTGTAGTTTTCAGTTCTCCTTTCTCTGCTGTGCATTCCCGTAGGTAATGTTTGGCTTGGTCCAGCTCCATCATTTTCTCCCACGTCAAAAAATCAACATGACAACAGTCAGTGTTCAGCGACAATTATATTCATGATATTTCACAGGGAAGCAGCAACCGTGTTTGACAGCACTATGTTGACTTTTCAGGAGGGGCCAGAAATAAGCGTTATGCCAGCACTCAGTAAGGTCATCTGCAGCCAGAGCCCCAAAAAATAAATGGCCTGGTGCGGGTTCAAAACCAACATAAACCACAGATCAAATGTCTGCCTGTTTAAACAGTCGCTGAGCAGCTTACTGGTTGTACATTCATACAAGAAATATTCAACAAAAATAAAACAAGAGAATTTAAATCTCATGTCTGATGTATTGGATGCTGGGTGCTTAAATTCCCTCTGGGCTCCAGATAAAAGTCTTCCTCACAAGTTTCTCCTCAGTTCTGCAGCCAAGAGTCAAAGATGGGACCTGCTTTTTTATTTAAAGTCATCCATCAACCCATTTCAAGTCACATGTTGCGACTCAGCGAGACAGAGAGAAAAAAAAGCTGGAAATCACAATTTGTCTTAGCGACTGAGCTGCGAGGTCACGTGGTTATGAAGTAATGGCAGTGTCAGATTTTAAAAGTCTTAGACGAACACACGAGACAGAAGGACATCGAGGGGACGGCGCTGACGCAGCGAACGCTCACATGTGCCAGCAAGACGCACTATTGGCTGTAGCAGCTAATGAGCTTGAACTTTGACCCTTCGGCTAGGCGGGGGACCTGGTGCTCGTTTGGCCCTAGTGCTGCTTTACTGTTTTTATGGTTTAATGGCAGAGGAGTGGGCTGGAGGGGAAATGGTAGAGCTTTCCATGAACAAGAACATGTTGTTGCTGAAATGGATTTCATACTCTTCTTCCAGACATGTAGCCTGAAATCATCTGACAACAGAAATCCAGTTATTTCTGCTGTTCTGTTCTGTTTTATGATTCAGTTAGAAAGAAACTCTTATTTGAATTTGACCTTTAGGCTGATTTAGATCTTTTTAAATGAGGTGGACTTGGTAGACTGACTTCAGCTACCTTAAATATGCATCTCTCTCTCTCTCTCTCTCTCTCTCTCTCTCTCTCTCTCTCTCTCTCTTTCTCTCTCTCTCACACTCACACATACATACACACACACGTTTGTACAGCTATCTTTGTTGGGCCTTCACACTGACTTCCATTCATGTGTATAGCCTAACCCAAACCCTAACCTTTCATACCTTACCCCTAAACTTAAGTCTTCACTCTAAAATTTAATGTTAAAGTTGTGGGGTACAAGATTTTGTTCCCACAACGATTGTCGGACCCCACACTGTGAGTGAAAATTCAGGTTTTGGAGCCCACAAACACGGAAAACACACACAGACACACACAAACTCACACACCTAGCATTTTGCTTCCTGGCAGTGTCGAAATGAGGTAGGATGGTGTGCAGGGATTATATGAGCGAGTGTGAAAAGTGATCTATAGTCTGGGAGGATGGTGTTTTACTAAAACAGACCTTTAGCCGCTTTGCGGTGTGATATCCCTGAGAAGAGGTGCTTTTGCTGCTGCAGGGGAGGGAGATGGGGGACAACACGGGGCAACAGGATGGGCCACCTGACTGAGGGTCAGGGTTACTAGAGGTCAAAAAATCAAGAAAATATCAGATGAAGTCACTGGAGATAACAAATTATTTAAATGCACCTCCCAAAAAATGAAAAATAAAAAAAGGCATAAAATAATGAAAAAAATGACATTTTTTATTACCATATCATGCTGCTTAAATGGGTTTACAAGAAACTGTCAAATTATACAAGCCAGGACCTGAGTGCAGAAGTCCAGAAATAGAAAAACTGCGAAAGGCTCCTTTACAAATTAATCTTCAGATCACTAACAAAGTTAATAAATCACTGACAGACCGTCATACTGGAACAGTTTGATTAAATACTTGTTTTGCATTTTTTCCAGGCTTTTTCAGACAAATTTGGCAAACATCAAAGTTAATCAGCCACCTCTGTTACAACACCAGTTCTGATCAAAGCACAAGACACAGATCTCGGTGTAACACAGGTGCTTTAATGAAACAAAGCTTGAGGAAAAAACGAAGGTATAAATCCAGTGGGCCGAGTGGTAGTGAGTGGAGCAGAGCTAGCTAAATGGAGTACATGCGGGCAGGCGAGTGGAGGGTGGATGGTGGAGCGTGGCAGGTGAGAGTAGGTTGAGACCGCTGAGCCAAAACACTGGGAGGCAGATTAGCAAAAATATTGACAAAGATTTTAGTGATAGAACCACCACATAGGTTGCAATGGTCTAAAAATGAGAGGGTGAAAAGCTGGAGTCTTTATATCGTGGCAGATGAGGTCGATGGCTGTCAGGTGTGAATAGTTATCGCGGTGAGGAGATGCCGCACTCACAGCACACACACAAACACAAAGACAGACAGGAAGAAGTGGGAAGAAGGGAACACAGGGGAACTCTGGGAATTGTGGTTCCTAACAACTCCAAGTTTGGATCATTTGTCACAGAATGTCTCAAGGAGTTGCCATGCAATTACATGAAACATTAACTTACTTAAATCATCATTAACAATATGCATCTTCAGCACAAAAGAAATTGGGAACAACTTCCACCCTTTTTCACCCAGTCAGGTCTGCAACATATGGTAAGCATAAGAAATAAGGCCTGCAGAAACAACATTTAATTCACAATATAAAATAAAGCTGGGTTAGGTGCTTTAATGGCTCAAAGGCAGGTGTGACGCTCTGTGAATAGACTTAAATCAAATATGCTTTCACCTGCATAAAGACCTTTGGTGTCAATACATCCCCAAAAAGTAGCGATGCAGCTGGTCTTTTTTATTTTGACTGTGATACAGATGTGACTAGTAAAATAAATAGCATTGAATTTACAAGTGCCAAAACTGGAGTCCCTGTAATGGCACATGTTAATGGAATGAGATTATGATTAGTTAGTTATTAGTTAAATCAGTGCATCTTGTTATGATGAGTCAAACGCTTCTTGGGTGAGACATTAAAAAGCAGGTCTCTCTCACGTCACCCTCCAGCCTCAACACAAACAAGTTTCAACAGGAAAGATTTCTTTTTCTGAGTCTAATTTCATTCATCATTTCATCTCTTTTTTTGCCGTACTAAAAGAAAATGAATATATTGTGATTTATTGTTTGTTTCATGTCCAAACAGGGACAATGTTCCATCTGATCCTTAGACCTGCAAGCTTTCCCGGGTAGTCGACTTTATTTATGCTGCTGCTTGTGGCTACTCAGTTATTCTATGTATCTCATTTTACCATCATTCTTGACATTTACCTCTCTTTCTCAGCTTTGCTTTTCTTCCCCTCTTCAATTATAGGGTGCATTTGCATGGCAAGTGTGTGTGTGTGTGTGTGTGTGTGTGTGTGCCTGCACACATGTAAAAGTAACTGATCTCCCAGGATGGGACTAATCCCAGGGTGGCAGGAGCAGAGGGGCAGCCAGCACATGTGCATATCTTTCAACTGTGGTCCATGATGTTTAGTCTTGCTTCGTCAGCACTTCTTGAACCAGGTCCAGAAAAGCTTTCAATGGGCCACAGTTCTGTGCTCCCTCAGCATCCTGAAGCCCACGCACCCTCTCTGCCCAGAGGACTTCCCCATCACAAGACGAAAAAAATAACAAGATGAATATAACAAAATCATTGTCAGAATGTGATGTTGATTTCCTCAGAGGTAAAGAGTAACTTTTGGTCTTTAAGGTTTTTTGCCCTGCAGGGACTTTCCAAACATCACTCATGATCCTTCATCACATGGCAGGTTGGCACCGCAAAGACAAAGGTATCGCTTGCTTTTCATCCCAGTTTCTGTCCCTCCGCCTTCTCTTATCCCTGTTTTTTTTTCTGCTCTCAAATATCTCCAGGGCAGCTAATTTGACAAGCAAATAAAGCCGCATTTTGGCAGGAAGGTTAAGGGGTTTTCCCCGAATTTTTTTAAGGCTGCAGTTCATCGCTGTCAAAATACAACCCACAGTCACATAATGACATCAAGCAGCATCTGAGAGGATGAGAAGGTGCATTCATGTCACATGCCTGCTCAGCAGAATATTTAATGTTAATACATTTAACTTAAAAATACAAATCTAATTTCAGTCAGACTATGTTTGCACTGTTTTTATGTTTTGTATCAAAATCAAAAATACTTAAATGATCCTTAAAGGACCATACCAGGCTATTTTCAACTCCTCATCATTAGCAGAGATCGCCCCATCTTCTACAAATGTTGTTAATATTCAACCATGTGTGCACTTTAGTAGATCTCAGACTGCTTTTTACATCCCACTCACTGTCATTCTTAATATCTGCATTTATTTGGTCAGAAATCACTGAGTGAAAGAGAAAGAGGGGAGCCGGGAGTGTTGAGGCAAATGTTATTACGCCTGGAAAAATTGTTCCTTACAAGTGCTGCCTTTCTGGCTCAAATATTACCGTGAAAAAGGATTTTTACCAAGACACTCTTTTTAACTAACGCTGTCACAGGTACTCAGGTACTTTCTGTAACTTCTATTGAATATGGACAAAATGTAAATGGACACCATATCTAAAAGACGAAGCTATTTT
>JAQLOL010000009.1:11580329-11590395 GCA_029783665.1 Naso thynnoides | reverse complement strand
ACCTGTTAACCCCATATCCTGAGCCAAGGACTGCTGCTGAGGTGGCCTTTAATAATGCCCTCAGCGCCACCAGGGCATGGATTGAGATGGTTTTTGGCCTGCTCAAGTCCAGGTTAAAGACTACTTTGGTCAACCTTTAATGCAGAAAATATTTTTATACAAATCTTATTTTTACATGTCTTCTTGTTCCAATCTCTGCAGGCTCCAATGCTTGAAATACCTTAGGCAGGCTCCTTACCGGGCCTGTGACATAGTGGTTGCACGCACTGTCCTCCACAACATAGCCACCATCCGAAAGGAGAGGCTTCCTGAGATTCTCTAACCCTAACGAAGAAAGATAGGAAGAGTCTGCCCCTGTATAGGGACCCACAGATGGGAGGACCCTGAGGAACCTGAAAGGGACACCTTTTTTTCTTAATCCCCATCCCCCTCTTTTGTTAAGTTCCTTGTTATTTCAGTTTATTTGGCCTAGCTACTTTACCCCCCCCCAAAAAAAAAAAAAAAATTGTAGAGGCAAGACAGTAGACAAAATGGCATTCAGATGTTTATTGCTCTGAGTCACCAAGCTGAGGAGACAGAATGGCACAGAATTAAATACTGTGAAAACAATGACCTTATCCTCTCTGCTTGGATTCATACTTACATCCTTTTCCATCTTGTTGATTTCAAGTTTTAACTTTTTTATCTGCAGGTGATTATGCTGGATTGAGAGCTTCAGGTATCGTTTGTAGAGCACCTTCACATCCTATGATCAGAAAATGTGTCAGAGTGTGGCCAAAAATGCACTTAATGGTGATTCTGAAAACAGGAAAAAGAAAAGAATGGTAACTCACTTCACTCCTTCCAGTTGAGGATGGGGTAGTCTGCTGCAGCAGGGTTTGATTTATTAATTTTGACAATGCAAACACCATGAATAACATTTAACATTCAGACTTACATCTTGGAGTACACTGTCTTCTACAGACAGAGTCTCTTTTTCATCTCTGTCCTGGTGGTGCTGATGACTAGGTCCTTCACCCTGCAAATGGAGGAACATCAGTTATTTGAGCAGGGGTAGGAGGCTAGACTGCACAGTGTTTCAGGTTGGGACTTACAGGGTCTTCTGGGGGCCCTGCTGCATCTTCCGGGGGTTCCAATAAAATAATTTGTTCTCCCCTTACTGATAGAACAAACATGTGAACAGTCAGCTAAATCAACTGAGGGACACCATGCAGCGGAGGGACAGTGGTTGACAGTACCTTCAACAAATGTGGCCCGGATCTCTGGGTCCATAGGAGAGGAAGAGGCCCCCCGCAGGTCCCATCAATTTTGGGGCCCTTGTTGCAGCTGAGGGCTAGGGATTCTGCAGTTGAAAGCTCCTCAGGTGGGGGTCCCCCACCAGTGGCCACCAGTTGAGATTTTTACATAGTCACAGCTTTACACTTATATTGACATAAATTTCACATTTTCTTATGCATCACTTTGAAAGAATATTTTTATATCTTAACCTGTTGCCAGGTCTGTTTCTGGCCTCCGAGGTTGCTTCTGTTTAGACAGTAAAAGGAGGTTAATATAAGATACAGTGACTGCTTTGTGGTTGGTTTGTTCCTCATCCTAGTACAAGAGAATCAATTAACCCCTGCACACATTTAAACAGAGCTCCTCTGTTGAATTGGTGGATTAGGTAAATGAGATAATATATGATCAATTGTGTGATAAATGTTATGAATCGTATAAAACAATTTGATTAAATACAGCTACTTCAACTCAGCTGATAAATGTGATTAAATAGAATATCACTATCGGTAGCCTAAAACTCGTCTTGTGGTGAATTTCTTTAATTTTACAGGCTACATTACAATTATCTGTTATGTTAAACGGATGGTATCATAAACTTTCCTTTGGTCACTTTGACACGGGATTACATACTTTCATCTGAAATAATGAATGGATGAAACATCACTTATGCATTTAGCCTGTCAGCAATGCTCTGCCACGCAGCTTCTCTTGATTATTTAATTGTGGCGGTGTTGCCTTTCTTCGTTATGATATCCTTGTAATCTTCATACAACTCTATGAGAAGTGTTTGTTCTGCTTGGGAGAAAGACTCCGCCCGTGACTTGGAGCCTTGTTGAGCCATTTTGCAACACTTTCAGCACTCGACTTGTTGGATCTTTTTATATTCCATGGGGAGGCACTCAGTGTGAGGCTTAACAGGTGAGGCTAGAATTAGCGTCAAGTGGAGCCAACTGATCTCGTTTGATGGAACGGGTTGGGGCTTGGTTTGGAGTTGCCGTTAATTCAAGCTTCAAGATTACACCTTAGTCTCTATTTTCTTAGCGACTTTGATGGAATACCCCCCGGTTTGGAAAATGTATTGCACAATTGCAATGAAAACACACTCAACCCCCTTACTTTGAAAAGATGAAAACAACAAAAATAAGAGACCCGGGTAAATGTGTTTTGTTTAGTCTTAATTGTTCAACCTGAGCGCACTTTTATTTTGTTTCGTTGGTGCGCTTAGTTGGAGCTCATGGTGATTGTTGAAATGACTGTGGGCAACTGTGTGGTTATGGAACTAGCAGGATCAGGCCTGGCCCATGCCGAACTACTTCCCCGTTGCTGTGGCTCCCTCATCAGCGACACTCCTCTGTGACGACCCAGCAATCCTCGTCCGTGACGACCCAGCGACACTCCTCCGTGACGACCCAGGCACACGTTGTCCTCCACTGTCTCCTCCCGACGATGACAACGTCTGCGCAGTTAGCTTTGCACTAGCTCCGACTAGCTAACTCAGCTAAACTTTTCTCGTCTCCAATACTCGCACACTCACGGCGTGATATTCCAACGCAGTTCAGTCCGTCAAGGATAAAACACGACACAGGCACAACACACAGTCCCATAGTCTCTACTCAATGCGATTAACACGTTGCTCCTTCTTCCTCATCTCTCAGGTCTCCCCGGAAGTGTAAACACACCAAGGTCATGAACTCACACACGTAATATGTACAACATAGTATGAATTACTTTTTAACTTTTTTAAAGGCCTTTACACCACATGAAATAAAATTTTTAAACTCACTCATTTTAAACAAATTATCTATATATTTTAATACCTTGTTTATATCAAATAATTATTTATGTAAATATTAACTTCACCATGAACTGGCATTTTCCCATGAAATAAACAAAATAAATACAACTGATATTTATCAGAGTATTACAATTATTTTTGCAGCAATTCAAACCAATGAAAGATACTGTGATATATATTTGATTGAGCACTCTGTGCTTAGAAACATTTGTAGCAACATAGAGTCTGGTCTAGACCGCTCTATTTGTAAAGTGTCATGAGATAACATTTGTTGTGATATGGCGCTATATAAATAAAATTGACTTGACTTGACTTGACTAGATGCAAATTAGCCATGCATTGCATGATGACTGCAGACAGAAACGCTGAAACACAGGTCAGAGATCATCCTCAATGGATGAGCAGTGTGAGCAAACAAACTCTTAAAATTGTTTAGCTTGCTAACTGTTGTGTTGATGAAGCTGAACCTGCAGGACAAACTGCGATGGAGAGATGATGTATAAGGAGTAACATTAAGCAGGTCAAAGAAATTAAGGGTGTCTTAGTTCCTAACATGATTTGAGCAGTTGACTCTATTTTTAGCTCACTGTAGCTTAACTGCAAACATCGGCTGCTCATTTGTGAGCTAGCAGGATTAGGGTTGGGGTTTTGTTAGAAAAAAATTAATCGCAAAGCATCAATGAATCAATTTTTCCACCCAGCCCTAGACAGAACGTGCACAGGTTAATCGCACGTTAAAAAAATGAACAGAATTAAAATTAATTTGCATTAACATGACATTAATGCGTCGACTTTGACAGCACTAGTTGTACAACAAATGATTTTGATATAGATAGATCCTTCCTTCATTAGAGAATCTTGCCATCACGCTGACCCCGTAGGATGATTAGTAATTGTTATTCTAATCACTTAAACAGTGGTACATGCAGTACATGAAGGTAAAAAATACCCAAGGCCATCTGTCAGCTCTGTAGTAGCCCACTCAGGTTGAACATATTGAAGGGTCTTCAGAAATCAAGCTAATATACAGAAGCTTTCACAACCCACTTGTATTATTTATAGGTCTGGAGCATCTTTTCCAGCAGTTTCCATGACGCAGCATTTGTACAAATTTGTCATCTGACCAAAGTAAGTCAGTCATAATGGGGTGAAAGCACTTTTTCCTAATATTTGGAAAAGGTCAAGTATGTTGATTTTTACTTTAAGACTGTTTCTCTATGTTCCAGCTCTACATTGTACTTTCAATGAATGCTGTGCCTTTTATCAAATGTGTTTTATGTGCCTTAAAACATTGTTGTTTATTTATGTTCTATGTCTATTTATGTCCTTCCTGGTATTTGATCAGACTTGCAGCCTTTTGAAGGTTATACAGTAGATGTCAGTTAGCATTTTAGGCTATACAGTCTGAAGTAAGAGGCAGTTATTACAAGCAGTTTCTACTAAAAATACCTGTTTCATTCTAATGAAATATGACATTTCTTAATAACTAAATGACATTTACTGCTTTTCAAATGTGTGTGCGATTCTAATTCATTCATTCATTTATGTGTGGTTTGAAATCCATGTGATAATTTCCTGTTTACATGTCTTATCAAAGCCAAAAGAGGACAAAAACTGACAGGCCAGATAAACACAAAGACACACACACACACCAATCAGAATTCATTAAGTGGGCTATCATGTGTCCAAGCCCATCGTACCGACGCAGTGAGCATGCCTGTGCATGCTGTCTGCGTAATTATTTGAAAAGAACGTGCATATATGCCTGATTAGTCAAACAGTAGGAATATCCGTCCTGACCACTGAGTGCTAAACATCCCAGCAGTTGGCCGGATTGGTGTCACACTGAGTTAGAACAGGCGCTGGTTACACGCCATCGATGTAAACAAAAACAGGGAAAAGGGGTGGCACAGGCCATGTGTGTGTGAGGTGTGGGCGTGCATATGATTTACTGTCACTCATCTTGTGTTATGAAATACTGCTTTGCTGCTTTGAATGGCAGCACCTGGCGAGATATTCTCTCATGCTATAATGATGCTGTCAAAACTTGCACAAGGTTCAGTGAAAAAATGATTTAACTTTCACATGAAAATATGCCTTTGGAATAAAGTGAGCTGTGAACTGGCTTCAGTGGGATTAATCATGACAAAATGTGCATTGCATAGTGATTAATTGCATACATACACAATCTTTGGAGACCTGCTGTCACCTGATGCATGGTTAGAGTGAGGACATTTTGGATTTATGCAAAGACTTTCAAAAAAAAATATGCATCGGTTGTACCTTTTTCTCAGAACACTTGAGTCTGCTCACAGTTTAATACAATTTTGCACAGAGGCCAGGTATGTTTGATGTCTCAGTCACCAGCCAGGCACCTGGTGGGGAGTTTATGTAATATTTGTACCGAGGTGGGTTGGAGGTGACACAGCCTGAGGGGTGACTCACCTGATGTTATTAGTATTTATTATTAATGTTGTGTGTGTGCCTCTGTGTGCATGTGTGCGAGAGAGGTGAAATTAAATATATCAATCCTTGCCAAAGACTTGCACCTTTCCCTCCATCCTTTCTTCCCCCCTCCCTCTAGTTTTGACTCTGCGTGAAACTTTTAGAGTTACGTAAACAGCACACCAAAGAGCAGCAGCTCACTGACGTTGAAGGTTAAGCATTTATAAGATCACTCAGTGGTAGTCACATTTACCAACTACCTTGCTCGGAGAAGTAATGCTGGTTTGGAATTGACAATTACCCCTGATACAGGTCTGCAGAACGCCTCATGGAAACAGTGAAGCACTCAATTTTCCTATGTGTTTTTCACAGAGCTCCTCCGTCTGCAGACTCAGGAATCAAATCACCTTATGTTACATCTCTAACATATGGCTCTATATAACAGGCTGGATATCTTATGACCCACCAGACATGTGTGGTGGTGTGTGCATCTGCAGGAACAATGTCCTCTGCCTGTATGTTCTTACACTGCAGTGTTCCAGACATTTCTGGGTGTCACCCTTAGAGCAATGGGTGTGTAGGTCTCAGCCAATAACAGCGCACAGTGAGTCCTGGATCATATAAAAACATAGCGACCAGGTGTTGGACCCCAAAGAAATGAAATGGAGGAACTGAGGAGGAGGGCCCACTTTGAATCCCACTGACTCCGCCTTTAAATGACATGATGCTCTCTGTGCAAAACATACTTACATTGTAAAAGTGGGGCTGTAGCTTACAAATAATGGCCAAACACAAATTGGTAATTAAAGGACCGTACCAGTCTATTTGTGACCTCTCAATATTAGCAGAAATCGCCCCTATCTTCTACAAAAGTTGTTAAATTCAACCATATGTTTACTTTAATAGATCTCAGACTGCATTTTCAAACCTAATTCACTGCCATTCATGTTGAAACAATGTATAGAAACAATAAAGGACACGTGAAAGTTGCCAGTCATCGGTAATTCACCCTCCTAAAAAGAATGTCTGTGTTTATCTGGTCAAGAATTGCTGAGTGAGCAAGAGAGAGAGGGGAGATGGGAGCTGTTGTGACAATATTACACTGGGAAAAATAGTTCCTTACAAGTGCTGCCTTCCTACCTCCAATAATAGCATGAAAAAGGGTTTTGGCACCGATGTTCTTTTTAACAAACTCACATTATCAGGTACTTTATGTGATTTTTATTGAACATAAACAAAATGTAAACAAACGATAAATGTCATGGATAAAGCTGTTTTGGGAAAAATGGGTGGGATTTATGTAACCAACTGTATGTGGCCAATGTTGACAAAGGACAGTGATGGTTCTTTAAGAGGATTTTTACATGATTTGTCATTTTCATCCTTATTTCCACATATGATGTGAGAATTGCTTATTGAGGAAGAAATTACAGATTTGACAATAAACGACATTCATATATTCAGATTTAGAGTCGGACAACTTTATTTATCCTAGAATATAAGTTTCACAAATCATTTATGTCACAAACTTTTTAATTTGGTTTCATTATGACCTGATAAAAAGAAAATGACATCATTTATTCAAGATATCAAGTCTGTTTTAGTTATTCACTCAGTTGTCTTACAAAAAGGTTGAATTCCCAAAAACTTGCACACAGTTTATATATTAAAGTTTATTGGAAAATCTCCACTGCTTGCTAAAATTACAACCAGTCTGTGTGTCATTAAATTTTAGACTGAAAATTTTGGCAAACACATCCAGCAGACTTTAACATTTACATTTGTGATGTAAGTCCCATCTTTACTCTCCTTGTAGATCTGTTTTGACCTCCAGTAACTCTTGATGGAAATATCCATATCTTTACCAATTAAAGGTTCAGTGTGTAGGATTCAGGGGGACCTGTTGGAACAATATTGCAGAAATTGAATTTAGAATTCATAAATATGTTTTCATTAGTGTAGTCATCTGAAAAAAAAAGTTAAATAGTCTTTTCATTATGTCAGAATGAGCCTTTTATATCTGCAGATGGAGCATGTCCTCTTTGACTGAGTCTGTTTCTACAGTGGCCTAGAGGGGACAAATCAAACATTAGCACTAAAGAGTGCCTGTGACATTTTTCTTGTGACCACCGCAGCTTTCCCTACTCACTCAGAAAGGGAGGGTGAGTGGAAGGCTATCAAGCCACATGCAATCTGCAACTTCACCTCTTCATGCCATTAAATCCTGCACACCTTCGATGCAAACTTAATCTGCCTGCTGTTTGGCGCTCAGTAGTGCACAGCTGATTTATCAGAGCTTTCTTCCTGGAAACGGATACCTGCTACAGCTGGCTGATGAGTGCAGTGAGCATGAACCAAAGCGTTAAAGTTGCAAAACTATCATCTGAAACATCATAATGCTCCTTAGAGAAAAGGGGAGGCTTAAACTTATGTTGATAAGTTTGGGATTAGACAGTACTTCGGTTGTTTCAAGAAGCGAGCGTGAATAAAGATCTTATTGACTTAAGTCTGAAGGGTGAGTTCAGGTCCTCATGTCCACATAAACAGATGTGTTTGTACATTCGCTGTTCCTCAGTCCATTAGAGAAATAACCACCTGTTCAGGAGATTTACAGATCAGACAGGTCAGACAAGGAGAACCCTAACTACTGTCTGTTCGGTGTACGTGAGGTTATCGACTAGTGCCAAATCATTTCTGATAACTCACAGAAAGAGGCTGAGAGTCCAAAAAATAGACTGCTGATAACTTTAAGCTGTTCTGTCCAAGAATGATCATCTCTCAAATGGCTAAAATTACACTGACAGATAAACATGATGATGTTCTGGCTCCATTTTTCGGAGAATGAGAAGAAATCTGAGTCACACATGAACCAGAAAACACCAAAAACACAGGTGTCACATAGTTTACATGGCTGCCATACAGTTGTCTGTACAAAGGGCTGTTTAACTTCATATATTACAACCTCATGCTGTACGTCATGCAGCGAGCCCGATGTCACAGATGATAACAAGGCTGACAGATTGCTGGTTCACCAAAACATACATGTGGTCAACAAACTGAACCTGACCTGAGGCCGGGGCTCTGATTGGATCTGAAACCTGAAGCCTTTGTATTGGAAACGGTCAGCTCATGCTTCAGTCAACAGATTCTCTTCATGATGGCCCGGCCTGACACGCAACATTGCTGAGTCTCACGCCATGCATACGCAGATTGATCCCTCCCTACCTCAGCAGGCACGGTCCGGTGCCCTCTGCTGCACCAATAAGACTGAATTCATCAAGCTGTATCCCCACGTAGAGACAAATTTCATCTCGCTGATTAAGACTGAACGGCAGAGATTCTGCAGAAAGACGAAATTATTCTGGGGAACGGGAAAAATTTTACTTCTCAGAATTTCCTTTTCTTCTTTATTGTTCCAGTAACCACAGCTGCACACAACCATGATGGAGGGATAGAGTCACATTTTCAGAATATATAACTCTTATTACACACAGTGTCTTTAACCTTTGGTTTGAACTAGGGCTGTATTGCTTTTCAGTATCCCTTATTTGCAAGCAAACTGGGGCATGTAGCAACAACTACATGGACTCAAACACAGCTTATTTATTCAAGTTTTTTTCACTTGCCTTTTCATGAGGTCAGAGATTTTGAACAATAGGAAGGAAACATCAGAAATCCTTGGACTCCCTCTGTGCCACAGTTTACCTTATCCACAGTTCATAGCAGAGAAGAAGACATCCTGTACATAGCATGAAAAATAGATAGTCCTTAGGGAGCACAAACCTCCCTCAAGGCCGCACAAACCTCTCAAGTTAGTACTTTAAAAAATAGTCTCAAGAAAGCTCTACCATCTCCTGAGTCATTATGTGTTATGTCATTGGGACACACACCTGTGCTGAATCAGCACTCCAAAACAAACACATTATGCAGCATTAGCTGCATTCTGCTTTTCATAGCAGTATGCAGCATGAAACTGCTGAGTCTTTTTTTATTTTTCTTTTCAGTTTTATAGATCAGGCTTTGCCAGTTTATGAACAGTTACATAAAATAATGGAATTTCATATTTTTCACCATTAAGATGAACCTTTATCTGAGAGACAAGTACAGGCAATCCGATCATAGGAACCAGATTCACTGGCTTTTGGTCACATTACTTTTAATACACTTCAAATGTTAGATAAGTTGGAGCTGTTTCTGCCGATCTGTTGCTATGGAAGTGTAATGTTATTTGTGTAAATGTTATCCTTTCTTCAGTCAACTGGATGTCCTTCAGTAAAATGAGCAGATTAAAGTAGTTTGGATCATATTAATGCCAATGTTGTTTTGGTAATATTGAGAATGAATATGTGAAATCTGCATTTTCCTGCCTAAAAAATTCTTAGAAATGAATGAGGTGATTAAACAGCATAAACTGTGCATTGCTTTGCATTGTGGGACACAGAATGTGTGGTAGACTGGTCTGATGCATACGTGAGAATTTTGGTCAGAATGTGCTAAGGCAACTTCAAATACAGCATATGCTTTTTGGTTTATTTTTTCTTTTTCGCC
>JAQLOL010000009.1:11564551-11580229 GCA_029783665.1 Naso thynnoides | reverse complement strand
GTCATAAAACATTAAAAATGAAAGTTTTAATCTGCATATAAGTCTGATCTTAATAAACAAACTAATAGATGGGATTGTATTCCAATGCTTTTGAAGGAGTTCTTGGACTTTGCACAAGGGTGAACTGTGCAAATGTCACACATAAAGGGTTTCAAACAGACAGAAAAGCAATAGAGTTATTTCAGTTTAAATTATAAATATCTGCACCAAGAGGTACAGACATTTTGCAAAACAACTTGGGGGTAATTTGGCCACATGTCATCAAACCACATGTCAAGCAAATTTGGATTTAGCTTTAAAAAGGCAATTGATATTAAATTTTTCAAGTTTTGTGCATGAGAATTTGTGGTTCTATAAAACTGGTTGGGTAGAAACGGTTTTGCAAAAAACTGGCTGTTATATCTTGAGTTTTTGCCGTGTCACAGCCACATGGCCCGGTTATTGTGTGTTGGATAAAAATAATCTGAAATACATGTCAACCCAGCAGACTTGCTTGGCCCACTCACACAAGTCACACACACACACACACGCTGCATGTGTAAGTACACACATACAGACTTGAGCACATATGTGTAGACCGTGAATTAGATTTCTCACTAACTGATTATGCGTCATGCATGTTACGCACACGTGGCTCTTCATGTGCAACATGCCATCACAAGGACCCGGGGTGAAATGTTACTGATCTGTCAGCTGTTAGATCTCCAGCAAGTGTGCTTGAATAACAAATATGTTGTGTTTTCTTTCCAGCCGCACAATGTTTCATTCACAAAATTGCAAATAAACCAAAGAACATTTAATGATCTTTGTAGCTCCTGTTAGCAAATGACTCAACTGCCTCTCCTCAGCCTTCATGATATTTTTCCTGACAAAAAAGAGACAGTCCATCCTCTTATTTCATTGGTGTCATATGACTGGTTAAGGTTAGACATAATAAAAATTGGATTTGTTGTGATAGTGCCCCTGGTTTAAACTCTTCCCCAGATTAAAAATGACATTTCTGTTTTCTCATGAATCACTTTATCCTCACAGAGGGCCAAAACATCTTTTTTTTTTTTCTCCTGTCATTTCTGTCTTCTTTACTAATTGATGAAGGCAAACATGGCTAGGAAGGAAATTAGTCTAATGCGTACGATTGGCCACCGCCTGAGTGGGCTGCAGCTGGTGTGTTTACTCTGCTTGAGGGCCACGTTGCCAGGGCAGTACATGTGTCGAGGTCCAGCCATGTAACAGAACAGGCTGCAAACAGGCTGGGATTCAAGAGTCGAGATGCACAAAGTCAGAGAGTACTGAGAGACACCTTATGCTGTACTGCATGTTTGTGTTTGCTCAGCCCGACCCTGAACTGGTCCTCCAGTGAGCCACGCTCTGTGCGTTCGAGTTTCAGTGGAGGAAAAATGTTGATGTTAGACTCTTGAACTGAGAAGCTTTGTAGTAAACTCAGCCTGAATAGTTTTTTGCTGTATTTCAGCTGTTATCACAAAATGAAGAATATCATCAAATATCCATTTAAATTTGAATCAACCACTTTTTAATGCTGATTTTTTTTTTAAAATTGTTATTGTATAACCTCTCTGTGAGTGTGCAAGACAGAGTTCTGAACTTTATCAGTGCATAAAAAAATCTAACATACCTGAATTAGTTCCACTGGTAAGTATAGTAACAAAACTAAGTTATGTAAACTTGACAGCTACAATAAATGTGTAAAGATACAGCATAGGAACTCTTTGTATAGGCCAGAACATATTGTGACATTCCCTCCATCATGGTTTTGTGCAGGTTGTGTTATGGCAGCGCTTTGCTGAACAAGCCATTCTGCACGTGTCCTGTTATATGCATCTCAGGGAACACACTGGCTTAATTACTGACCAATAGTCTAGCATTGGTCCACTCCGCCCTGGTTACACAAACCCACCGCTCGAGCCTTGAACAACCAGGCTTAACTACACCTATCTGATTTCATCCCCAATGCCCCACAGAGGGCCAACAAAGGTCAGCAGTGTTGGGGAGGTTTAGGTTTCAGGTTTCACATGAAGTCAAAGTAAATACCAAAAGAGTTTTCTTTGACCTGCTGTGGATAATTGTGCAAAATATGTTTATGTAAAATGTTGTTTAATATATTTAAAGGATGGTGGAGAGTTCAGAAGGAGATAAATGGGGACAGATGGAGCAATGAATAATTTAAATATCAACCTTGTGAACTGAGCTGACATTTGTGTTGCTTCATCCTGCTCTAGTGGTGAAACCAATTTTGTAAACTTGACACACAAACAGCAATCAGCAGCCAACTGCTGCTGCTTAATTGAATTTTAAAAAATAAGAAAAAAGAAGATACAATTTGTGACCATACTGGCCTTCCTTAAATGCTCAGTAAATGTGTCATTTGAGAAGTTACAAGGACTTTTCTTTGCCTTTTCTTTCCTGCTCTGAAAATATAATGCAATGAGATTTTAGTCAAATAATCATCAGTTGGGTGAATATACTGACAAAGTAGGTAAAGGCAAATATTAGAACAGCTTGAAAAGTCCGTCATGTTTCAAAAGTTACATCACCTTGATGTCATACAGCTTCTGAAACCAGGAAAACAAAATACTTACAATATATATATATTGATTAAAAAGTACGTGCATGAAGTAAAATGAAACAGGGCAAAGTTACAGAACTAATAAAGAAAGAAAAAGAGATTGTTTTCATAGTTAATATTACAGTGGCTTCTTCATCTTGACAGCAGGAGTAACACCTGAATCTCAAGACTTTCTCTTTTACGAGTGATTTTCTCTCCACACTGATTCATAGGTGAGAAGATAAGTGAAAGGTGATAAGTGGCTAACGTGGAAAAACGGGGTGAGCAGAGTTTGAGTCACGAACAGCAAGCTCTATCTTTAGACTGTCTGTGGGGCACTTCAATTAACACATATGAGAAAGTCAATACAAATTGGATTGGATGGCTCGCGAGCATCACTTCCATGCGGCTTTTCTTTAGTTGCTATAATGTATTTTTCTTCCCCTCAGTGTGACGCCGTGTATATGTTGCTTGCATTCACAATCATCTGACATTTTGTCTGACCAGCGTCAGAGAGCAGCTCTTAGTTTTAAAAAGAGGACAAATACATTAAAATGTCCAAATTAACCATAAAGGTTTCAAGAAACAGCACTGCTACTGCTTCTAAATTCATCGTTTCAAATGTTGCTTTCATTTATTTATTCCATTTATTGCTTATCCTTGGAGCATGTGACAATATTTCATACATATTGCAATAACTGCTCTTATTATGTGTGTAACCATGTGGCCCAACAATAAAACATTTGCCTTGAATAAAGGGAAATGTCATTTATTTGCCTATGACACCTTTAGCTTTCCTATTACAATTGAGTAATGACTGTGAAATGCAGTATCATGGTTAGATTAACAGTATGGCCTCATTTATTCAATCAAATTTGATTTGCATCACACCTTTTATACAGATTAAAGCTTTTTTAAACTGCTTTATGAAGGACTGACAAGCAAATTAGAGGCAGACAAATAGATAAATAAGGTAAAAAGAAGACGACTGTCCATCAGAAATAGAGATGATGAAATGATAAATAATAGAACCAGTGAAACAGATTAAACAACCACAGAGGAAACAACAAATTCGATGAGAGTAAAACATTTTAAAAGATGAAAACAATATGAACAAGGTGGCACAGGATGAAACACCACGATATCAGCCTTAATAGTGTCTTGCTGACACTTCCCTTCCCCTCAGTCAGGCATGAGGACAAACCTGCTGTGAGGATTGTAAAAGCAAAAAGTCCACCCTCTCTCCCTTCAACGTGCCCTGTGAGCTTGTGTGAGCCGCTGCGCCTCCTCCGTTCTCTGGATCCCGCATCTTCCCAGATGCTTTCTCCTGACAGACAGATGAGGACGATGTTCGCCCCGCTGCCAAATGTGAATGTACTTCAACAGTGACGAATAATGGCTGTTAAAGTGCATGCACATGAGACGTTAATGTGAGACTAGTTTGCAATAAAACGCAATGGTTTAAAATGATGGACGCATTTTAACCAGTCACGTGCACAGTCTACTTTCGTATTTAATTTTTTTTTAAATTGCCATCATCACCATTTCATGGACAGCTGATTTTTTGGCATTTACGCATGATAATATGATGAAATGCTTAGACAAATTCTCTTTAAAAAAAAAAATAAAGAAATAAAAAGCCCGTTTCTTTCTGTGGAGGGACTGTACAGAGCTGACGCACGCAAACAGCCATAGTAACATTATAATTTCGGGTCTTGCTCCAGCTCCCCAAGCTGGAGCGTGACGCATGACGCATTCGGGAGGCGCGGCAAACCTGCCCTTTATAATCTCAGCCTGGATCTACTGACTTCACAGACACAGCGAGGTTAGAGCCCTGACAGCCTTGGAGAGGATTTAAAACCACCTCTTGCCAGAGGACCGTCGACCCTGCCGGTGCAGCAGCTGCAAGCATGATTAAGAAAATGTCACCATCCGAGAACGAGTTCGACATCCCGGCCAAGAATTGCCACAGGATGGTGATTCTGGGCTCCACTAAAGTTGGGAAGACGGCGATCATCTCTCGGTTTCTGAACGAGAGGTTTGACGACCAGTACACGCCCACTATTGAGGATTTTCACAGGAAATTCTACAGCATCAGGGGAGACGTTTACCAGCTGGACATTCTGGACACATCTGGAAATCATCCCTTCCCTGCCATGAGGCGGCTCTCCATTCTTACCGGTGAGTTGAGCTTAAAAAACACTTATCAGTGTGGCTGTTTGCAAAGTTCACTGACTGATGTTAATAAAAGTTTATTATTAGGCTATGTGGCACTAAACCTGTCTTCTCTTGTGTCTCCCAGGTGATGTTTTCATCTTGGTATTCAGCCTGGATAACAGAGACTCTTTCCAGGAGGTGCAGCGCCTGAAGCGCCAGATTTATGAGACCAAGTCCTGCCTGCGAAACAAAACCAAGGAGAACGTGGACGTCCCGCTGGTCATCTGCGGCAACAAGTGTGACAGGGACTTTTATCGCGAGGTGCAGGAGGAAGAGATTGAGCAGCTGGTCGGCGGAGACGAGCACTGCGCTTACTTTGAAATCTCAGCGAAGAAAAACACCAACGTGGACCAAATGTTTCAGACTCTCTTTACCATGGCCAAGCTGCCGAACGAGATGAGCCCCGATCGGCACTGCAAAATGTCCCTGCAGTACTGCGAGGTCCTGCACAGGAAGTCCCTCCGAAACAAGAAGTTTAAGGACGGGAACGCGTATGGGATTGTGGCGCCGTTTGCGCGGAGACCCAGCGTGCACAGTGACTTGATGTACATAAAGGAGAAAGCTGTAGGAGGCAGTCAGACCAAAGAGAAAGGCTGCATCATCTGCTGATACTTTTGCAGCGCGTGTGAGACTTTCCGAGAGACTCTGTAGAGTTGAGGAGCAGCCCAGCCGCTCTGGAAAACAAGCGCACATGAGCCCAAACACTGCAGGCGTCAGCCACCGAAGCGACAGCGACACGTGGGGCAAACGGCGCAGCTCGAACGCCGATCAGTCCCCGCACAGTGATGCAGTAGATGCTCTGAAAAATGCTGTAAAATCTGCCTCTACATTAGCTTTGTGTGAACGGCACTTGAGAATTAAAAATGTTTACATTCAACCACTTATCGCCCACCCCCAAACTTGGTGGAACTTGAATGTTTGTTGCATTATGAACAAAACTGATTCTGAATGTGTATTTATTATGTCTGCGTCGACTTTTGCATACATGAGAAAATAAAACAACTTGTTACTTTCATAACCTGTCTTCCTCTTTCCTTTCGAGCAAAACACAACGCACACTGTTAATGCACATTTTCTGAAGCAGTTTCTGATGAAAAATGTTTAAAAAAAAAAAAGAAACACACACACACACACACACACACACACACAGTATGTTGCCTGAGCTCACCCATTCACCTCATGAACTGACAGATAAACTATTTGGGATGCAACAATGTCCCCTCAGCATTTTTCACTCAGATTTAACTGTGAATGATTTCAGCTCGGGTTTAGCTATTGAATGTGGATAAAACAGTGTTAAATCACTGCATATTTAGTCTCTATAGCCTAACAAAATGTACAGTGTGAAAGATCGCTGTGCAAACATCAGTATGTCAATATTGTAAAAGGACGCTTAAATAATGCCAGAGGCAACAAGCGAATGTGTATACGGCTAATTAAAATATGCTTTAAATCATTCAGTTATTGATCAATTTTATTGCAAAATATGGAAATAATATAGATATAACAAGATATCACACAATAATAAAAATTTAACAATTAAAAAACTAAATGTAATATAAACACTACATAACTGAATATACATTCTAGCAACGCAAAAACAAAAAAAAAAAAAAAAAAAAAAGGAAAGGAGTAGAACATTTGCCTGGTGATGCTGCCATGGAAAAATAAGTCCTTAATCCACTTTAACCTTCATCCAATGTCCCCACATCTCTCTGCTCCATACGAGAGGATGAAAACAAAGTCCTTCCTGCACCTCGTCTGTCCGTGAGCTTCCTTAATTCAGTGCAGTGATAAAGTCTCCAGTTTCATGATGCTTTTGGCACGTCAAACATGCACAGACTTTTGTATTTCTGCAGCAGCTGGTTCTTGGTGCGGACCTGCTCCCGCAGCGTAGCCAGCTGCTGCTGCTGCTCCGGCGGACTGCTGTCTATCCCGGGCATGTTGGATATCTGCTCTCGAGCCTCCTGGATTTTGGCCTTAAGCTTGTTCAGTTCTTGATGGACATCCTGGCTGTCCTTATCCATGCTAAAGGAGAGTAAGGCGAACAAAACACAATGTTATTTTCATTAGTTTGTCCTATCTGGACACTTACTTTTTTCTTGGTTAACTTAACGTTGACGTTAGCCCCAACCAGCCCTAACCAGTAGCTAACGTAAGCTTTAGCTAACAAGTAGCTTAGCAACCTCCCGAAAACGAATGTTTACGGCAAGTAAAGAGGTATCCACAGAGCCGAGATTTGACGTGTAACACACATGAACATGACAGTAATCTTACCATTTTATAATATCGTGAACTAAAGGCAGCAGAGAGTAGTCATCGCCTTCTTTCTCCAGCTTTGTTTGAGACACCGCCATCGTCCCTGCCTTGCGGCGCACTGAATCAACGTCATGCGTCGCGTGATGACGTCACGTAACAAAAGTTTTGAATGATTTCTGGTCTGATAATACATCCATGTTTCTGAGCTGCACATGGGAATACCCTATATCTGACGTTTCTGTTTGACGCCTTTGTCTTATTTTATCATAACAATAGTCCTAATGATTTCTGAAAAGATATTAAAAGAATGAATAACTGCAAAACGTCTTTACCAACGAATATTGATGGTGTTAGCAGCTCAGAGGAAATTACCCAGTTGTAGCAGAAACATTATTATGAGCTGTTCAGCTGTGTTAAAAGTGAATCCTTTACAGTGGGCAACATTGATAGTAATGAAGATGTGACAGTCTCCCTGCAAGAAATCTATGATGCAGTCATGATGCTTAAAGACAATAAGGCATGTGGTATGGAATGGATAAGATATTTGCCCTTTACTTGCTATTTGCTTCACTGGGTTTTTAGTCCATGGTATTTTACCCGATTCTATCAAAGACAAAGCTAGTAAAATAAACAGCCTGGACATTTACCGGCCTATAGCCCTTCCAAGGTCTTGGAAAGGGCTTTATTGAACAGTTTGTCCTGACCTCCAATAACCAGTTTGGTTTTAAGCATAAACATGGTGCAGATATGTGTATTTTTGCTTTAAAGGAGATCTTGGATTTGTGTAACAGGCATAATTCCACAATTTTTTTATGTGTTTTATTGATGCCTCTAAAGCCTTTGATTGTATAGATCATGAGAAATTATTTCACAAGTTACACAACAGAGGAGTTCCTAAATCTCTGGCGAGAATCTTGTTTTTTTGGTATGCTCATCAGTCGATATATGTAAAATGGGGTAACTCTATGTCTGCTCCATTCCGTGTAAGTAATGGAGTTAGACAGGGAAACATTTTGTCTCCCTTTCTCTTTAATGTCTATATGGATGATTTGTCAAAGCTGTTAAATGGCTGTGTAACAGGTTGTATGATTGGTAATACTGTCATCAACCACCTGACGTACGCAGATGATTTGGTGATTATCTATCTATCTATCTATCTATCTATCTAATACCCCTATGTGGGCCATATAGTTGCATATATTTTTTTCTGCTTCTGTCATGTTTTGTCTCTGTTTTCTGTTTGTCTAGTTTTGTCTTGTTTTACGTTTCTTTATGCTTTTTTGTGTCAGTGTGGTTGATTCTGTGTGGGAAATGGCAGAATAAAGAAGAATAATGACATGATCAATCACTTCCAAAATATCTAAGTGGGATTAAGTTTTCATTTGGCACAAACACTTGAATAGCATTGCTTCAAACAGACTGTCAAGCTGGTCTTTTTAAGTAAACACCTGATGTAGGCTTCAGTAGGTGGAGTACTCACTGTGACATAATGCCATTGTAAATGAACCGAATGACCTCAAGTTCTTATATGGGCAATGCACATACACAGCCTAAGCATTATAATGAATAATATATTTTAATAGACTTATTAATAAAACAACATATTAAGCCTATAATCTTGTTGTTTTCTCTTCTTTTTTGGGGGTGTTACGTTATTAAACAGTTTATCCTATTATCTTATAATTTACCTTATTATAACGCCATGTCCAAATGCGGTGATCCCAGGAGGTGCTCAGATGGACAAAACTGAGTGGATGTCACTTTTATTTCACTTCTTTCACGACAAACATAAGAGAACGATAATATTGCGTCAAGTATCAGTGTTTACTCCTTTGCCCAAATAATAGCACTCGTGTGTGACAATTAGTCACCAAGGGGCCACTTTTCATTTTCAAAGAAAAAGAAAAAGTTTTTTGAGAGGTCTAATAAGAATTTCTAGGTTTTAGTTGTCCTGCTACATAGGTAAGACTGTAGTTCATGTAAGTTATCGTTTAAATGAAACTCCTGATAATCTTTATTCTCTCATAAAAAGGCCACATTCAGTCTATTAATTCACAGAGCAAACAAATCTGACCTATGATGGCCAGGAGTGAATGCTTTAAATACCACTACCTAGCAACCATATAAACATCCATACCTAATTCAACCCTCTATGTCCACAAGTGCGACATCACACTGGGTGTGAATGTAGAGTGAAACATGGCAACCCCTGTAATCATTTGTGTGCACGGCCATTCTGTAGGTCAGTGAGAAGTGGTATTCAGGTCATTTGGCTTTATCTGGGTATGCCTCTTACTTGTCTGCACACACGGCTTCTTTATGTTGTAATTTGATTGATGGTATAGAATGAAAGGGAAAACCTGACAAAATGAGCAGATGTGGGAATTATTGCTTCCGGTCGCGCTGTATTTCTGAGCAACAGTCTACTGCCTCTTAAATGAATCTGGCAACTTGCACATGCATCCTATTTTTGCAATGGATTTCAACACAGCGCAAACAGAGATGTGCTGTAGCTCTGAAACTGAAACATCTTTTCACTCTACATTCATTGACCTATATTCCTGTGATATGACAGCATCAATCATGCACAGGTTTCCAGCCTCTTGGTGCCAGTTAGTTATAAGCCTCATTAGCTTGGCAATTTAAATGATTTCACAGTGGGCTCACATAGTGTTGGACCATTGATAAGTCAGAGTGAGTTAATATTGATAATGGCCATGTGCAGTGTTTAGTCCTTATCATGTGCTTCCAAATGGAGGGATTATATAGACACCCATGATGAACAGCATTGCAGCATCACAGGTTACATAAAAGAATCCGAGCTGTATTGTCTTTTAATAAAACACGGCCACATAAAAGTAGCAGCGTCAGTGTCCGCTGGTCTCTGCTGCAGCTGCTGAAATGTTTTGATCTTTCAATTTTAACCCTTGTTCCACTTAACTTCCCTGACCTATATATTTCCACAGCTATATGTTTGCATTAAAGGTTGGATTCAGCAGTTAATCCCTTCACACACACACATCACCCGCAGCTGGTAAACGCTGCAGGCACCGTTTCTCATTAGCCATCACAGCAGAGAGACCACTGACTGCCATGACCCAGCGAGTGGAGACCTAATTAAGACTGGCTTCAGTAAGACTTCATTTAGACGTGTGGTTTATCAAACATTTCCTTTGGTCACACCTCCTACTGCGTGATGGTGACGATGATCTTACCAGGCGCTTCTCTTTGGGGACGACCTTGAGCAGCTATAGAGTACCAAAACTGTGCAGGAGTTGGCATATGTGACCCAGATTTGAGTTTGTAAGGCCTTATGTAGCTGGGGTGTTTTACTATTTGGGTCATGGGGAAAGCTTTGACACCTCACGTTTATGAGTTGGGAAAAGTGGGCCATCGCATGACCCAGCAATCTCATCTCACACAAAGAATTGTACATATCTGATTGAATAACAGCCACACTGTCAGCGGAACTGAACTGATGAGCCTGAAAAATATAGTACAAGAGTAAAAATGGCATGTGGGTAATGTTTTCCAACATTAGGATGTGCACAAAAGAGTTTGAATCATTGTGACTTTGGTTTCATCCTGATACAGTCTGAATCACTTTGACCCATTTCTGGCCGGAGAATCAGCCACAAGACAGGAAACAGCTTGTTAACTCACTCATGTTGGTCACAATCATTGATATCTCTGGGACTGATTTACTGTGTGATGTCTCTTTGAATCTTTTAAATGGAAACTAATGAGCCGGCAATTTCATTTTCAAATAAAAGAAAAGGTTACAGAATGTTATTGCTGAGTAAGAGAAGTCAGTGTAATGCTGTAGATCCTTTGATATTTATCCACATCATATTTTGTCAGAAATACATCAAATTGTGTCTCAAAAACCAAGGGGAGGCTTTTGAGCAGGTAAAAGAGGCGAAACTCTTGAGAATCACACTTGAGGGAACACTTTAATCATAGAAAATGCTTTTTTATTTTGTTTAGTGTCTACTTGTTTCAATGGATTTAAAAAAGTTTTTGGCAAACTTTGGAAATCATACTCAGACCTACAGCTATGGTTTGGAGGTTTCATTGACATCACGTAGAGTCTCCCTACTTACATAATTTACAATAAGGGATTTATTTATTTTATTTTATTTTACATTATTACTCTAGGACATTCTGATCTGTCAGTGAACAACTGTTCAAAATATTCAAGCAAGTTTTCATTCAGAGAGTGAAATGACTGTGACGATAGAAAGGTAGACTGGCATGACAAGCATGAATTAGGGTAATATTGATTATACACTAATCTAGTAGTTAGTTTGAATGTAAACTTGCCATTTCAGTCATTCCAGTTAACAGCTTTGCTGTTATCCAACTTGTAATATTAGCTGCCTTCACAACGTCAAAATTTAGAAGAAACATTTAAACCCCCTTTTTTAAGTCATTCCAAAGGCAAATGAATTTCTTTTTCATTATTTGAGATGGTGATAACTGCTAATGTGACGTGCATGAAATGATCAGTGACTCTGTTTTGTAATCAGGTTCACATCAGAAGTCACATCAGCTAATGAAGCATATAAACTGACAAATATTTATTTGCACTCATAACTATAAATGCTCTCCTATATCCTACACATTTCCCATTTTCCAAACATCACAAAGCCTGTACAGCTTCTGCCCACTGTCTGCAGATCAATGTTACTTTTTAAGAAACAATAATTCCTCTGTAGAGCTTTGCAAAGGAAATAGCTTGAGGTCTTGAAATGAGAAAATTACATTCAGTCAACACACACACCTCTTTATGCTCTGTTAGGTATGCAGTGTTTGTCTTCCCCAATTTCTGAAGGCAATTGAAAACATAATTTTTAAAATGTATTTTATTATGTTTTTTTGGAGTCTCTAACTAGTTTCCCTGTTTTTTGTTTTTTTTTAAGTTGCAGCAGATAACTTCTGCAAACGAGCTAGCAGGCTAAGCTGTTGCGTGAGAGTCGTTGGGAAGCAAAACTGCTGCACCCGTTTGTGCCAGCTCACGCTTCATTTCATTTGTCGTTGTTCTCACTTTTAAGTCCATTTTGAACTGAAACAGTTGCAAGGAAAGTTGCAGTGGAGTGAACTGGTCTGTCTCAGCTCGAGCTCACGCTGACTGACGGTGTGGCTTGCAGATACTCTGTTGGTGGCAGAGGCCAGAGCATGGTGAGCTCATCAGTTCGTACCGATGTCACCTGTCACTAAGATGCGCAGCGTAGTACGGCGAATTAGGACAGACTGCAGAGAGCTTCACTGATTTTGCATTTTCCGCGAAACTCTCGTCCAGGTGGCAAAGAAAATATCACAGTAAAAACAGGGCTTATTGGAGACCAATTTAGCAGCAAATTGTGTCATTTTTCAACCATTATTACACTGTTAAATCAGGTTATACGTCATAATGACAAAATTAAGCCAGAAAAAGCTGTCTAGTTTCACCTTAAGAAAGCGCAGATTTACACAAAAAGCTGGCATGGTGTTAGAGAAATATTGTTCTGAAGAAATCAATACAATCGCTCTGCACACCTTTAGCGTATTTCAAGGCTAAATTATCAACATCACACTTTTTAAACAGTGAAGCTCACTTAACATGAAGACATAAATCAAGCAAGAGTAACATCTGTGAGAGAGGTCACTGGTCCAGTTGTTTCTATAATTTTTGGCTCCTAACATAAATTCCTCTGAACTCTGGAGTTGAAACACTATGAAAAAGATCTCAGATGTGCTGTTCAGAATGAACTAGCAGCAGATTTCTGGATGTAGATAGCCTCTGGGCCTTGATGACTTCAGGCTGCAGCCATTTGAACCCCTGCATAGCACTCCCAGCGTGGCTTGCCCTGCTCCACCCGGCCTGTGTGATGACGTGAAAGGGCCGTTGTCAGCTTCCAGCAGATGTGTCGCTTTCTGACCTCTCTGGCAAAGATGCAGATGTCTCATCTGCCGATCTGTGGTCTAATCTTAGCATGATTTCCCTATGATGACGGTCGCTGAAGCTGCACTACTTTATCACTGCTTTTTCTTTCAGTAAAGACAAACTTTTGTTAATGAGCAGTTACAGTCAGGTTGCCTTTGCATTTGATAAGAAATGTGAATCATCATCTGAATCCCTAGGTAAACATTTCTGAGAAACTTTTACAAACAGTTTTTGTGATTAGCACACAGAAAGTGGCCGGTCAGCTGCTGATCATTATTCATTCCAAAGTCACATTAAACCCAGTGAACAGTGTTTCTTAGTGCATTTGAGGTCATTCAAAAGTCAAGACGAAGAATTCAGAGTCTCATCGTGGTCAGCCTCCTTGTCCCCTGTGCCCGTGCTGACCTCCACTTTGCAATCACTTACATCCTCCTTCTTCCACCTAAATTTGTACCATCTATTTGTTCAATTCTGGCACAATTTTACAAGTTAAAGCAGCAAATTTCTGTCTGTTTGCCTTCTTTTATTCAAAGTCTGAGGAAAAGTCTAGACCAGTGTTTCCCAACTTGGGAGCCGGAGCCCCCAGGGGGGTCATGAGACACAGAAAGGGGGGCCGCAAGATGCCTTACAAAAAACAATTTTAAAAAATATTATAATTGTATATTTAACCCATCATTGTACAAATTCTGGTCACAATCTCTCTTAAAAAATATTATGGCTGTTAGGCTGTTCTTCTTTTGAGTTGTACTGATAAGTCGGCCAAACAATGCGTTTGCATGACTCTGCACAGTGGTATGCCACTTCCAGGGTCGATGAGGGTCCCAAGTCTCTGGCACCATTATTTTAGGGGCCGCTGGCTGAAAAGCTTGGGAAACCCTGGTCTAGACTATTCAGAAAACAAAAAACACTGATCAGTTATAAGATTGACCAGTGATTTTTCAGTGTGTCCTTTTTTGATTGTGGGCTTTCCAATTATTTTTGCTCTTATTTTATCCAAATGAGTTACTTAGTTGAGTTGATTGAAACAATAGGATAGAATAGAATAGAATAGAATAGAATAGAATAGAATAGAATAGAATAGAATAGAATATATGATCAGAACCGCTCATCCTCTGCAGAGTCTTGGGGGACTGAAGCCAATAACGGCTAACATTGGGTGAGGGCAGGGTACACCCTGGACAAGTCACCAGTTTATCACAGGCCTGACATATAGAGACGAACAACCATTCACCCTCACATTCACACCTACAGACAATTTAGAGTCACCAGTTTACATCACCTTCATGTCTTTGGACTGTGGGAGGGGAGAAACCCAGAGTACCCACAGAGAACCCACACAGACACGGGTGGAACATGCAAACTCCACACAGAAAGGCCCTGCCCCCAGGTACTGAACCCAGGAACCTCTAGATATTTGATGAGTGGACCTGATTTGAGCAATGCTTTTCAGACCCCTGTGAAGCCACAGTAGTTTTGATACGGATAAACGTTGTTTTTCCCCAAACATTTTACATTTTTTATTATTATTATTCTCTCTCAGGTCCATATTTTTTGCTTGCGACCCTCATATGATTTCCCTCAGGTGACCAGCTGGACCCAGGAGTCCTTCTGCAGTTACATGGGGGATTCTTAATGAATGTGACACACGCACACGCACACACACACACACACACACACACACACACACATAGACACATACACACATCTGAACTCTTATACTTCTGCTATATTTTGTGGCCTTTATCCCATCCAAACTCTTTTGATTTCTTTAGCTGTTTCTTTAATAAGTCATCCATATACTTTAAATCCCAGCCTATCATAAAGGAATGTTGTTCAGCTTCTAGCTGTGCATGAAGCAGCACAATCATCAGCCTGCAGCTGAGCATCAGCTTTGCAGCAGAAAGCAATCTCACTCCAGTTATTCAGAAATTGCGTTTTTAGTTCACAATAGCGTTTATCTTTATTTTTGCTTAGTCCTTCATGCCTAGAAAATTTGAAAATGTCATTTTAAGAAGATTTTTCTGAACACTTTCGTATTACTTAACACCCAACTGTGAATGGACTCCATGGAAATCGATGATGAAATGTGAACAAGCTGTTCCCTTGCTGAGAGAATCTTTTGTGAGATATCCACCAATATCACGAGGGCCTGTGAAATGTCCCCAGCTGTCTGAGAGAAGAACGTATGTTCCCCTCTTTTAGTTTGTGACAAAATCATCTGAGACATTCATTAATCTGTTATGATTTGTGGCATCAGTGTCTTTCCTCTTGGTCATTTTGCTTTAGCAAGCTTCTTTACTTTGATTTTTAATCCATTTCAGACATGCTTTGACTGCAGGCTCCTCACAGAGCTAATCAGGGTTTCATTTTGCTCTCTTGATGATGCCAGATGATGTGTGCAAACAACCAAAACACAATGAAACAAAAATTACCCCAAATAAAAACTACTTCTTGCTGGAACCAAAAAGTCATTTATGTCAAAATCTAAAAAAAAAAAAATTCAAACTGACTTGCATACAACTCAAACACAATAAGATTTTTTTTTTTTTAAGATTTAAAAATTACATAAACTATGAATCATAAGATGTGTTGAATCAAGGAAAATATACATTATTATTAGTAGTAGGCTAATATAGTGATGTACAGTATTTTCAGTTATAGCAAAATAACCTCCAAAAACTAGAAATTTTAACTGTGAAGATATGCAGAACTG
>JAQLOL010000009.1:11548792-11560692 GCA_029783665.1 Naso thynnoides | reverse complement strand
CCTGTGGGTTGCGAGGTGGGACTTCCATGGATTGGAAGCTTTGAGCTCTTTGTCATGTTCCTCGGGCTGCCCCCAAGGAGTGCAGGGAGTGTTGTTGCTATGGGGGTGGGTGGGGGTGGGGGGTGTACTTGGTCTCTGCAACGGTGTTTGGGTGTTTGGGTTGGTTGGTGCGTGTGAAGTGACTTCTTCATGAATACCAGTTCCCAAGGTTTTTGAGGAGAAGTTTTCATTGTAACAAGATGATCGATATTACTCACGTCACCTTTCAGTGGTTTGAATGATGTGCCTGATCGATGTAAAAGGTGTATTAGAACTTTTTTTTCCAATCGTTTTTGTACTATGCACTTCGTGACAGGCTGCATGAATACCACTTCACCATGTTTGAAGCCTGCTAGGTTAGCTGTCACAATCAATCAAGGTTCGATGGCCTTCAGAAACATTTTGTTTTTTTAAGCCATTCAGGTATTGCTCTGAGCAGGTCTCTGTACACTTGAAAGATCACTTCAGTCTTCATTGCATTATATTTTTTATGCTCTGTTCTATCCTCCATCCGTGTGTGACATGTGTCAGTGCAGTATTTGAGCACCACTTAGTTCCTCTCAGAAGCCACTGCATCACAATACACCTGTGGGCCTGGAATCTTGAAGTGGTCTTACATAACGAGGCGTAGCTATGCTTCTGTCACTGAAAATTACTGCGTAGTGCGCCATGTAAAAGTAGAATTTTAGGATAGAAAGGGCACTTTGGCACATATATCATCGCATGCAATGCAAGGGAAAAGAGAAGAACAAGCCTCTGTTTTGTGTTTTATATAAACGCAGCTATATATATATATATATATATATCTTTTCTGTGTTTTGAAAGATTTTACTTAGAAACTGGTCGTGCATTGGGGTTAATTAATACTGCTGTTGAATCATTTTGGCCAATTAGATCCATCCTTTTAGCTTTGTGAATAAATTTATGTCGTTTAACAGCTGTCTAACATCTGTTAAGGTGTATACCCAGTGGCTATGCTGTGCCCATCTGCCCCCCAAACGCTGATTGTACCGATGACTGATACAGAGCCAAAGGAGACAACCGTGGCTCCTGAATGAAGTGCTCTCTCTGCTGCCACGCTGCACTCCAGGATTGCTTTATGCGTGGGAGTATGAGTGTTGTGTCTAACAACCCCTTCACTGAGGCTCTCTACCACCCAACTCATCTGACATGCAGAGCAGGTGTAGTGCTGCTCCAGTGGTACACAGGCAATGCATTCTCCTGAGGTGCGGCAGTCTTGGTTTTTGTTCAGCACTGAATTGTGAGCTCGAAGACAAGGTGCCTTTAACGTCACATCCTTGTTTCTTATCATTGTGGATTAAAAATACATATACGAGTCCTGCATCTGTCCTTACTACGGCAAAATGTGTAGCTGAATAGATGACAGTGGCAATGAGGGGCATTTGAGTAACATGATCGATTAAACGAGCTTATCGCTGCACTGCTTTTTGCATGTTTGTCTTATAATAGTGATAAATACACAGAGAGCACTGTAGTAAAAGCGGCGTCTTCTGTATAGAGAGACATTGCCATTCAGAGAGGGAAAGAAAAACGTGCTTAGACATTGTATTCAGACATGGTTTCATTAGCCAGCGCTTTTCATCGTAATTGCTGTTTCTCACCTTTTTTAAATTCTTTTTCTTTTTTTCCTTCTCTGTCCTCTGCAGCCTCCCTGCAAGCTGTCATCCTCTCTACCTCAGGCTAAAATCAATTCCCAGGCAATGTGTAGGAACATTGGAGGAAAATCTGACACCCTCTATGCATGCAAAATCAAAAGCCCACATGGGCAGCAAATGGCAGAATAAATGCCACAGTGAGGAGTTTGCAGAGATGACATCACAGTCTTGTGGTGCTTGGGAGCTGCTGTTCTTTATCAGGAAACATTAGATAATCTCTCTTTTGTCATGCAGGTCCTACATGAAATGCCCCATTAGATTGGGAGGAGCATGTAGATTTATCAAAGCACCAAGGTTCATCTTTATCATTTTTTTGTTATTGTTTTTGTTTTACTTGTGTGATTGGGCAATAGGTCAAAAATATACTTGCCCATAGTCAGTTTCTATTTGCCACTTAATTAGCGGATTTAGCAGCCATCTTAGCCATTAAGTGATATGCTGTGGACTTCCTTATGGCATTAGTTTTTTGGAAACTTTTTGGAAATTGCACAATACATAGTTGAATTTTCAACCACGTTGCTCACAAAACCTAAGACCCAGCAAGACTCATGTTTCCAGGATAAGAAAAATGTTTTCTTGCATGTTTACCCCTAAACATCTTTACCTATTTCTATTTTCTTACAGGCTTCCAAATTGGTACTTTGCATTTGATCATCTCAACAGAGGTTAGGAGAAAATGGTTTCACACCAGGGGCCCGGGCCCAGATCTGAGCACGTTTGACCCCAAAGTCACAGATCATGCCTGAGCTCACTAGAAAAGGGGGTCTCCGACACGATTCATGTGTACTCGGGCACAGTCGGCATGAGATGTGAAAGCGACCGTGCCCAAACAAGGAATGAGAGCATTCTCGTTTTTTTTTTTTTCACGACACACAGCTGTTGTCACCTGGCAACCATGACACAGCAGTTAACATACATGCATGTAAAAAAGGAGCCAAAAATTTTTAGTTTGTTATTTTAATAGTTGCATTTAAAAACATATTCTTCTGCTGGCACTGCTTCGTCTATTACGTTAGCTTGAAAAAAAAGAAAAAAGATGTAGCTTTTTCTTCCTCTTTGTGTATATTGATGGACTGCAAACCAGCTATGTGCCTACCGCCACCTACTGCATCAGGCGCTAGGCTATACATATGCATTGAAGCGTGCTCGTTACTGATGTGAAAGCAGGCCCACAGGGGAAAAGGGAGGGGCTCTGGCAAGGAACAAAACAATCTAACTCTATCATCAGCTACAGAAAATAATATATTTAATCCTTTTTTGCCACTTGCTCAACATGGCAAGCAAGTTGCTGGATTAACTAGCCCTTCATCGCATTTAATTTGCCGTGGCTCATCAGGCAATCCTTATTGTTGAGCTCTAAAAGCAATATATGAGTGTGTAGTCTGGAACTGGCACTTAAGTGTCAGCTTTTGAATTATGGATAGGTCTGTAACATGGTGACGTTTGATTTTTGTTGTGGACTCCTTCAGACCTTTGTGTCCTTTTACCTGTCCTCATGTGCATAAATGCTAACTATACTTGAACGGTTATGCTCCATGGAGAAAATGAATAAATGTGTTTTTAGCGGTGTATTAAAGGTGAAGCACTAAGGGAGACAGGTAGAATAAACCAGAGCGCAGCAGTGTTTTTTTCTTCCTTGGAAGTCCATGTTAAATCAAGAATTTTCATTTTGTGCTTCTGAGCCTCATTATATTCCGTTCTGGTCAAGGTGTGCTACATGTCAAAGGTTGTCAGCTAGTAGAAAGGTTTTGATTGGCTGTGCCACATAGCCAGAGGGTCCACACTCACTGTCAGTTTGTGTCATGTAGCAAATCAGCTCCCTTTCAGATAGCAGAGGAACTATTTTTCCAATGTACTTCCCCTTCTATCTTCCCAAGTCTTCCTTTACTCTCGCTCCTGTCTTTTTATGTATTATTACTGTGTTCTTGTGAGTGTATGTTTTCGATGTATGAGTATGGCAGCGTGAGCCTCAGTGTGCCTTTGTCTCAACAGATTTCCTATGTTCCTTCTCTTAACTGAGATTCATGTTCCACAGATTGCTGAGTGCCATTTAAGCAGACGTAAAGGATGTCGGCACAGCTCGCACATAGAAACCTGCCCTTGCTTTTAACGGCTGAATTCATTCTTCTGCATGCTCAACTCCAGTCGTTTTCATAATTTATAGTTTGTAAATGCTATGGTGGAGGACCGACGGTGTGAATATTCATGAAGGTTATGGTTATTTATTTTTGCATGCTTCTTCATCCGGCAGGATGGATTCCATTGACTGTATTTATCTGTAAGAGGAGGCTCTGTGTGTGCTAGAACACTGCACCCTTGAAGGAATCTGCCATGCAGTGGAATTGGAGTTATTATCTTAGGTTGAACGGAAATTGGACGGGATGAAAGCAGGGTGGGTGGGGTTGACAGAATTTTTACAGCCATAACTGCTTTGAAGAATTCGCTGTCACTTTGATTAAAGGGGTAAGGGTCGTGATTAGAGAACTGACTGAACTCAACTTTTTTTTATCTTCTGGTTTTGATAAATCATATATGATCAGAGGAACCGTAACACCCAGTCCCCCCCCACCTCCAACCCGTCCTTCCCACAAGTGCAAAGCCTCTCTGCTACTGAGATGAGGGAAGATGAGAGAGAAGTCGTTTGCTTGACGTTGCTGGGAATTTCAGAGGTACGAAAGTGGATGTATTTTCAACGATGACACATTTACTTCCTTCTGTCAATCTTCCCTCTCCTGTTCTTTTACACACACATACGCACACACACACACACACAAACACACCACATGCGCTGAGGCACAGCCAATCCCAGAGAGCGGCTGATTCCTGTGCTGTGAGCAGATCTCTTTGTCAGATCAGTCTCCCATCACATCACAGGCCTGCTCACTGACTCATCAGCATACGTTTGTAGCGTCAGGATCTATTCCTCCAGCCTTTTTCATAGTCCTCGCTCATTCCCCTTTTGCACTCACTCCCACGCTTTTTTCTTCCTCCTTTTCCTCGCTTTCGCTTTTAAACCCAGCTCAGCCCTTTAGTCTTATTGCCTCTTCATTATGACAGGAAGTTTTAGCAAATAATTGCCTGCAGTGTGTAATCTTATCTTTTGATAGTTAAAATACTGCAGTTTTTAGAATTTAAAAATTACACTATATATTCACTGCACTGATAATCTGCCATGCTCAAGTATAATTTTCCCGTTCACAGGGGTTTTTGATCTTGTCAAATTCATTGCCAAGCATTGAATCCTCTCATTCTCCTTTCTTTTTCCTGTCCTGTCCTCTGTCCTCATCCATCTGCTCATAGAAAACATTCAGTGGGTTCGCTGATGTCAGACATTGGTCTTTGGACCCCATCCAGCCCTATTTCTTCCGTGTCTGTGTGCTCCCTGTCACTCCCAGGTTTCCTATAATGTGGCTTTCCATCTGTCAGTCGCTGTGACTGTGGCTCAGTGACTCAGACTAAACAAATGGCACAAGGTCTGCAGGTCTGCCAGAGTAATCGCGGGCCTGGTGTGCGTCACCTCGTGGCGTCCCTTTTGCATGCTATTGCCTCCCAGTTTTTTAACCTCAGGGAATCCACCCTCCCATAGACATTCATCGTCTTCTTTAACAATAGGACTTATTATCCTTATTGTGCTGTTTTGCACTGCTTTCATCTCTGTTGTTTATTTTAGATCCAAGATGCAGTGTTTTTGCCATTGTCTAAAGACTTGGTCTTCCTCAGTACTTTCGGACATTCCACTAGGGAGCAATCCTGGTCAAGAAGATAAAACTTGACATAGGCACCTAAGTGAAAACTAGTGGTAAAAGAGGTTGATGGCTGCTGCATGAAGCTGGTAATTGACAGTGTCAAGCTTTGGCTTTTAGAGCAATAATAAAAAGAAGACCTGTTTAAAAACACACTCATGTGGTAAACAAAAATGTAGTGTGTGCATTGACCATGCAAGCTGATGAGCTTGGGAGTGGTTAGTGTTAAATTTAAGCGTGTGTGTGTGTGACTGAGAAATAGCATGACTTTGCGCTTTGAATTTTGATCAAGCTCAACTCTGTGTGAGCTGCGTCCTCCTCTCCTCTCATTTTGCCGTCCAACAGGCTGTGGAAAATCATCACCGCTACAAAGCATGCTGGTCATGGGCTGAGCCAGCCAATGAGGCTTCTGTCCAGCCTTCCCTTAGTACCACCATCTGGCTAATGAGCTGTCAATCACCCTCCAGGGGCCGACCAACCCCAATACCAAGAAGCAATCAATCTCCTCGAGTGTGGACACTCAATTATTCCCCATTGTTAAAACCTTGGGCCTGAGTGACAGCCTTTGGGGGAACTAGGCATTTTGTCTGGTAATGGTCCTCTGTCCTTGCGGAAAAAGGTGAAAATTCTGGTAGTAGACCTTTACATGATAATTTATTACTCAGGTCTGCTCTTTGTAAACTGCCTTTTAATGACTCTGTAGGCTCTTATTGCCCCGCTGTGCCTCTATCTGTAGGTAGAGCAGATAGATTTTTCTGGAGGTAATCTTCAAGGCTCTGTCGATCCTGATTGGTGCCATGGGAATAAAGAAGAAATCAACACAGTCACATCAGCTGTCCTTGTTTAATGTGTGTGAGTGTGAGTGTGTGTCCTTTCGGTGTAATATGGTGGTTGTGGGCATCTGGTAGCTGCAAGGTTTGACAAATGATCATGCGGCCTTTTGTTAAGCTAGAGCTCGACTGTATACCATCTGTGCAGACAAAAACAAACACACGGCCTTCTGCGTGATGTTCCTTCTTGCCATACTCGTTTGTCAATGTGTTTACTTGTTTTTTATTTTCTATTTTTGCAGCCAGTGGTCTGTCTACACACTTCTGAATTGGATAAATATTGGCTTGGTGCTCTTATATGAGGTGGTTTCTATGACTAATGACAGTTCCTTTATGTGGCAGTTTCCTAGGTATGCATGTTTGATGTGTGTTCCACTCGTCCCTCTGATCATGTATGTACTGATGCAGGTAGCCCTCCTGGGACTAAATGATTAGTTCTATTTGGACAGCATCATTTTTTACTGTATTTTTTTGAGTGGAAACCTTTCCACTGCCTCTTCTTTTTCTTCTACACCCTCCGATCTGGGTTCAAGAGAGCACAGCCTATCTCAAATCTGGCTTTATGACTCCAACCTACTCTACTTGCACAAACCCCTATGAGAAACATTTGACGGCATTTTTTAACGGGCATTATAGCTCCTCCACTGCGAGCATCTCCCTTTAGTTCCACTCCACTGACTTTTTATTGTTTTATTTCATTTCCTGGACATGGCAAGATGCTAGACTCCATAGGCTTGGGCTCAGGGTTTAGCTGTAATGTCCTTACAGCAGTGCGTGACAGTATGAGGCCAAACTACACACTCCAACAATCCCTCATCTTCCCCACAACTCATTTCATTCATTTGGATCAGGTGGGAATACGTTCACATGCAGAGCCCATGCAGCATGTCATTGCGAACAGAGGTTACAATGAGCTGACGGAGGACGGACGTGGAGAGAGAATAGAATAAGATTCATACTTATTGTGCGTGTCTCCAGGGCTGCTTACTGAGACTGCATTTTGCAGTCCAGGCACTGTCATGTGAAGATAGTGTGGAGTGAGGAAGGAAGGAGGAGGGGGAGGAGGAGGGGGTAACAACATCATCCTGCCAAGGCACTGACAGGCTGCAGCCCCACGGGGTCAGTCGGCAGTACGGTTCTGGAGCATCACCATCAGTCTCCGTCCCCAGCATCCCTTAGGTTGTTTATATTGGATATAGAATCAGAAAAGACGGCGTGCACTGTATGTGTCTGAGCCCTCATAGCAAATATCTAACAATGTCGACTGCGCGTATGCTCGTGACGACAAGATCCTGCATGTCTTTATATGCTTATTTTTAGTATGCAGCATGCATGTCAGCCATTGTTAATTTTGTTGCCGTGTGAGCATGTGTGTGTGTGTAGAGATGCATGCACAGGCTTATAAGTGTGAGGCAGAATGGTGAGTCACTGCTCTCATATAGCTCAGCTCTCGCCTCTGTATTGACTCTTTCTCCCCTCCCCTCCCCTCCCCGGTCTGTTCTTTGCAGCAGCAGGAGCGTGCTCAGTAGAGCCAGACCTTTGTCAACATCATAATCGTCGTCATCGTTCTCTCTCTCTCCCTCAGTCACAGCTCATCACATTACTGCCTCTATTTGAATATATGAATGCATTAACCTAAATGCTAAAGGAAGAATAGTGCAGTGAGATTGAAAGAATGCAGGAGGGGATGGAGAATGTGAGTCATGTATGTTACCTTTTGTAGATACATATACATGCAGTTATATTTGGAGCATTGGAGGGTTCATCCTGTAGTTGTTAGACTTGACTCAGTGTTAGCTTGACGGCCACACAAAAACTCGGTGAGCCCACATTAGCGTGTAATGTTATCTTATCCTCAAACCAAAGATGTTCTGAAGATCTGGTCATCCGGTTTAAGCCTCCCTGCATCTGCTCCTCCATCAATCAGCTGCTTTGTACATTAGCGGGCCATTCCCCCTTTACACGGAGCCCAGCACAACTCACCTCAAAGAGCACAGCACGAACATGAGCTGTGCTACCTGTCTGATACTTGTTCCAGTCATCTGTGCCAGGGGTTGATCGATAGATGATCTAATAGATCATTAAAAGCCCAGGGCACTGAGGGATGCAGGACTGCTGACACTGAGGAATAGATGGCCTGTTAACCCTGGTGAGAGGGGAAGAGCATCGAGAGCAAAGGGGAGGGATGGAGCAGAGACAGATTTTCCGCCTCAGTAGAGGGGTGTTAAGGCAGGGGAGGGTGAAGAAGAGGGCAAGGCGTGGCATTGGCAAGTTTTCTTGTTTTTGATTTGGAGTCCATGTGCAGTGGAGGAGAATGGGGACTAACAGCATCACTGCTTGTTTCCACTAGAGCTACAAATTAATAAAATTTGAATCAAAATTGCAATATGGCCTGTTGCAATTTTTGGCCATGCAGCCGCAGTATTTGTTAAAGGAGACATGTGAAAATACCATTTTAATTCAAATACTGTGGTGCTGCAAAGTTGCCCTGACCTACACATCATGTTTTACAGATTTAAAGCTGAGGTGGGCAACATCTTGAAATCGAGCTAGCTGTAGCATGAGACTCCTTAGGAAGCAACTCCACTGCGCCCTCCCTTCCCTGTTTTTGCTCCAGCTTGTATTTTATTTTGTTCGTTGTTGCTCTTTCTTTTAAGACCATTTTACACCAAAGATTCACGACAAGATAAAACTGTTCTGTTGTTAACTGGTCTGTCTCAGCTCGACTCAAGTCAGCTGACAGGGTGGAGGTCAGCCTGCAACTCAGCTTGCTGAAGCGCTAGAGGCCAGTTTAAGAACATAAAGCACATTCGCTGAATTCAGCAGCCTATCAGCTCATAGTGACATCACTTGCCAACAGAGGGCACAGCGTAGAGCAGCCAATAGGAACTCACGCTCTCTGAAATGAGCATGTCATTGGCTGAAATGCCCTTTTCAAGAAATAATGATATAAAAATTGTCATTCCCTCTTAAATCACAAATCATGCCATAATTGCAGTATCAGTCCGAATAAGTGCAATTAGATATTCGTTTAAAATGGTGCAGTCCTAGCTTTCACGTAATGTAAGGTTTTTATTTAGACTGTGAAAACACAAGTCCTGCTTCACCTCATTGAACTCGGTGTCCTTTTTTCCTCTTAGCGTGCCAGAGACACAAACTCCCATTTAAAAGTTAAAAGAGTCTGCTGTGATGTCTGTCTTGGTCTAAATTTCTGTGACAGTCAGTACCTTGTTTCTTCTCATAATTCACCATGCCCCCCCAACACACACACACACACACACACACACACACACACACCCATTCAGTGCTGGCTAGCTAACACACCATTATGAATAAAAACAGAGCTTAGGGTCTGCAATCCCGAATATCCCCTCCACTGCCATGTCATCACAATCTGGCCCTCGCCCACTAATGCAGCCAAAACTCAGACCCAAATGTGAGTTTTGCGGCATGTCTCTGCGGTGGTGCACAGTAGCATAATTCTGGTGTTTTGTGTATACTTTGACACAAGTAAATGAATAATGAATTCCTTTTGTACCCTCTGTCAACTCCTCCATACAAATAGAGGTCTGCATGTTATTTCAGTCTCACCCACCTGCTTCCGCAGACTTTCCAACCATTTCCACCCACTCCCACAGATGAGCTATCCCAGTTTTGCAGAGATTCAGATCTCAACCATCGCAATATTATTTTATTTCTAATGAATATATATTTTTATTATATTGGATATATTTTAATTTAAAGAAATGTCTGGTGAGTTCATCAACATCAGTCATGTGCTAAGTATTATTATAACCTTTGTAAGAGTAAAAGTTAATTTATATTAGGGCCTGACTGATATATTGGTTTATTGATATTGGCAGATATTGGCCTTTTGTAGATATATCGGTATCGGCATATTTGTTCTTCAGTAAAACTGTGATTAAAAATGGTGTAATCATGTAATTTGCCCAGCAGAGGGCGCTACTTTGTTTAATTGGTAAAAAGTGAAGTGTTAATAGTTCAGTACACTGATGTTTGGAATAAAGTTTGTCAGATGTTGTACCTCCATTGCAGGTCTTTGTCACACATATTTGAAAACCACATTCAAAATATCATATATAGAATATCGGTCAATATATGGATATTAGAATTTTCTTACTCCCTATTATCATTGTCGGCATCGGCCCAAAAATTCCATTGGTCAGGCCCTAGTTTTCATCTGCCTATCTAACCTGTATTGGATGAAAGCATCATGAATTGTAATTTGTTGTTTCCTCTAGCAATGTTGTGCCATCAAGATTTAGAGTAGCCTTATTGGGGTGTATTGATAAATAACTTGTGTATTAGGCATTCAAAGATTGATTTAATTTTTCACTTTTGTCCACCTCCTTAGAGGGATTGATCAATAGAAACCGAACTTTACTGGAGCATGAAGCTTTTATGCTCATTTAAGACCAGTATCCTAATATTGGCCTCACACTGACTGCCCACTTCCAACCATGTAAGTGTATATTGCAATGCCTTATTGTAAGTATTGGCTGTTGTGGGAACTACGAGTTAAAAACAAATCCGTACTATAAAAATGTCATGACCGTGAATGAGGATTTGAGTCATCCTGTGTGTTATTAATTAATTGCTTTATGGTAACATAAGTGCTTTTAGTCAGAGTTGTGCAATGATCCCATTGTTCTGTATCATGTGTCATCTGCTGAGAAGGAAGTGAAACTAACTGGTGAAACCTTTTTTGTTTCTCTGCAGCAATATGCCTCTAATATTGTTCAGATGGTTTCAGGTTAAGCGATTGTATATCTAGTCAAAGGACATGAACAGGCAGACAATACAGTTCAGGGTCACTGTGTTCATGTCCAATAGCTTAAGCTAGGTGTGTAGGAGTGTGTGAGTCTGTCTTCCGAGCTAGTTTCACACAGTGTACCAGACACCAAAAACTGGTTAGTCTTTCCAGCAAATACTTTATTTCTCATTTTTTTTCTCTTCACCTTTGTGTTGCACCTCCTTTTCCTCTGTCTTCTCTCTGTGAGTGGGCGACTCATTGCAGCAGGTCTGCACTCTGAAAGGCTTTGATTAGATTGCTGTTTCTTTCCTCTTCTTTGGTTTTTCCCTCTCAAAGCAGTTCGCAGACTACCTGTCCGCTGTGATTTCCCTCAAAATAGCACTGAACTGTTCTGTAAAGGCATTGAGTGCAATTGCTGTGAAAAAATCTTGCCCTTGTCCATGTATTAATTGTTTTGAAAATGACCTAAGGTGCCAGTGTTTGACACATAGTGATTTGACATAGCTCAGTACTCTATAATACTGATGTATTTTAGTTGTTAGGCCTACTTGAAAAAGTTCTAAGTTAAAGTCGAGCTGAAGTCAAAAATGCTTTTTCACACATGTACAGGTGTGTGTATGTTAACAAACAGCATCTGTATCACATTTCTCCCCAGAATGTGCAATGTTTACTAGTCTTGTATGGTATACCACTACTGAAAAAGTACTGAAGTACTAAATATTCAAATTGGATCGTGTGTGTGTGTATGTATATATGTATGTATATGTATGTATATATATATATATATATATATATATATATATGTATATATGTATATATGTATATATATATATGTATA
>JAQLOL010000009.1:11463972-11476510 GCA_029783665.1 Naso thynnoides | reverse complement strand
CACGAAACTTTGACTGCGCCATGATGAATATGTGACACCTCCCCCTGCCACGCCGCCACACCCATCTCGGCGCAGCGAGGTCTACCAAACTACCAAACTGACTGCGCACCAGGCTGCGCCGCTGCGCCACCCTGCGCCTCCCTGCGCCACCAGCGCTGCGCCACGAAACTAGGGCCTATTGACTTTATTGACGTTTTATTTCAAACTGCATCTGAGCAGTCCACCAAACCCTTAGTTGATAAGAAAAATCAACTAAATTTTTATTTGTCAATTAGTCATGTTTTGTGTTTTTCATTTTGTTCCCACTTCTGTTCAGTTGCAGACTGAATGCTAATCACATGACCCAACAGAGATTTACATTTCAATAATTGGCACACAGATAAGGTGTAAGCAGAAGAAATAAAATAAAGGACCTGCTAAGCAAAACAAACTGCCGAAACCCCCACTTTTTTATCTTTGGACTTGTGTACTCATGGAGGCATAAAGTATTTTTGCAAATTGCAGTTCTAATTTTATTTGTCAATGCTTTCGGCACAGAACAGCTGATAATGTTTGTTGATTAACGCCAGTGATGCCGTAACACAAGTTTACAAAAAACACCCAAGTTTTAGCACATATTGTTACAAAATAATGGCATTTATTTTTCTACAATCACATAGAGATCCAGGCTCATGACAATTATTAAGATGCAACAAAGACCCAAGACTTTAAAGTTCACCTGGACAAAAAAGGCCAAAAGCTGGAAGGTGCCAGTAAATCCTGACAGTGATCAACTATTTCCAGTCAATCATAAATTTGATCAGTCACTCAGCAACAGACAGAAAGAAACCTAATAACCTCCATAGGAAACAGGTGCTGAGTCAGTGAGGAGAGGAATGTCAGAAGAATGGGGAGGGAAGGATAGCATGTCTGTGTGTGCATGGGAGAGCGAGAGGTGTGTGTGTGACAGTGAGAGTGTGAGTAACGCTGAGTGGAAGCCAGGGAGCCGAGGAGAGAACAAGGGGAGGAGACTCTCTGGGGATTGCGTGCGGACATCAAATGTTTACCTGTAACAAAAAGAAAGGGGAAGGTGTAGAAGGGAAAAAAAGGAGAGGAAAAAAGGCCGTGGTTTACAAGGGTGGGCGGGGACCCAAAGCCTAAAGCATGAGCTTCGCACGCAACTTAACAATACTACCTTTATGAAGACTGTATTGCGTTAGTCAGTGAGCACACACACACATATTCATGTAAGATACTGATGGTGTTACTCACAGGCGCACACACACACACACACACACATACACACACACACACACACACATATTCAGAGGAATTTAACAGGAATAGATAACTAAGTGATGGCTTTCACACTGCAACTTTCCATGTAAAAGCACATAAAAGAGGTGAGGAAAGTCTTTGTGACTTCCAAATAATGCGATCAAAGAGGCTCAGACTGTTTTGTGGCCACATATTATTCACCGAATGGGAGCAAATAAGCGGCCTCATCTGGGGAACAGCTGGAGTTTCTGTAATACAGAGGCGGGGAGGGGGTACTTTGTCCATCCAAGCTCATTCTAAAACAGAAAGGTCTGACTTCTGAAAGCAGATGTTCAGCATTCCCCTCTCCTCTCATTCCTGGGACCCTCTCTGTGGTCGCCCTGTTCATTTTTTATCATAATTAGCCAAACAAATCAAGACGGAATGAGAGACAGCCTTTGTTGTGGAAACCACAGAGAGCCTGGGTGATTTACCAACAGGCGCTTTCTCTCTGGATCTCTGTCTGACTGTCTGTCTCTACATCTGCAGTATCTCGCCTCTCCATCTCAAGGTTGCCTTATCTGCACAGAGAACAAAAAAAACCTTAAAAAACCCGGCCTAGTGTTGGAGCGGTAACACACAGTCACACCATTATATGTGTTTATGTTGAAGATGTTGCTCTCTCTCTTAGTATAAACCTTTAAAGTTACACTTCTGATCTATGTCTCCATGAGTGTGCTTGCCTATAAAACAATCTTACTTATCATGATAAACTTTTAAATGCTGACACATTCTCCGTATATAAAAGACTTTCTTTTCCATTTCATAAGTAGTGCAAAATATCACATGCTTCATTCGACCTACCAATGTGCATGACATGCATGTAAAAGGTTCTCAAGACAGTTATGCATTCAACCAAACATGACCTTTGTCAATTTGCCAACATTTGGGCAAAATGTCTCTCCTCTACGATTGGAAGACAAATCTGTCAGTCATTGCTCTGAGAAGGAGCTTGCGTGTAAAAGGCAGAGTTATTGGGATTTAGCCCAGGGCGCCTGTGGTCAGCTCGATATGTGTACTATAAATAATTTGACTCTGTATGTCGTGTGATTGTGCGATAGCGAGAGAGAGAGAGAGAGAGAGAGAGAGAGAGAGAGAGAGAGAGAGAGAGAGAGACACTGAGCTCAGGGCTTTCTCTCCTGTGAGTGTCTACAGTCAGAGTGCAGGTTACAATAGGGAGCATTGTTCGGCTGGCAGGTCCCTGCGTGCCGGCTCCCCCTCCGTACCTGAGCACAGAGACAGGTGTATTTCTCCTAGTCACGCATAGCCCTGCCACACTCCCAGCTGCCTACACACTGCCTGCCTCTGAGATCACACACACACACACACACACCTTGAAGCTTGCATTTACCTACATGTCGATTAAAGATGTTTTTCACAGCAGATCTTTCATTTAAACCCTTAAAAACCTTCGTATTATGAATAAGGGCTCTTAAAAAAAAACAAAATCTGTGTCAATGACGATGTAGTTTTTTAAAAGTTACTCTCAGCTACACTGGATATAGATATTTTATGATTCTATCTACCTGCACAAAAGCTGCAAATGGAAAATAGCAGTTGCCTAAACCTACTGCACTACATCTCTCCCTGTTTTACAAGGTTCAGTTCTTCGTGTAGCCTATTGTCCCTGCTCAAATGTAATCAATCAGCAAGACAAAACTTTGCATGTTAGGGTGTACAGCTACATGCACACTCCTGCATGGTATTTTCCTGCTGGTTAATTCTCTTGATAATTAATCCTTTACAGCTGATGTTTCCAATGTGCACACTCTGACACAGAAGCTCTGTGTTTGTGTGTGGGTGTGTGTGTGTGTGTGTGTGTGTGTGTGTGTTTGAAAAGAAGGAGGAATGAGTCATGCACATGTCAGTGGTATTGTGCAGCCAGTCCAGTCCAAGAGTTCATTTAATTTCACCCCAAATAGAGAAACATGCTTGATTTAACATGAGAGCCATTGTTGTAGTTTGACATCTCAATGGTCTCAGAGGTGCGAGGGATAAAGGGACGAGATGAGGAAGGGATTTTATCAAAAAATTTAAGGGTTTACCTCGAATCAGTCAAGTGGGGTGGGGTCATTTTTAAAGAAATCACAGATTTGGTACCCTGAGGAGCTGGAGGGAGTCCAGCCCTATCAGTCTCAGCACCAGAGGATTAGCTCTTTATCCCTGTTGATTTATAGAAAAGAGGTACATGCCACATTATGTCTTGTTATATTGAGCAGACACAAGCCATTTCCTACAGTTTTCACATGACTAATCATCACAAACATCACTTTGAAACCTTCGTTCATTCCAAAGAAAAGGCCAAAAACCTGACGGAAGTCGGCACGTTGGCCGTACGTTGAATTACATCAGCTCTCAAGATGGAGTCCAACCTCAGCTTTCCTGGCTGATATTTTAGGAATTAATTAGCGGATGGATGGAGGAATAATAAAAGCCATGACAAGTGTGAGAGTGGGAAAATAAGGAGGAGAAACTGAGTATGCCGGGCTACTGAGCCTGTGGTGGGAGCCATGCTGTTATTGGGAAATACTTGTCATTTCTCATATACTCCTTGGTTTCCATGGCATCACCGCCCCTGACCACTACATACAACACAGCTCACATCATACGACAAGATGGACTACGGTAGGGCCTGCATTATTGTGACCTTCTCTGTGTTTCGGTCTCTTAGGCTCTTGCTCTCTATCCCGTTGCTGCAGCTTGGCCACTCAGAGCCACATAAGGAAACATTTGTTCCCAGTCTGGTTGAATGGAGCCTTGTGTTGGAGGTAGTCAAAGAGATACAAGGGAATAGGACATCCAAACAGTCCAACACAAGAGCTCTCCTCTGAAGCCCCTCTCTGTCTGAGCTGGGCCAATAATGAATGTCCTCTAGTCTTAATCACTCTCTGCGCACACACTGGAAATATGACTGACTCCATTGTCCTCCTCGCTATGTTTTGTATGTTGAACGCAGAAGTCGTAGAGGTCATTGCTTCCAGTAAGCGTTAGGCTTCTTTCCCCACCACCAGGTGATCACTGTGCCAATCGTATGGGCCCTTTTGAGTGAGTCGATATCATAATATGTATGTTTGTATGCCTAAAACACAAATTTTACAGTTGTGCAACTTGATGTGCCTGCTAACCAATTTGTTTATGCTGCTTAAAAATATTTGAATCTCATCATTCAGTCAGCTCAGTTTCCCCTGCATTCTCTGACGTTTTCTCCCTCTTTTTCCTTCATTTGTGCGAGCAGCCTTCAGAATGGCTTTGTACTCTCTGGATTTGATTATCCTTGTCACACCAATCTGGAAAACATTTGTGCACACATTAGCGCACACCCACCTAAAATGCACTGGCGTGAACAGGGAGGAGGATGCACGAAGTGGGCACAAACTTGCAAGCAGTTGCACACACACACACACACACACACACAAGAGAGCCTGTAGCCATGCGAGCATTATGTCCGCACACACACACACACACACACATCAAGAAATGATGGATGTCCATTTTATATGTCTCTGTGGGAGGCTGAGTCATAGCTGAGTATGAGGAACTGGCTCTTTTGTTGATACACTGTTTTACATAAGAGAAAATTACCCTTTAATTACCCTTACATTATAATTGCCTCTACTAATACTTTAATTCTGCCTTGATTAATGAGCTAAGAGAGTAGAATTGCTTTGTGAGAGGAGAGGTCAACACAATGAAACAGATAAAAATTTTGCTTTCCTTTCTCTTCTATTTTTTTCTCCAAAGGAAAAAAAAAACGTTCACACAGCAGCGGTGGCTTAGGAATGCGAGACAGGAATGCTGTTGAGTTACTATAAAGGGGGTTTGATCACTGAAAACAATGTCTTTGTGTTTTCATCTCCAGCTCTAGTCACGCAACGCTGTGTGCGCAAACCTCGAGCAACTTTTCAACCCCAGCACACAAGAAAGCCATCAAGTACCTGCAATTGACAGAATCGCGTGCAATTCAGGTACTCCAGGATTGTATTGGAAGGCAGCCAAACGGGGAGTCAAGGAAAAGGTGGAGTGGAGCTTCACTTGAAGTTGCTTGAAGTTCAATGCACACTGCAAGTGTGACTATAGATCAGAAATAGTGATGAAGTGGAGGGTAAAGTTATTATTTCACACATAATGTTTCATGTGAGGGACTCAAAAAATCTAAAAACCTTTACAGATTTTAGGGCGAAAATGCTGTTTGTTTTAAGTTCTGTGGGAAAACTTAGTTTTCTAAAGATATTCTGGATTTCTGAGTTGAGGATTTCTTGTTTTCAAATCAAATTTACAGACTTGATATAATGAGCGTTAGCTTTATACTTTGTCTTACAGTATTTTTGTTCAATTACAGCCATATTATATAAAAGTGGATGCCGTATTTCACATAGTCATATACACTATATGTGCATAATGATTTATAGCTCATTAATTTATAATGATAACATTATGAGTCAAGGCTTTTTCAAAGGTTTTTTCTCACATGGAATTATCAGTGAAGACGGTCAGACACAAGACAACTCATTCATTATTGCAAATATCACACTAGATGTTTTGTTTTAACACATTAAATGTGTAAAACTTGAAATAAACCTAAATTTCATTTAATTTTTCAATACGCTGTAAGCTCAGATATATACAGTAGGTTTTATCAATTTTAAATGACATATAATCTGTTCAGGCTCCTGATTTCGAAGGATTTTTTTCTCACAGGAAATTCAGATCATCTCTCAAGAAAGTAAAACACATGACAAACTTATTAACTATTAAGAATATTGTCTTAAAATTCACATTTGATCACCTTTGATGTGTAAAATTTTAAGTTTCCTTATGTTTTATTCAATAGTCTAAATATACTGTAGGCTCAGTTAGGCTCTAATTTTAGTCCTTGAGGCTCCTACGCTCCACTTTTCCAGGAATCCAGTCCTTGTTTTCAGGCTTTAAGGAAAGCTGTGATCCCAGAAATACAAGCAAGCCTGGAGGTGGTTAGGACATGAAAGTGAGGTAAAAAAAGACAAGAGATTCATTCATGGGAAGGTGATTCAAAGCACCGACATCCCTGTATCTCTGCGCAGCCACAGATGATCATTATTACTCACTCGGGCTGCTCACACAGGGCTCACACGCAACCTGGGATCAAACTGACACATGATGAGTGACTGCAGCAGCCTGTGGTTCATGACATAATAACATACTAGACTGCTTCAGAGTGTGATAATAAAATAATAGTACTATAATGATAAAAATAATAATGATGATAATACAAGAAAAAGAGCAGGGTAATAGTGATAATAAGAATATAAGTAGTAGTTATAATAAAATTATAATAATGAAAAAAGCATAATCATTAGCTCTTTTTCATAAGAACATGTAGATATAATGTCATGTAAATTCATGTGGGTGAAAATATTTCCTGTAATATGCAAACATTTATCTGACATCATCCCATATAATGATTATATATTTCCCCCTTTTGCTGTTTTTTAGGGTTTTTTATCCTGTTTCTTTCAGTATTTGGCAGCCCAAAGGCTAACCCAAGGCTGTAAACTCCACTTACCATCATGCATTGCGCGCATACGTCGGCTGAGGGCAGCATGTGCTTCGCTGCTCCGCTCCAACTATGGCTCAGTGCGGCTCAGGCTCTTCACGGGCGCGCGTCGCATGAGCTCCAGAGGCGCTGTTAGGAGCTCCAGCAGGAGATCATGAGGAGGAACCAGCTGCTTTGATTGCTTATTGGAAATAATCACACTGATCGATCTGCTGGATTTGCTAAGGCGCCATCATTTCACGCTAAGGATTCTTTGGACGAGTTGTGAGGATTAAAACGCTGCCGTTAGAGCACTGACGCACGTGGAGGAGTTATTATTTCTGATTATTGGTCAAACTTGGTGATGGGAACAGCTGGTGGATTCAGTGCTGCAGCTGTGACGCGTCCGGTTGGATTTAAGGAAATACTGTCTCTCACGCGGGATGAGTGGTGTCCATTCCTCCTGCTGTCCAAGTCCTGCTGCTGGACAAGCCGTCTGGCGGATGAACGAGTCTCTTGGGATACTTCACGCGTCTGACCTGTGTCATAGACGGCTTACACAAGGAGATGGTGTGAGACAAATCGTTGTTTCTTGTGGTGGATTTTGGTGCAAGGAAAGGAATACCCTGGAATATAGCGTTAATTTGTAAGGGATGCTCAGCAGAAACCCAGCAATGTGGATAACGACAGTGCACATCTCCTCATCCAGCAGGTATGTAAGGACAGATAATTCCCAATGACTTGTACCTGTTTGGTAAAATATTTAGCATTTTGCCTTTATTTTTTAGTTGTAAAATCGTGCAGCATAGTCCAGTGCGCTCTGGGGTGTCCCACTTAGAAAATAACTTCATGTCAGCCTTTATAATAAAACAGAATTGGACCAAGGGCAACAGTGACATCCCCTGTCTGACAAAACAAAACAATTAAAATCATGCGTCCAACAATGGCTGCTTTGACCAAAGGTTCTGTCGTCATCTCCCTACACACCCATTTCCATTTGGCCAGCATCCTCACCACCAAATCACTCATAAACTCCTCTATCATGGCATTTCATAGAACCAGAATAATCAGGCTGTCTTTGGAAGGGTCATGTTTGCCCTGATCTGCTCCGCCTATCAGGTTCACCTGTTCAGTCAGTGTTAGAGCTGCTCTGTTGGTCATTTTCTGGAATTCTCTCCCTCTTGAATTAGTTTTTAAACCCTGTTCCTGCTTACACACACACACACACACACAGACTTTAAAATGTGCCCTTTTATGACCTGTCCTTGCCTAGATGTCATCATCCACCTGCAGTGCCAGGTGTGCAAAGACCACTCACAGAGCTGCCCTGAGCTGCAGCAAAATATCTAAGCAGTGTGCAAAAAGTGACCATGGTGTGGTCCACCCGCCTCTGCCACAGTGACTCCATTCAGGTGAGAGTAAATCTGTGCCCACAGGCTGAAGGGGGGGGGTGGGGGGGTGGGGGTGCCTGTCATTAGTGCTACCTGACACATGGCACGTATGAGAGATCAACTCTGAGATTTGCACCGCGTTTAGACGCCGTGTTTGATCTGTAACCTGCAGGTGCGTGCGATCACGCTCCGCTTAACGGCATCATACGTGTGGGGTGTTTGTACCTGTTCTGTTTACTGTTATATAACTACCTATTAGGCACGTGTGTGCATTTGTTCATACAAGTTATATGATGAAGCTCCCCCCTTCCCTCTTCCTTCACACTCCTCCGTCTCATCCTCTTCCTTAGCGATGAAGAATTCCACCTATTGTTGAGGCAAGGGACAGAGCCCCACTATATGTCTGCATACAGCACACACACATCCAGCCCCCCCCCTTCTCTACTAACTCCCCACACACCCCCTCCATTAAAAATCTTCTCCAAACAAGACCCCCTTTCTCCACTGAAGAGGGACCCTCTGTCTAATGCCAAGTGACTCTCATGGCCAGCATTGACGGTGGGACACTTGCTTCACAAAAGGAGCTGAAGTGTCAAATAAACTCGGTCAGAGCCCCCGACACACAAGAATTCCTTTATCTGGCACCCTGGGAGGCAGACAAAGACAGACTTTGTGTCGGTGAGCGGGCCTTGACTAAACACTGGGGCTTTTTTTTTTTTTTTTTTTTTTTACTCCTCCTCTCACAACTTCTGCCTCTTCTTCCTTCTTCTCCTTTTTGTCACTTGAACGGCCGAGTGGGAGCGTATATGTTGACGTGACCCCCGCTTGGCCAGCATCTGTCCCGCACACAGCCAACATCACCTCTGTGCCGTGTGAGCACCATGTAAACACAGACACACCCGTGCACGCCCACTCTCAAGCGCCTGCTTGTGTCCCTCAGACATCAGAGCGATATTTTAATAAGTATCTTTTTTGTTTTTTTTAACTTTTGTTTATGTCTTGGTGTGTAGCCGAGAATAGCTAAGCAGGAATTTGCTTTCTCACAAGGGCTGAATGTGCTGGCTGAGCTGTCATATGATATGCTTGTGGTGAACCGCAGCAGAGGGCCGTATACACATCAGGGTCAGACTCGCTTAACAATCCAGTATTTACTCCGCTCAGCATTCCCAAGGAACTTTCTCATCCCTTGCATTTGCTCAGTTTCTCCTGTTTTATGCACATTCAATAACAAGCCTCACACCTTCAGTTTTTGAAGTTTTAACAAGTTTCATCAGTTTCCATCACCTTGAAATGTTACCTGACCGAATCTGGTAATGCACACGCTTAAAACTAAATGGACACACAGTCTTTCCACACTTTCAGCATTATGCATTGACTTTAAGCACACTATAGCTGTTCCTTGAGATTAAAAGCCTACTACAGCCCAAAAATCCTGGAAAATGACCTCATGCAGCATTCAGACAACACCGAAGCAGCACCGCTGGGGAAAATATTGCGGCCCAGTCCTGGCGAGCTGGTGGTAGACATGTGCATCAGGCCCCCAGGCTTGCTAATACAGGCCTGTCAGGGAGCAACGGTCCCCTGCACGGTGGTTAAGGTAAACAGATCGAGTTGCTGTGGTCGAGCGCGTTAATGGTGTGTTTATGAGCTTTAGTTGAGTGGTGATTTATCATGTCTAACCTCAAGTCCTACCTCAGGTCCGTGGCCTTGATCAGGCTTGATGTCTGCTATGTGTGTATGTGTGTGTGTGACATTGCACACAGGTGACAACACTGCCTGAGCAGCGTGACCTCCAGGTGAACTGCGTCTCCATGTCATGACCGTTTTCACCCACTGAAGGGAAAATGGAAAGCGATGGAAGCATTTATTGCGTATTAATTCCACCCTGTTTTTGGAGCGAGTGTGCCCTCAGCATTACCTCATCGGCTCTGCAGGGCACAGAGCTCAAATCGTGGGGAAAAAAAATGTCCTCCCATCATTAGTGTCAGATAACCTTTTAATGAGCTCCATGAGAAAAATCAGGCTGTCAGAAAAACTGTTGTGTATCCTTTCATATAGAGCACCATTAATGCTCGGCTTGTGTGTGGGTGTGTGTGTTTAGAATGGGCTCTAAAGTTTGTCTGAACAGGAGAACTGTCATTTATTAGTAGTGCAGTAACAATGGGGAGCTTGTCTCCGGGGTGGTGGGGGCCAGAAGGGGCCGGTGGAGCCAGGGGAGGGTGGCCTGAGATTGGGCAGCAGCCTCTGACCAAGAACAAGCCCCTGTCTGATGGAGAGAACTGCTGACCCTTCCTGAGTAAAATGGCACCTTTGTTTCGAGGTGTATGTGTTTGTGCCTATGTGTTTATGTGTGTGTGAGAGGGAGAAGGAGAGTTTTGAAAAGCTGGGAGCGCGGTGCAAAGTGTTTTTTTTTTCTTTTCTTAGCTCCTTTGGTGATTTTCCCTCCGTTTGTGATTTTCTCTTAGCTGATAGATTCTCACAGCGCTCGGCTTCAAGGAGCATGTGTGAGAAATTGGGGCAAATTTACTAAATAATATGCCATTTTGGGCCATTCGCTCCAGGATTTGCCCGTAAATATAGAAATTGAACAAATAAAATGCACATTGTCTTACAGTTTCAGCTTTTGCTTTGAGTTCTCCCAGTACAGAGCAAGTTTTGTCAGTTACACACAGCAGAGAAGCATGTCTGTCATGCCACACAAAGCTGTGGACCTCTGTGATGCTGCTTCAGACTAATTAGCTATTTTGTGTTTTCCTCTGGCCCATTGCCACAGTCTGCATGCTGCTTTCTTCCTCTTGTCCTCCCAGCAATTGCCTCCTCTCTGTCTAATGATGCTCATGAGGGAGAGTCCCTTTGTTTGAGGGGAGGAGGGAGGAGAGAGGAGGAGTAAACGCTGGTGGGGTTAAGGCAGTAGATTGCTGATTTCCTACAGGGTAACCACAACGTTGAGGGTGGCATTTGTGTGTGTAAAGAAGGGTGTTATCCCGCTTTGGGAGTCAGCAGGAAGTGGGAGGCTGAGAGAGGCAGACAGCTTGTGCTTAAGTGAGAGTGTGGCATGGTGCTTTAGAGGAAGTGGTGAACACGAGAGGGGGGTTCTTCAAAATGATGCCACTTAAAGCTTGTGCTCTTTGATAAACCTCTCTCTGTGGCCTGCCAATCCCCATCTGGTGCTAAATTCGGCACACCTCGTCTGACTTTTATTTAAATCCTGCCATCCCTTCTGTCCTTGACCACCTCTGCGTGAGCAGCTGCAAATGAACCCTGCTGGAATATAAGAAAAAAAAAGTGCGTAGAGGTAAAGAAAGGTGAAGACAGATGGGCGGAGGACAGGCTGTATTCGTCCCAACATGTCCTCGATTCACACCAAGCAAACAGCAGAGACACACAGTGCAGCACAGGGGCATCTCTGTCAGCCAGACAGCGCTCCATTCAGGCTCTGTTTAGCCGCAGGAAGGCTGCACAAGGACACTGTGGATGTGCAGAAGTGTTGCGAATGAGAGATGCTAAACAGACTCGTTGCACTGGGACACATGCAGGAGAGTGTGTCGCTGTAAGTGTTCTGCAGCGCAGGGTTCACTTCACATTAACAAAACAGAGCAAGTGCCTGGCATTTGTTTAAATTTTAGCAATTTTCCCCCATTGTTCAGCAGTTATTTCCCTCTCTAGTACAAGTAAATGGATGCATTCTCTGTGTGTGTGTGTGTGTGTGTGTGTGTGTGTCCTTAAGAGGCCAACAGGTGTATACCGATGGACCTTAAAGTTCTTTTTGACCTGCCTTATGCGCAAAAACCAAACACAAACGAATATCAAACCGATCTCGATTTGCAATGCTGTAAATACCAGACATTCCTCCTCCTGTTTCCTCTCAAACTGACCCTGCTTGTTCTTTTCGTGCTTTCATTTTGGAGGGAAAATTCCTTCCTTTGTGTCGCCCCCTCTCACAAATGTCACATTCCAACAAACCTGTGACCATATTCGGCCTTTTACTCCGCTGGGTGTGGGTTGCCATGGCAACAGCACTACGTTTTTCAACAAGTTACACCTACACAAGTAAGCCATCCTCATTCAGCGATTGGGTCCTTTTTTTTTCCTTCATTTGAGCCACTCTTTCACTCGTCTTCCCTTTTCTTTTGGTTCTCAGTGGGAAGGATAAAGGAGACATTTTCAGTGTGAAGAGGAGCGTGAAATTTCCTGCGTGACCTCCCCGGGACACAGCGGACCACCAGGCTTCTCAGACGGTTGTGTGTGTGTGCATGTGTGTGTGTGTGTGCGTGTGTGTGTGTGTGTGTGTGTGTGTCTGTCTGTTTGTGTGTGTGTGTGGAGCTGCTCCGTGGCGCTG
>JAQLOL010000009.1:11439676-11457625 GCA_029783665.1 Naso thynnoides | reverse complement strand
AGATTATCCACCAGCCCCCCTCCTCTTGTTATTTTCATCCCTCCTTCCCTATCACCTCCCTCCTCCTCTTCTCCTCCTCCTCCACCTCTGCTCTTTGACTGAGCTGTTTTGGAAGGAGCTCCAGGGGCAGCGTTCATTTAAGAGTCAGATATAAACAGGCATTAAACAGGCATAAAAGGCAGCGTGGTCTTAATTAGCCGAAGCTGCTCGAATGTTTGGTGCGATTGTGTAATGTTTATGCTTCAGCTTGTGTGCGCGCGAGTCCATGCTGCGTCAGGCCGCAGTGCTAATCACCAAGCTTGAGTTTTATGGCCCCGTGCAATGTTGTAACAATGCAGGAGCGAGGTGAGCAGAGAACATTGACACTGAACTAGCAGATGGTCACAGTGACACTAATGACATACCTGATAATGTCGCAAAGACAAAGTTGAAAGGCAGCTTAGCATATTTTCCATAATGATGCCAAAAGAGAAAAATAAGTACTTGTGATTTGTCTTTCCTCACAAGCAAACATCTTGCACAGCCTCCCTTAAGAGTTGATTTAATGTGTAACTTGATTTTCATATTTGAGGGCTGTTTTCTGAAAGGCAATAGAAAACACATGAGGTGCATGCAGGGAGTGTGAGGCACTGTGCTGCCTTGTAGCTTCAGCTGCGGTCCTTGAGTGCAAACTGTGTGCATATGTGGGCCAGATCTGCTCATCAAGTCTTCCTTATCCTGTCCACCGTTTCTCAGGTGTATGTCTCTGCTTATCAGAGCAAGATAACTGTCCGACTCCTTTTCTGGAAACCTACCTGTTCCCTTAGCTGTACAGTCAAGTGATGACATTTGACGTGGCCATAAAGGAGCTACAACAGCCATAAAAACACCTTACGATGTCTGGGTTTCTGTAGCTGGGCTATTAAGCTGTAAAGCAGTGTTGTAAAAATCGAGATTGAGCTGATACAGTGGAGGAGAGTGCAGCTGAGATGAAAAGGGCCTCGCTTGGCTATACCTTCATAACCCTACAGTGGGCTTGGTTTTTACCAGTAAGCACACAGGAGGATTCTTTGAATTCCCCGGCCTCACACCCTCACTCTACTTTTTCTGCCCGGCAGCCAGTAACTCCGGCTACATGGGCTTGACTGTAGGACGTTTGACGTCACAAGAGATTGATTAGAGTTGCAAGTTGCTTTACACTCCCCCGGTTTTAGAAGATATTTGACTTTACAGTTTGTACATTGGACTGAGTCTGTAGATAAGGTGTCCGGGTACAGGCACATTTAACACAGAAACACACTAATATCCTGCCACAACCGTGTAGGTGGGCCAGATCTCACAACTGTTTGACCTCACTGGAAACCGTCCATGTGTAAGTTTGAACGCGCCGCTCTGCTGCCCTTCTCCTTTTGTCCTTCACCTCCTCTATCTATCTTTCTATACTCGTGTCCCAGACCCAGACGTATCCATAAATAAACGGGGGCTCCCTCTCCTCAACCAGACCCAAGCCATGTTTATGTTCAGGCCCGTGTTAGGGGGCCATCTGGACCACTGGGTTGGCCTCGCTGCCTCTCCGCAGGCTCAGGTGGAATCAAGATGTGCCACCAAACGCCAGCATCTGCTCAGTGGACTAACACAGGCTTAAAATAAAAGCACAGGGTCAGTGGAGATGTATTTTTATAAAGTTTTATTAAAGATTAAACAATCCTTGACTCGTGTCGCACACATTTTTGTTTTTAACACTTTCAGTCTGGAAGAAAATCATCTAGATCCAAGTGCCTTTTGTGAGAGGTGCTGTAGTTTTCTCACATGAACACGCGCACGGTGCCGAAACATCATTTCATTCTTAATAACTCCAATAACTAACCATCTATGTAATTATTAACTTAGTAAATAGCTCCTTACTGTGTGATCAGGACCACATTGTCGTCCAGTTTCTGACTTAAATAACTCAATTTCTGAAGAAAGCAAGAGAGCTTTATTTCAGGACAGACAGTGGAGGAGATTTTGGGTTTATTTACATTAGCTGGATGTGGTCTCCTGGTCTTCATTTCATTTGGTTAAGCAGCCAGGCTATTAAAACTAATGAACACTTATTACCCCGAGTTGGATCCCAAGCTCCTTGCTAAACATCCCTTCTGTAGCTGTTTGTTTTACTTGTACCTGATTATTCAAACAGAGCCGTAAAACATGTGGCCGAGCCTTCGCCTCTGGTCTTTACAGGTCGTCTCATAAACTGATCCGAGATATGCGATTGGACACGAGAGCCACAGTTTTTTACATGGCTCTCAGCTTTTACAGCAAACACGGGTGGTCCTCTCTTTTCTTCACTAATCAGCTTGGAATGAATTCATTAGTTTTAATGCACAAATTGTGTTCAACTGTGAAGATATTACAGTGTGTTGTTATTACAAAACAAAACTGTCAAACTATCCCTTTGCATTTTTATGTCTTTTGCCTTGAATGACTTGACGCTACACTCTAATCAAGACATCTGCTTTGCAAATGTGAGAGCATGTGGAGTTCAGGATTCCTCAGAACTCAGCTGAAATGCTGGTTGACATATTGTGGCATTTTATACCGCTGACATACATAGCATGTTCTGTCTCTGAGAATAAAAATATAATATGCAGAAGAGTGCTACAAAGTAATACACATGCCTCTTTTGAATAAGCCTACATTCTGATAATTTATTAAACAAGTTTATTTTTGAGAGGACACGCAGTGCTTGGCATTTATTTTTGCCAACTGTTGCACCTTTTTATCAGAGTTTCAGCACCACCAGGATTTGCTCACTTGATGGCTTCATAATTGTTTGCTGATCGCCAGGTGTCAGGCAGAAGATTATACAACTGACAGATGCACCAGTGTAGCTACTCAGAGTGTGCGTGTGTTTGTGCACATGCTTTTAAGTGTCACTCCAGGTCTTCTGCGGCAGCGGAGTTGTAGTGAGTGACACATTGAAGTGCGATTTCTGTCCCCTCGCTGAGACGTCTGTGCTGCATAAATCAGCAGGAACAGCTCGGATACCGTCAAGGGGAAGGAAGGAGCCTTTTCTTCCAGACTCCTCTCCTGACACTTGTGGTTTTTAATATGATACGTGCATACGGAAAGCGTGGTCAAATAAACAGCGTGTAAAGTTTCCCCTGTGTCTGTACCAATCCATCAAAAAGAGATGGAGCTCAGCTTTCATCTTCCCCTCCCAGCACCCCGCAGCCCCTGTCATCCCCAGCTGGAACTTCCCTCGAGCCCGAGTCAGCCATTTCTTCTTGTTGTAAAGCCAGGGTAGGAAATATTTTTTTTTTTGATTCACTGGGCAAAAATCCATAATAACCTTTCAGCATGTTGTAATTCAGGTGTTCTGAAAGAACACTAGACCTCTGCGTGTCTCATTGGCTCTGTGTTCAGGCTTTGGAAAATGAAGACTGTGACGGGTACTTTCAGGCAATTCAGTGGTCATTTTAGAGAAAGCATGCACTCTAATTGGCTGCTCTGCTCTGCGCTTTTTAGCGAAGGGTGACGTATTGTTGCTATGAGCTGATCGGCTGTTGAACAAGAAACACGCCTTAGGTTGTAAAACTTGCCTCTGGGGACTTGACAAGCCGGGTTGCAGGCGATGCTGTCTGCAAGTTTGATTTGAGCTGAGACCGACCAGTTTATGCAGCTGCAACTTTCCCTGCAACCCTTTCTTGACTTTGTGAAACTTTGGCGCAAACTGGCCTTAAAAGAGAGAGAGCGAAAACAAACTAAATGTAATGTGAGCTGGAGCAAAGCTACAGCTAGCCTTATTTCCAGACATTGTCTACCCCAACTTTAACCTAATTCAATATTGTTTGAAGTCATGCAGCTTAATGACACATTTGTTTATCAAATAAAGGATATAAACTGGGCATGTTTGAGAGAAGGGGGCAGAGGGGGAGAGGAAGGGAGAGAAGAAGGTGAGCTCAGACACAATGGGGTGATAAACCTGGAACTGAGAGGCCGCTTGGGAAAGAATAGACTTAAGGATTTAAAAAAAAAAAAGGTCGCTTTTCTGCTGGTGACATTACCTCCGCACCCTTGAGGAAGCATATCAGCCCCTTTGTGCCAAAACCCTATACTGTGTAATTAAAAGACAGGTCTTCTTGGGCTACAGTGCTTCTAACGCTCTTGTATTACATTTCACTTAAATTGCTATCACAGTAAAAATCTGTAATTAGATATAGAACACATGGCACCACACCTATAAATCTAGCACAATTATAAAGGCCTGTGTTGGCTTGATACTCGGACTCCACCTACGTCAGCGGCACAGCTGGCACTCTGTGACTGTGTGTGTGCACTCACGGGCTACACACTATATCAGTCCCTGTTGCACTTAGTCATTCTGCAGTGTTGCTCTAAAGAGTTCGGAGATCTCACAAGAGCAGGAAACCTTCTTTTATAGCCTTGCTTTCCTTGTTTGTACTGAAAATCATAGAACATGCGGGCAACTCTGCAAACAATGGAAAGAACAGATTAGAACATTACGGCATGACATGACGACAAGATTTTAAGTGCGAGAATGAGCCCGGGCAGCCGCGTAAAGCAACCTAAAGAAGCAGAGAGCAGGATTCATGTGAGCCAATGTGAGTGAACATGAAAGACAGGCCGATGGAAAGAGTTTCAGGTCCTCAGAGTGTCCTAACTGCAGCTACTGGTGTAGGAAATACTGAATCCTCACTGCGGGGCCCTTCCTCTGTTCTCTCCTGGAGAGAGGGTGCCGCCATGGTGCCTGATAGTGCCCGTTTTTCTTGGATGCAGCACAAAGTCTTTCCTCTGTCTCCTTGCACATCTGAAGATGTATTTTTATCACGGAACAGATGACGGGGTGATCCTTTGGTGTCCTGCACCCCCCACCACCACAACTGACCGTTCACTTCCTCTATTTCTTTTGCTTTCTTTCACTTTTTCTTCACCCCTTCTTATCAGCTAATCCCTCCCTGCATAGAACCGTCAATTAGGAAGCTTAGCTGATAGAAAACGAGATCATTATGGATACGATGAATGTGTGAAAATTCAGTGAATAGGGGGTTGTGACTGGCCCTCAAACCAAATGAATAGAGAGGAATGGAGCCTTTTGGTGGGGTTCGTTTACCAAAGGAGAGTGTTTGTGTTGCCCACGAGAGGCTGGACAATGGCTGTGAAAAAGTGGCACAAAAATGGAGTCGAGAAACTTCACAGTCATATCCGGATTTGTTACACAAGTGGTTTAGATCAGGGATTTCAGGCGTCACAACAGACACTTTTGTAAGCATAGCATTGCTGGTCTTAGCATTCCTGACCTTTTGGATGCAGGGAAAAATGGCACAGCAACACCTCACACGGCAAACACACACACACACACAGTTTCTGATCTGATTACTAAGATTAGACACAAATGACCTGGCTTATGACGCGGCAAAACAGTGCGATTAAGAAGCATAGAATTATGGTTTTAAAGCTTTTAGTCGTCTTGTTTTGTCTCATCGAGGAGAGTTTAATTTCACAGGACAACTTTTACTAGTTGAGTTTTTCAATCATAATAAAACTATTACTATTATGATTTCATTTTACTACATCTAGAATTGCATTTTATTGCTTGTCCTGGACTCTGCAGTTATTTCATCGTTATATACCAACATTTTTCGGTTGGCAACTCTACACCAAGCGTCCAACTTGCGAAACCAATTGGCTCTAATGGGTTAATTTTTATTATGATGCTTTTAATTGTTTTAGATGTCATTAGGAGCTCTATCGGAGGAGCTTGACTTATTTATTGACACAGTCTATCTCATGTATAACTGTTAGGACATTTTGTAATCTCAGGTAAAAATAATACAGACGTATTCTTAAAAAAGTTGTCTGCTGAGCCTTTGAATCTATTCTTGCCAGAGTTAGTGGTTCTGTAAGTTTGCTTTTACTATCGTACGAGCAAGAAAAGAAAACAACTAGCACTGAATTTGGTTGGATCTTGTCTTATCCTTCTCAAACTATGAAATTCAGGCTCTGCACTCATTTTTTCAGCGGTAGTACATCAAGTACATCTAATCCACCTTAAGTTGAATGAGTGGCAGGCCCTGTTCTGCTGTGAAGTTTGAGATTCGGCTAGGGGTGAAAGAAGTGCTTTCTGTGTACAAAACATAAACGAGATGTGCTTTGGAACAGACTCCTCGCTGTGCTGCTGGGAGAGGAGAGGAGAGGTGAGGGAGAGGGAAGAGGAGGGGGGAGGGTAATTGCCACATTAAGGGGAAGGAATTCAAAATAAATTTAATCTCCCAATCCCTTTCACCCCCCAAGAGGCTTACAGTGAGCATGCTCCGTCTTGTTATGAGACACAAGGAGAGTACAGAGAGGGTGAAATGGAGACGAAAAGAAAGAGGGCGAGGTTCTGATCGAGGTAACCGACTGGCTCCCGACCAGCTTGAACTTGTGTGGGAAGGTTCACACAGAAAGGGGCAACCTTGTATACAAAAAGCTGCGTAGTCATCTTCAAGTTGCTTGTGCCGTGTTTGTGTACATGTGAAGTAGTGCTAATGACCTTTGCCGCCAACGCCACTTTTGCATTTACTCATCCCTGCCTCTACCTTTTTCCCACAGTGCCTCACTCTCTGGCTGAATAGTGTCATCAAGAGCCAGGAGAGTGTTTTCACCCTAACCAAACACACCACACCAGCTAATTGCACTGACTGGCACATCTTCAAGAGAAGGAAGAAGAAGTGGAGGGAGTGTGGACATCATTAAAATCAGCTGCTAATGTGTTTGGTCGGACCTGAAACCTGCCAATTCAGGGATCACAACAGAGGGCGATTGAAATCCAGACGTTGAGCTAACGAAAGGCTTCCTCAAGCACAAAATCTTCCTTATGATGTATTCTCGTCACAAGTTTTCCTTTAATTGGGAAGTCGCTGAATGAGCATTTGCTGTTTTGGAAGTCACTCCATCCTGTTCTTTCCCTTAAATGTGAGCAGATAAACCCAAAGCTGCGATAAGGTTGTGTCAAATTGCGAGGTCCAGGAGCTGCTGGATTCTACTGTCTGTCATGGCGTGGTTCAGGCTCTCACTAGGACATATGGTGTGCTGTATTTTTATGATAATGTAATCATTCCTCCTCCTGCAACAACACCGTTAAAACTCTCTGCATGCTGGGGCAAGAATTCAGTCAAGAGCCCTGCTGACCCAGAGACAACAGAGTATAAACAATGGAGCTAAGGTCTTGGCAGCACACACAGCACACAACAGTGAATACTTTGCCCCACGCAACTTAAAAAGCTGCTTGAGATTCAGCAACATCAACCAAAATAGCCCTGATATGATGCAACTTTTTTTCTAACCTCTAAATGTTGGTGATTGGTGCTGACATGTGAGCAGTTTTGAGCAGTTTTATTAGTGTGGTGTGTTCACTTGACCAAATGCAACCTGTTATATTCTACATTGAGTCATCTTCCGCTCTCAAGGAGGGACTGCAAGGTCAGCTGGAGTTCTTTCCTTCAGAAGCAGCTTAAGTGACACTGATTTGGCTTTCAGGTAGTAAAGGTAATTAAGACGGTTGCACAATCCTGTAATTACAGCCTCTCCCCATGAGTCACTCATGTATATCTTCTCTCTCTGCACTCATTATCTGCTGTAAATATCCACCTACTGGATGTCTAGTTAAAAACCAGATTTCTGCTCCCCTCATAGCAGTAAAGGTATCGTTTGTTTTTTTTTTCTGTAGTCGCTGCTGACAAGATAATGCTTCTTCTCAAATGACAAAAAGAGAATGGCACACTCCTTCGACAGGGTTCAACATTGATATCATATTTCATTTGGCTGGTTGGGCAAATGACAGACAAGCATGGGTCAGAGCTGTACTTGCCTCAAGTCAATTTGTACTTGCCTCTATCCAATTCATACTAGTTGTTTGCAGTTATCAAATAACAACAAATGTTTGCTTGTGCTTCAGCTCATACATGTCTTTACCAACCACCATAGTCTAATGCAACACATCACCACTGTGCATGTGCATGATGGCTACTTCTTTCCTGCTTCTGTTGTCAACTTTGGAGAAAAAAATGTTTTGCACGATTGCTAGCTTTACTTGTCTGATATGGTATTTTTCTTGCCTCAGGCAATCGGGCAGTCCTTTTTGTTCTTGCTTGTTTAACTTATGGCACATTAAGTTAGTGTTGATCAAAAAAAAAAAAAAATTCAGGAAGATGCCCCCTCCAGTCAGGACAAGAACTAGGAAAGTTGCTGGAAATTTTGGTACACAGTTTTGTACACCCATAAACCTTGCAGTGTTTGGTTGTTGGTAAACAACTTTTTATTCATTCACAAATTGCATCTTGATTTTTTTTGCTTTAATGTAATCGGTAATATATCAGGTTTTTAGAGTTAGTTCCTGTCTGTATAGCAGCATTCATGTTGTTTTCACATTAAATCAAAACCATACAAAAATACAAAGTTGGATGAACTTCTTTCCAGCTTGGGAGAAGGGAGCATCCAGGCAGCACATGAATGCAGCATTAAACAGATGCCATTTAATGATGCAATCAGCTGCTCTATTAAAAAAATAAAATAACATAAAATAAAATAAAAGCTTCCTGTAGAAGCAAGGAAAAGTCACCTGACCCGTTGCCGTGGCACAGGAGGATTGGCATTATGATTAAACAGGATTGTCTTTGCTTCCCTCAGCTCATTAGGGAAACTCCAGCCTTCAGGGTCTCAGGGTGCTGACAGGCTGATTTGCCGTGATGGGCTGCCCCGTGCATGAACATGCTATCCCCTCGGCTGCCGGGCTAAACACTGCGCTTTGTGTTGATGGGCACAACGGGCACTCAGATCATGTTTCCAGCAGAAGCAGGAAGTGAGAATTGGAGGGTTCCTGTTACCAGGCCCCTTCTTTCCTCCCGGTCCTACACGGAGCCAAACTCAAACCATGTGTGTTCTCACCCTGTGGACCTCCGCACACAACCGGCCTGACTGGCTGTTTGGCAAGTGCTGTGGTCGTTTGAACAACATGCGATCTCAGGAAACATTCAGCCCGTACTTCTCGCCATTGTTATTTGAATCCCTCCTCTGTATAGCTCCACTGGAGTCTCTTGGGGAAACTGGTAAGTGATTCCTCTCTGTGTCCGGTCTCCACAGACACAGCCCTCCCCCTTGGAGCTTTGGCTGAGGGTTAGGCACACGATGGATGTGATTGGGGAAGTACAGTAGTCTGTCCCCAGGGCCAAAGGTCATTTCCTGATACTCAAGCTGCCACCGGTTAACTAGGAGCAGATTAAGAAAAATGGCTTCGGCTCACAATGATAATGGAGGAATTAAGACACAGTAAAGTGATCCGTGTTTGTGACCAAGTTTAAGCTGATGTGAAAAATAATCATTACAAAAATATTCCTTTAATGATTTATTGCTTTTTGATAACTCTACACTTCTCTTTTACATTGGAAAAGGGGCTTTTAGCACCAATAACATCTCATGCCTTTCCCCTCAAAACACATCATTACCTCAGTGTGCACTTACGTAATGTACACTTTGATTAACAATCGAAAGGAACACAGTATAAAAAGAGCTCACAGAATTATCTCCAGCCTTCTGTTTCATCAGGAGCAGTCGGTGGCCATTTGTGCACCATTTTATTTTTCCTCTGAGCATTGCGATAAAGAAGTTTATGTAGACGTGATAGTGAGCAGCTTCATCAAAGTCAGAATATTTTAGTCATTAGTGGCAAGTTCTGGCATGGGAATACCCTTAAGATGAGGTATTTATGTTGATGGAAGCCAAGGGTGTATGAGGCTGATTAGGAGAAATGCCTGTCTCTGCTCTCAATCCTTCCACCTCGAAATGGCTGTTTACAGAAAACACCGACTGATGAAGGGATAATCTGTCAGAAATATATGTACAAGTATGTGCCACTTCTTTGTACCTCTTAGTACTCTACTTTCTTCCTTAAGTTTCTAGTTTTTATGTTTTCAGGAGGGAAATAAAGGAGCATGTATGCAAAAAACTTTTAATTTAAAAAACTTGTTAAAGCTGTGTTGGCATTCCTGCCGTTGTCGAGCCCCTGGTGAGGGATTGTTCGGACCATCCTCCTGCCTCGTTCCTCTCCGCTGTCTCATGTGAAAGTCACCCCCAACCCGCCTCCTGCCACCCAATTTTTTCTAATGAGACTCATTGTATGGACACCTGTGGGTCGCCATTTCCACTGGGGGGGATTGAGGGTTGGGGGTGTGGCAGCGGTGCCAGCTTTTAATCGAGACGCGTTGACTAATCGCCCAAGGATTAGCCTCTTAGACAAGGCCTCTTTCATTCTGACACTCCATAGACCGCAAAGACTCTGCGTGGAGATAGAAAGGGCAGGGCGGGGTAAATTTTTGGGGGGGTTGGTGGGGGCGAGTACAGATGGCATACTGTACCTGGATGTGCTTTGTTTGATCATGCCTGAGCCCTCTGCATGTACATGCACAACACACACACACACACACACACACACATTTCCTTAGGCTGGATTTTTCCCAAAATTCTTTGAGTGGAGACAGCTTTGCATTTTTCTCACACCAATCACACACTGTGACTTTAACAGCAAAAACGTAAGCAACAAAGCCGTTATACCTTACAGTAAAACAAGATATGAATAATAGTATCAAATAATTTCAAAACTATATCTGAAAAATAATACTTTAGTTTGATACTTTTTGTACCCAGATCTAGGAAAAATGACTGCTTGCATAGCTTTGCTCACAGCCAATTAACACAAGCATTTAATTTAATGCAGCATGGAATTAGCCCACTACCACAGCAACTACAGCTGATACAGTTTGTGGTGTGGTTAAGTCAAGAGTGGTGTATTTGATAGAGTTTTCAGTTCAAAATGCCAAAATGACTCCGAAAACGTTAGAAAATATGACTGTACTACTCACCTGTGATAAAAATAAATGCAGAAATGCGGAAATAAAAACTAGAAATATGAGATGAATAGAGAAACATGATGAAATCAAATAGGACTGAAAGCTTTCATTCACATGATGGGTGTTGCATTACACTCACCATAAAGATGACAAGATAAATATGCTTTTTCTCAGGCCACAACAACACACACAAACACAGATACAAACACATACACTGGTGCACAGATGCGCTGAGATTGATTTTAGAGTGCCATGAATGTGTGTGTGTGCACTTGAGAAAGGGCTGCGGACGTGTATATTGTTGTACGTAAATGAAGCAGGGAGACACCGTCGGGGCTCCGTGGCGAAGCTTGAACCTGATGTTGCCCAGACGCCTCTGCTGTGTATTTTAGGGTTTGATGAGGTCATTTTTAACACACAGTACATACACGCACATACACAGCACACAGCATAGATATAATGTGTAAATTCAGTGGAGTTCTTTTTTAAAGCCCTGTTTTCATGGGATTACTACTACCAGTGGGCCTCATGCGATTTCTGAATTACATCCTACTTTTGTGTTTCGTGTGGCGCATTTGGACAAGATGCACACAAACTTACTTACATTATCTCATGGATATGATATCCAGGCGGTGCGAAACATTGGCCTCCCTATCAATGAGCGTCATGCATTTGGACCCAAAATGCTGTCTAAACTGCCCCTTAAGTGCAGCCTCCAGAATTACTAGGAAATAGGCATTTAAAAGCAACAAAATCACCATGATGCCAATTTGCATGGGATTAATATTATGATTAATATATTATAATATTATCACATGACTTCTGAGCTTGATGGAAAATGATCATATTATTGTCCAAATTACAGACATGGCTGATTTGCCGGGACTTAAGATAAGGGCATGACCCACATATATCGGTTGACTGGTATTATTGGCCCATATTGGGATTGTTACAGATATATTGGTATCAGCATGTGGTTCACCAATATGCGCCGACACTAAAACTGGTTTTAAGGCTGGGAAAAGTACTTAGACTAGTGATTTAAAATGGTGTAATCATGTAATTTGCGTCTCATTATTTAATAACTAAAAAGTGAATCGTTTACTCTCCAGTGCACTGAAGTTTGGAATAAAGTTTGTTAAGATGTAAGATATCCTGCCTCCATTACAAGTCTTTGCCACAAGTAGTTGATTATTACAGTCAGCAAATATTATATGTGTATAATAGCAGCAGATACATATCAGATATCAGAATTTTCTTATTCCCAATTTTTGTTATCCGCATCAGCTCCAAAAATCCCATATCGGTCGGGCTCTACTTATGATCTGACCTTTAAAATTATAACAAATTACCAGAGGTCCGCAGGTCATGCTAGTCTGAAGTGTAAATAGGGATTAAGACAGACTTGACAAATTATGAAACTGCCCTTTAGTGGGGGCAAAAAGGCAGAGATTCATAGAAGGACTCAATTATTGTCTCTGTTGTCTTCGCTCAGTGGCTGCTATGACCTTCTACGTACTCTGCTGCTCCCAACTACTTTGTATGACAAAACACGTCATTAAACAGCATGCTGCAATTTGTAATTTAAAAAAATACGTCTTTCATGTTCCTTGTAAGCGAATGCATTATTCTTGATAATCTGTGTATAGTGGCTGGGAAATGAAGCCTGCAAGGTGTGACATGCAGTTTTTCTGGATTCTCCATGTGCACAGTTTGCCTCTAAAGTCTGTGAGTTTCAGGTTTCACACACCTATCAGAGTAACCTGCTACACACTAAGCTCCGTCTGAATGGGACACGGTGCAGAGCAAGCAGAGGCCCGAGACATGTAACATGACAAAGGAGAGCAAACACCCCAGCAATTCTTGTCTTTCTCAAAGGCTTCTGTTGGGGTGGCACGTTCCAGAGGTCCACCATTGTTCCCCTGATTAACTCTGACTGAAGTGTCTGTACTGAGCAGCAGGACCGGATACTCAGAAGTTTCTCTTGTGTCTTATTTGTCACGGTGACAGCCTCTGCAAAGGTCGGGCATGTGTGGCGGGCGGGCTGAGCTCAGGTGTTACATGTTTGCTCAGTGGTCTTGTGTGCTCTTTCAACCGTGTGCACTCTCAAGTTGCCCTGGCTCGATCAAACAGAGATGACTGAACATGTGAGAGCAAGACATTGTGGTTAAATATCAGGTTTGCTGAATCATAATCGACTCAAAGCGGTGTTAGTTCCTCAGGTCCTTTCTTTTTTCGCTCAGCCTCTGAAAATCTGTTATTTTGTACCGTGCTCTGCTCGGGAATACATACTGTGGCCTGTTGTTTATCTAGTTACAGGAGCAGCCTGGAAGCAGCTGCCAACCTGGTTCTGCAGTTTGTGTGCTGTTTCACTCAGCTGGGGAGGAAAATGATAAAGGAAATAAATTAAATAGCACTAAAGCATTTTGCGGTCGGGGAAGATCGAAAAGTGAGACATACTTTACAGCAAATAGGAGGGGCGAGTTACAAGCTGAGGCTGCAGGATATGAATAGGTGTGTGTTTGTGTGTGTTTATATATGTGTGTGTTAAAAGGCTGTATTTATGAAGCACAAAGCTGGGAACTAAGTGTTTGGCCCTCCAGGTGTGTGTGCCGGTGTTGTCAGGGCTTGCGAGGCCTGCTGCGGAGGCGGCTACGTGACAGCCGTAATGATAGGTTGTGACGGGTGAAGACATGAGTGTGTGTGTGTGTGTGTATGTTGCTGCAGGCATGTGTTAGCTTGGCTCCTGATGACATACATACACACGTACACACATCCCCAAGACTGTGCACACAGTCAACAATGTACCTTATATCAGACTTCACATCCCACGCAGGGAGAGCAATTAGACGCATGACATCAGGACGAGTGAGCACTTGCCAAGTAAGGAGGGCCAAACTTAACATGTCCGAGATCAGATGATCCTCAGCCAACCAGTTCTGTCAAAAAGGCAGGCTCCTGCATCAGGTGACAGAGGGGTCAAGTTCAGGTTGAGCTGTAATCTAGCAGGGAGGGTTAAGTGCCTTTGACCTGTTGACTTAACAGGATTATCTGTGTTTTTACCTCTTTGGGCTGCATTTACATCAATAATTAGACTCTGCGTTACGCAAGTGTGAGAATCATCATGTTAATGTGCACTTTAAAGGTGGGATAGGTCATTTATTTTTCATGTCATTGGGCAAAAATTCATATTGTAATTCAGGTGGTCTGAAAGAACACTAGACTTCTACACCTCTCCTTTGCTCCGGCTTTAGAAAATGAAGACCTTGATGGGCACTTTCTTGATAATCCTGGGTCATTTCAAAGAGCATGTGTTCCTGTTAGCTGCTCTACAAAGGTAGAGTTCACATCCCTTCTGCTAGTGAAAGTTGGATACAATGGTGGACAACCCAGGAGCAGAAGTTGCTCCTCCAGCTTTCGCAACAGCTGCAAACTCTGCAAAGCAATAAGCAAAAAGAGGATGACTGATGTATGAGGAAGATTGTCTAAAAGAGAGAGTGACAACAGATGAAATAATATGTGAGCCAGGTGAAGGGCGAACTCACAAGCGTTCAACTTTAGTCCAACGCTGTCATGCTGCCCAAATAATTTTGTGCCAGAAGAGTCAGAAAATGACCAAAATAAACAGGCGAAATATGGTTAAAGTCTGTCTGGTAGAGTAACCGTTGAACAAAGTGAACATTAGCTGTGTACCATATCCCAGCCTCTATGATTAAAGGCTCTTTAACTACACTGTACTAAATAGAAAAATGCTAATTGTGTGGTCTTGTAATGACTGTGTGGGCGGTTCAAGGAATTGAATCGCTGACTTAACAGGTACGCAATGTTCATTTTCCTAATTTCACTGTTACTCAGGGTTAAGTTAGTGACAAGCAAGGCTGTCAAAAGCTGGCAGTGCTGAATAGTGTGTCTCTGTCTCCAAGCAATTTGTGGTTTCTACAGCTGGATTGACATTCAAAGCCGATTGAGAAAATGAACCCATTAACATCAAGTTGAAGACAGTTTTTGTCATTTAACCTGGTTTCAAGACCACAAGAAACACAGTTAAGTCCAAGGTTAAAATCTCTAAACAACCAAAATGTTGCCCACTAAACAAGTAGCATCTGCGTTCATTTACCTTGAACAATGTTTCACTTGTATTGGCAGTAAGAGCCTAAACAACAACAACAAAAGAATATGCAGTAACGTACACATTTCATTTCATTAGTGTGTGATTGTCGCCCAGAATAAACTCTTTTAAATGTGCATTTGTCTCCACAGAGTTCAAAAAGGGGGTTAGAGTTTTTAGAATATGTTTCAAATAACTGATTACATTTCATGGACTTCATTTCCTCACAGCTAAAGCTTTTTAAAACGACTTTCGGCAGGAGCTGCTTTCGGATCAGCACGTACATGAGCCCAGCTCTGCAGATGTTGAAATTAGTTTCTCGTTTTATGACAAGCACATACCTGGAGCTCATTAAATGGGATCTTCAACACACTCCCCACTCCTGTCATTTACAGTAATGTGCACAGATAATAGTGTTGCTTGACAAAGATGCTCATTGTTGTGGCTTGCAGCAGGGTCTTGCATTGTGGGGGAAACAGAACTTGCTGCGGCGAGCCGCCCCACACAATAAAGCTCTCAGGAGGACCTTTTCAGTGCCGGGTAATTCCACGATGGTCTCACCGCTCCGGCCGCATCCGTTTGCCCGGTTCTGCACTTGTCTGTTTAATGATACCGCAGCATTTGAAAACACACACACACACACAAACAGACACACAGACACATAAAAAAAGATAGAGAGGAAGAGAGACAACAGGGAAGCTATTGTCTTGTCTTATATATGATGGACTACTCATGCCTGCATGTCTGATCCAAAGGTATGAGCTGTGGTTTTTTGTAAGGTTGCTGAGTTTCTGCCCCTTTACGTCAAGATGAGTCTTAAACATGAAAGCAACCATTCAACCTCTTTAAAGTGAAATAAGGTTAATAACTTTTAGAGTCCCCAGTCATTATGAAAATGACAACTTTCAACAAAATGCTGATGCTGTAGTGCAGAGTAATAAATTTTTTCTCCCTGAGAGATGAACAGTAGGTAGTCATGAGTTTGCAATGGTGGCTTTTGTCCGCAGAGATCAGGCGCTTTTGTCAGGTGCGTCTGGATAATTCCTTATGAGCTTTTTTTTTCATTACATTTTATTTTTCGAACTGAACTCTAATGGGGCTGAGTTCAAAGACGTGAAGAGGATATTTCCTGCTGTCTCAGGGCTTAGTGTGAGTTCAAAGCCTTCCAACTGTTGACAGCAGCTGGTCTTCTCAAGAGCTCAGACTTACTACTGTATAAAAAATCTACTACTCAACTGCTTTAGTCAATCCCCAACTGTACAACACCATACATCCCCCCATGCACTGCAGCCGCAAGCTTTATGATTTAGACGGCAATAAGCTGTCTCAAGACAAATCAAAGCGTCCCCTCTTCCATCATTCACTCTTGTTGTTTCGCTTCAGTTCATTTCTTTTCCAGTCCCAGAGACGGCACTGCCCAGAGGCAATGTCAGTGCTTACATTTGTGATTTTGTTGGCAGAGGAACAATGGTTTAGTTTAGGCAGTGCATTCCTGATTATTGACACACTGCGGTAGGAGAGGGATTAGTTAGCGCCTTGGCTTTTTGATGCTTCTGCGTTGGCTCGTGAGCAACACCTGGGCGCATCCATGACAACAGGCATTACAATGAACAGTGATTTCGCCACCAACCGGTTCAACAGAGAGTCTGTGGCCATGCTTGTGCAAGGAGGGTCGCTTCACAGAGGAGGGGGAGTGGGAAATGCAAAGCAGCACAAAGTGAATCCAAAGTGGCCAACAGCCATCAGAAATCCATTTTTCCAACTGATAAATGTGTGTATGTGCACCCCTTTGTCCATTATGGGTGGAGATAGTTTCTGCAGGAGGAGCTGCTCCCATTCTGACAGCCCTGTGTCCAAATAGCCCACATGTGGTCTGCAGTGAGATGGTCTGATAGCTAGGACTGAGGCGGCATTGTAAGCCAAAGAGCAGTTTGTTGAGGGTCTTCTGACCTGCTCCTCAATCTAATCAGCTGGAGCCCACAGCACCCATATCAAACATCCCAGTAAAGACTTTTACTGACATCATGGCCTCTAGAGTCTACACCAAGGACATAAGGCTAGAATTCAAAGTCACTCCATATAAACTAATAAATGTCCTCTAAAAGTCCAGTTTGTAAAATTAAGGGGGAATCATTGGTAAATAATCACTAGAAAATAGGAATCAAACCTTATAGCCCTTTTTATCTATAGAGGGGGCAGAGTCCTCTTTCACAGAGTCTGCTATGTTGCTAGCCTTTTTTACAGTGGCCTGAACAGACAAAAACTGTCTCTAGATAAGAACTTTCTTGTTTTTTGTGGTTTGCCAATGTGGTTTTCCCTTAACGCTTGGGAGAGGAAGAGAGTGAGCCTCATCACTTGATGCCACAAAACCTTGCTGCTGAAAGGCCAATGATAGACAGGATGCAAGACTTACTTTGATTCAAAAGGTTTTACAAAGTGTTTAAAAGCAAGTGATATCAAAATTAGATTCAACTTACGCTCATATTACTGTTTAATTGAATGGTAACAGTCAGGTTTCTGTGATTTTTGAAGCACCAAATGTAGCTCACTCAGGGTATGTTTGAATGTCAGATTTTAGGGAAGTGCACAGATGTATCTTTCTTCAGTATAGGATAGGGGTTTGCAATATGACAATAATAGATCGTGAAAAATTAGAATGTGTCCATGATCTGCCTTTACATAGGGATTGTTACATTGTCCGTCGGTGTAAATTCTATCTGCTGCAGTTCTACTCTCAGACACACAACGCATTTTCTTTCAACAGAATCACACTGTTTGCTACTCCGTTCAGTCCCATGCCTCCCATAAATACACGCACATAAACTGAACACAGCAGACATGTGGTGTCTTCTTCCCTTTCCTTTCACAACGTAATCTTGTAAAACAAAACAAAAGCATCATGAATGAGTCGAAGTTAGCCTGCTTATGTTACTTTAGCATTAGCTCATTTCGGGGGGGGGGGGGGGCGCTTGC
>JAQLOL010000009.1:11408650-11430108 GCA_029783665.1 Naso thynnoides | reverse complement strand
GCTGCCAGCCAGCTCCCCGCCGTCCCTCCACCACCGCCGCCCCCCTCTACACCCACTCAGCCTCTCAGTGTCCAATCGAAAGGCAACTGGAGTTAGTCACATGGTCAGGAAGTGTTGAGGGTGCGTCTTACTGAGCAAAACGGTGCTGTCACTGGAGTTTACTGTGCTGAGCTGGAAGTGAAGGCCTTGAGGGAGAATTTGTTTGATTTACTTGGTAGCAAAGTGGGAACAGTCATCAATGATTTCCTGACACAGAAGCATGCGGAAATTTTTAGACATTCTCACACAAGCACACACATACACAGAAGGGCTGAGGCAGCAACATACAGACATTTGATTTATAATGTGCCACTTACTGTAAAATACATTCTGTGTAGTGTATTAAAATGTGTGTGTTTGATGTATGTATTTATTTTTTTGTTATTTTTGCAGTTTAATGATTAAGAGGAACCGTCAACAGAGCCAGTCTGTTTCTGTCCACCATGTGGCACAGTAATACTTTATTTCCTTTATTTGCCCAGGATAGTACCTTTAAAATACCTTATCTCCTATCCTGCTGTCCTGGTTAAGATGGCAGCAAAAAAAAGAAAAAAGAAAAAAAAATCAGAAATGATATACATACAAGGAAAAATCATATACCAAAACTAAAACAATGACCAACAGATATTACAAAATATCCACACAGTAACAAAACAGAAACAGAAAACACAAAGATTAGAGGCAAAAAGTCAGAGAGACTCCTGGCAAATATTGCTTCTTGATAAAAAGCAATGACATTATTCTGTAAGAGCTGCTTCCACAGCACAGAGCCACACGTTTCTTGCAATTTCACTTTGTTGTAGTGAATTTCAATCAATCAATTTGTCATTAAAAAAAACTACATGTGCTCTCTAAAGGTCTAAAGATTTTATTGTTCTTGTTTTTTTTTTTCCGAGCAAATCTGGTCTTATCTCAACATGGACACAGTTTTGCACATTGTCTCAACATATCAACGGGCCCGAGTGTGCGCATGTGTGAGTGTGTATGTCTGTGTTTGTTTGCCTCCATGCGCGTTATTAGCTTAGGGAAGGTGAGTGTTTGCCTACCTGTCTCCCTTTTATGAAGTGAGTGTTTGCCCAAGGAATGCACCACGTCCGATTTGTCATTGACTCTTATTGTTTGGCTCATCCAACTGGTGCCTTGAGGTTGAGTTGTGCTGTGCCTCGGCAAGTGAGAAATATGCGCTTTTCTTCCTTTTTTTCCCTTTTTACTCAATGAAACTGACGGTTAAAAAAGTGTTAAGGGTGTGAAATGCATTCGGAGAGTAAATGAGAGATGTCTAGACCTGCAGAAAGAAAAATGGAATGTTATCAGAGTAATTAAATGGCTGGATAAATGTCACCAAATTTGAGAGAAGTTATCAGCATTTGGATGAAAGCTGGTGTTGGAGCCCGTGTGTAATGAAGAGGAAGGCTCTTGTTTGGATGTGGCTCAGTTTAGATAGAAACATCTAAACCCTGATGAGCAAAGTTGGCTCCTTCACTTTGTGATGATGAGGAAGCTTCGGCAATCTAATCCCTCCCACTGCACTTGAGTGGCTAACAGAGCCGTTGAACATGTCATGTGCAGCTTTTCATGTTTCTTTAATCTCACAGTTTTAATATTTAATATTCAAAATGTTAAGCAGCAAGATTTTAATTTGGATTAAGTCATTATTGTTTCTGTCTGTGCATATCTGCATAAAAATGTACTCACATATGCTTGTGTGAATGCATAAGTCTATTTGAATTTGCGTGTGTGCGTGCCAGTGTTGTTTGCGTGGCCGTCGTCCTGTGCCACCATCTGGGTGGTCCTCACGGCTGGTTTGATGGTAATCCCCCTGTCCCATAAATCAGTGTCCGGGCTCGGGCCGGGAGCTGATGCTGTGTGACCACTGGAGCGAGGGGGCTTGAGGCACTAAGCCGCTGCCCCAGCCGCTGCCCTGCCCCAGCCCTGGCCACACGTCAGCTCTCCACACCACCTTTAAAATAACTCGTCACGCATGGCCGACTTCAGGAATCAGCCTCAGCTCAAGTACGAGCCACCAACAGTATGAGCCCTGACAGAAACAGAGGACACACTTACACAAACTGTGGCACCAGAAGGTAAAGTTTCACTACTGATTATCTGAACTGTTTGCGACCCCAAAACTCAGGACTTTTTCATCACGGATGTTTTGTTTTTGCAATTTTCAAATATCATAAAAATCTCTTTCCTAATAATACAATTTGTTTGTTCTGACTTGGTTAACAACCTCAAGTGACTTCTGATGGCCTAGCAGAGAGCTGCTCTCAGTTCAAATGTTTGTCTGACTCAAAGTGCCAAGATTAAAGCCATATCTTGGTCTTTGTAGGGTCTGTACCTCTATCTGAGAATGAGGAGGGAGGATGAAGGCCCATCCGAGCCGTCTGGCTTGCATACAACTCTCCACTGAGCTTTTATCTAGGGAGATTGCTTGCGGCTCTTTCCAGACCTGGCTCCCAGGGAAGTGCACAGTCCTGAGACCTGTGGCATTAATAATGATAATGCTGTTTGGAATAATAACAGCCAATTCTGCCCAATAGAGAAGAGAGACAACAGACACGAGTGTAGCAGAATACAAAAGAAGACAAGATGAAAGGCTGAAAGGTAGGCCTGTGCACCTCTCGGGCTCTCTTGTGGGAAGTGATGGAGCCTATATCAACATGATCGCACACAAACAGTGCTGAGAGGGACCCTACACTGATTTTGACCCTCGGGTGCTGTGACGCAGAAATGTAATTTGTTCCTTTGTCTGTCAAGATCACAGAGGGAGAGCAGTGACTTGTCTTTCTTTTTATTCTTACTTATTTTTTTCCCCTCTTGCTCCCCTCCTTTTCATTCTCTCTATTCCCCATTGCCTTCACTGAGTGCAATTTAGCTGGATGAGCAGGTGGTCTTTTTTGAGTCTCACAGCGCTTTTGCCTCCCACCTCTGGCGTTCGGTGCTTTCAGTCGAAGTCAGTCATGTAGGCCAGGATTAAAAGGGCGGAGGAGGTCCAGTAAGATTCTTGGTTTTGGCGACCTTAACGCCCTGCAGTCAGAGCCATGCAGAGTGCAGACTGAAAGAGTTATTTTGTTGCTAAAGCTCTCAGCCGCACCCCAGATGGCTTTTGTGTGGGCCAGGGACATGCTTGGGGACAGGGTTAAAGCAACAGTGTCCTTCAGGCTTGGTGAGTCTCTGAGCGCAGCAGGTAAAGCACTGCGAGCCAGAAAGACTATGACGGGAAGACGTCGCCATCCCGGCATCTGAACCCGAACAGCAGACTGAAACAAAATAGGTGGATTAGAGCTAAGGGAAGACTTTACTTCAAGCACACAAGCCAATACACAGAGTAAGATTAAGTCCTCTGAATATCCACCCAAATTAAGACTTAGTGGAGCATCTCATCTAATGACAGATCAGACAGAAGAGATGAAGAGAAAACAAGCTTTTCTTCACTTCCAGTGGAAGCTCTTTCTCTTCTTTGCACTATTTCCTGGTAACAGAAAGCTACACCGACCAAATTACAACCTGCTTTCACTGCTTTACCTTTGATCTCACGCTGCTAATTAACCAGCCCTGCAACCTCGAAAGAGAATTTACAAGCCGTTGGTTTATCAGTGCAACATTCCTCTAAAATGGTCTCCATAGTGACGCCAGCCCAAGCAATCAATATTTTGTCAATAAAGGTAAACAGGCGTGTTGCTCTGTTGTCTTTCTCATTTTGACATCAAGCTCTGTAGCATGTTCACAGACATCTGATATGTGACTCACATCTCATTGTAAAACTCTAACATTTTATCAGGTGATATCAAAGTCCGATGCTGGTCTTGAATTTGACTGTGTCCCTTGTTTCGGATGGAAATTGGTGAAATTAGTCAGTTTTGTCAGTTCGGCACAACTTTAAATTTGATTTGTTAATTAACCTGTCATTTTTTAAAAATATAATTATTTATAAAATGACAAACAATTAAAAAAAAAATACAATTCCTCACAATTCCTTAACTGAATTGCTTTGTCTAACTGACTGTCTTAAACCCAAGATATTTTCTTGAAAGTTCATAAAACACAATGAAGAAGCCATATAAGATTAAAAGAATTGGTGCCAAGTGGATGTCATTCTTGACTTAATTATCTGTCAAAAAATTAGAAAAATTGAATCAATGGACTTATTGTTTCAGCATTAGTTCAATCACCGTTTTAAATCCCTGCCCAGAATCACACTGCATGTGATCGTATTATAAATACAAAGGAAACATTAACTTAAAAGTACAAGATGCCCTTTAAGGAGTGATTTTCCAAATCAAGACAACTCATTATTTCAGAATAATAGCCTATAGTCAGCACATTTCCCTTGTACGCACTTATCCAGCATCGTTACCCGTCCTCTGAGATACTTTAAGAATGTGACAGCAGCTGTGTCAGAAGTCATAAATAAAATTGCTGGACATTCTGACAGAGAAATGGACAAACATCTCTTAGAGAGTGACTGAAGTGGATAATTTACTGTCACTGCCAGAGCTGAGTTCTTAAAATATTCATGTGAAATCACACTGGATCACCTAGACAGGTTCACTTTTTTGAGCAGGTCCTAAGCAAATAACATGTGATCTTTACATGTACTAACAGGATATTGTCAACATATAAAACTGTATGCTTGCCAACTCAGCCAATTAGTGTTGATTAAAATTACTAAGGGGTAGCAGGATATGTCAGTCACTAAAGAGATCGGGATCAGGGCAACATCCATACATGACCGCTTAGAATATGGCGACCGAGGAGGAGGTGTCAGAGTGGATAATGTACCATAACAAAACAGTATAGCCTACTGTATGTTCTGTCAGGAGCTTCTTGGTCCCCCTTTTACTCTTTTGCCATGATCAGTCAATCTCAAACTTGCTGTTCACCTGTGTGTTGCTGTCAGATGTTATTTTAGTGTGTTTTATACTTGCGCAGGTTGTCCTACAACATGGATAATTGCAATTGGGCACAAAACAAGGCCAAATCGCACTGAGCTGGAAAACTTTAGGCCTGTTTGGGAAGTAACATTTTTACCCCAGTATCTAAAATCGATTCTTTAAGAATTTGCCCTGCAGTGTTTCAAAAAAACAGGCAGTTGAGAAAAAGAACAGGTGGGCATCACACCGTGGCTCTTAGTAATACAATTTAGGGACACTAAAATTCACAGAGAGAAACTGGAATTAAGAGGATAGACTGCCAGCAGCTTGCAAGGAGTGCTGGAGAAAAAAGTCAAAGTACGCCGAAGAGTGCTGGTACTTTGCACAGGTAAAATACCAGCCAGCTTTGAGCTCTGGCTGTTTCAATCTAAATTTCAAGCAAAGGATTTTCAAAATCTGATCTTAAATCAAAGTGGAAGTAGTGAATGGTTTTATTCCTCTGGTTTGTCCTCTGTCTGTCAAAGAGGTTTCAATAGTTGACTGGCTTCAGACCCTGCTGGCTTCCCTCTAAGGCCTGGTGCTTGTAATTCACACAGAAGGGCAATGTTTGTCATTTGTTTATTGTTGGTGATATTTGCCCTCTCCTAATCCCAGGATGGATTAGCCTTGATGTGTTCCTCATCTCACCTTTGTTGTTTTTCCACCATTTGTATTTCCATCACCAATTTTGTATGTCAATGTGTGCCCAGACAGTATGTACACACATGTGCATGCAGCAGCGTGTTTCTATGCATGAATGTGTGTTTAAGTGTGTGCCCTGTAACGTGTTGCTGAAAGATGCTTGTAATTGGGGAGGTTTGACAGATATCCAGTCTAACTCCATCTGCTCCATCTCCATCTCAACACTGTGATCAGTGTCAACAGAGAACTCAGTGGCTAATATTTTATCCCATGCCAGAGCGTCTTGCTCCTTGGCTGTGCTTGTGACTGAAGGGGCATGTTTGGATCTAAGAAATCACAGCTCCAGAAAGTCTTTTTTTTCCTCAATATTTCTTTTCAAATGGAAACACTCCAAAGCCACACAGGAACCAATTAGCAACAACGCTGAATGTCAGTGTGGTGTCGCTTGAACTGGAAAAATAATCGGTATCACAAAGAGGAAAGAGTGGCTCTAACGTTCTGTCCTGTGTGTTGTGAAACTATTGGCTGTGTGTCACCTGGATCGCAGCGGGAACAGGGCTTACTGAGCACATCTAGCTTGTTCAATGTGACCTTTAAAGAGCTGATCCCAAAACTACATAAATCTGTTTCCAGTTTCAAAACACGTCCATGCCCGTGCTTATTAACATGCTGTACTCTTTCAGTCATCGCGTGTTTTGGTTGAGGAAGTCTTGTTAATCTGCACAAACACTTAGAACATGTGCAATGTCCTTGGTCCCTAATTTCTCTGGATGATATGCACAGATGCAAAAATACCAAAGATGTAAGACTGAGGGACTAATATATTACATAGACATGTAATTATCCAACTGAAGTGGAAGGAGCCCGTCTTTTGATTTCCTGAACAAAAGTCCATCCAAACAACTCAACACTTGGTGGCACATTGCTGAGGAAACAAGTAGGGATGGGCATTTCAAGCCAAAATACTTCCTGATAGTCACAGGGAACTATTCGGCCTTGATTCAAAACCTCAACCCTCCTGTGACGATAGTGGCATAACATTTTTTAACATTTTTCTAAATAAATTAATGACTTTTTGACAATTCAAAAATCATTACTCATCCCTAGATCTAAGGAAATGGTGTGTCGAGTGCAAGCTCTTGAGATCTCCTGGACATATTTATAAGTACTGTGTTATTACCCCTAGAAGTACCCACTTTGCAGTGTATTGAGAAAGAATGTCTATTAAATGTTATTTTGCCAAATGGCATGCTTGGTTTGGCTCACCCTTCGTCTCTTTCTATGAAACATTCAAGAACAGATGAAGAAAGAGAGATAGGAGATGATTTATTTTGCTAAATTTTAGCATTTCAAGGAACACAATGCAAAGTTCATAATAAAACTTTTGTTCTCTGACATGGCCTCGTATTAGCTAGCACTGACAGCAACCAGGTGATTATCTTTCTTTCTATATCAAGTCGATTTTAAATCCCTATCTCTAACCATATGCTTGACATTACCTTTTAATAAGTTTGCCCTTTTTCGTAGCATTGGGGAACACAGCTATTGCTTAGCAAGTGTGATGCTAAGCATTGAGGCTTTGAGGCCAAAGGGTTTTGAATGAAGCTGACTTGGGAAAAAGAGTACTGTCGTATCAAGTCATCCAATTTGGGCAATTTTCCAATTTAAAACGTTTTTTTTATTCAAATGAACTGAAACAATAAAATCCTGGGGTTTGGGTTCTAAAATGCTCTATATTATTACGTATTTTATTTTAATCAGGTCAAAAGTTGAGACTTGATTTTTTTTCTAAGCTTTTAATTCTCAAGGTATAATTTTTATGACTTGTGACCAATTTTGAACACCAGCTTGAAATCAAACTCAGTTAACCGTCAAACGGTGTTTGACCCTCCCTCCACATCTTTTCTTACCCTGCACAGAAACATTTTTTACTCGCTGCACATGGAAGCAGTCACAGCTGAGCTTCATGGGGTGTTGGTTAATTGGCAGTTTTGGTAAGTGCAGATATGCTACACTATGCATATCTTCTTCAATGTCCCTTGGAGTAGTTGCCTTTTTAAAGTGTCCTTTAATTGGCTGCACAGTCACAGTCTCCTGCTTTAACTGTCCCCTGAGGTACCTGAATGTGGCCTATTTGACCCGGAGGCCCTGCGGTGAAAACCTTTTCTTATTTGGCAGCCAAAATCAACGACCGTTAACCCCATTTTTCTGCTTTTGTTTTCAGTCAAACTCCACCTTCACCGCTATTTTCTGGACCTTTGTTTATGTCTTTAAAATGACTTCTGAAAGTGAACTCTTTTACATAGGTGTACAATGTTGGACCTCTCACAAGTAAAATCCGGTTGGTTTCAACACCTTTTCATAATCTTTACCCAGCCTGCGCTTGTGCAAGTGTCTGCCAGCCTCAGTTATGCAGTTCTATCAACATAGGAACATGCGTGCCTCATAAGTCCCAAAGAAAGGCCTCAGATTTGGGCTCTAGAGGACCCTGACTAGTCCATCTAATAGATCTGGCCACGGCTTCTCCCTGCACACCCGCCACTTCCAACCGGGCTGCATCAGCACTACTGAAAGACCTGAGAGGACTGTGATCCCACCATGGGGTGCATGGCTGCGGCTCCGGCTGCACTACACTTTAATCCCCTTCCCTTTTAACCACAATGGGAAACATGTGCTTACTCTGTGTAGGGTACAGGCCCACCATGGGAGAGCCTGTTTACCTTCACTCTAAAACTAACATTTCACAGCTCCTTTGACCACTTCTGGTCACCACTTCTGCAGGGTGAAAAAAAGATGATTTGGTAACATTTTTGTTTTTCTTTCAAACAAAACAATTCTTTGCCTCTGTTGGCTCCTGAATGAAACTGTCCCCCCACATCTCACCTCGTAAAATTTTACACACAGATAAGGATTTTCCAGGATATGCTCTGCAAGGTAGGAGGATCGAACCATCTAATTTGTCTTATTGTAAAGCTTATTGATGAATCTTTATTGTTCTCTTAAATTTCCATTGCAGATTAAGTTTTGGATCAGTTTATGACAGATAATTGCACTTCTCTGCGTCTTGTTGAGAGATTTAAGCAAAAGTGGGAGCTATGTTCTCATAACATAATCCACCATGTGCCATTTTACAGATGTTGGGAGTACATCTCACTGTTTTAGATTTTCAACACCCACAGCATAGGTCAGATGATAATCCTGAAGACCCCGAAGTTCTGTCTCGTGTCTGGTTGGTTAATGTGTTCATTGTTAAATCATCATCATCTGAAAACAAACAAACAGCAAAAATGTGGTAACAAAATCACTCTTGAAGGCCTTAAAGGCCTGTATGCCGCAATACGTAGGTGCGTGTTTTTCAACTTCTGCCATGTGTTAGTGGTACTGATAAAGGTTTTCTAATGATTCTTCTACAACAGTGCCTTGGTTTCCACATGTTTGCTGCAATGACATCAGCTCTGCCTTAAAGCGCACCCTGTAATTTTTTTTACCTTCACTTATTGACCAAAAAGGAGCACTTTCTCAGCTTTTCAAACAATTCAAACATATTTAAACCCCACAGTCATTACACCACCAAAAATGTTGTTTTATCCCATTAGCCAGTTTGCATTATTAACAGAAGACATGACGAACCTGTAATGTATCCACAGTTAGCCAGGATAGTTGCTCAGCATCTTGCACGTTAGTAAGGAAGAACCAATGTGTACCAAAGTAGCTTCTCTGTTCAGTTGGTAAGATGTAAGATGGTTTTTGTGCAGGCAGGGAACAACAACAGAGTGATGCAGCAGCGGTGTAAAGCAGGAACTAGCAGCCAGATGCCAACCCAGAGAGCAGGAAATGCACTCCAGATGAAGACACTACATTGTGGTTTATTTTACCGGTTTGTATGTTTGTGTGTTGTCAGGAATTTGTGCTGTATAACTGACCATATGTCTCTCAGGTTACACGACAGCACTTCCATGCCAGGTTACTTACCAGCAGTTTTTTTTCTTTCTTTCTTTCTTTCTTTTGACAATAAATTGATTGTTTCGCTGATATTAATGTCAAACATGACAAATCTCTACCAGGGCCAACATTGCTCCTTATGTTGGACTGACAGGGGTCAAGCTATTTAATGTCAAATGATTTAAAACTGAGGAAAACTGCAAATCCTTTTGTGACGTATTCATATTGTAGTTGCTGTGCTCACTAAAAGTTTCCGGTTTTTACTGATTTTAGTGACATTTAAAACTCAAACTGACTTGAAATCTGCTCATGTCACATTGTTCGCTGCTATATAAAGAAACAGGTTTTTGCTCAGCAGCTGTCAGTCTTGCATTTATTCACTTTTCTGTGACAATGTCTGACTACTTTAAAACAAGGAGGTTCCTGAAAAAAATATAGTGCAAACTTGGCTATTGTTTTTAAAAAAAATCTGCTTCTCAACCATCAGATGACACATTGTGTCCTTGAAGGCAACAAAAAAGACTTTAACAAATGTCAACAAAACTTTTGACACTTTCTGGTCTTTATGTAAGTTGTGTTTTGAAATGAATCAATAGAAAACGTCCTCCTTTTCCAAAATCAAAAAACTTGATAAGATTTGAAGATTTTTATGTTTAGAAGACAAATACAATATCTTTATTCCATTTCCCAAACATATCAAACTGCCAGTACTATTATTTGAACCCTTCATCGGTTCACCTTTGAGGTGACTGATTCCTAACTCCACGCTGGTTGCACTGTGTTACTGTATGAGTTTTGGCCTCCAGGTGTGGCAGGTGATCAGAGGGATGAGTGAGCTCTTCCTGGGGTAACAGTAGCCCCAGCCAGCTTCCTCTGCTGCCCTGCCCAGATCTGCCCTTTCCTGTCATCTTATCTGAGCATGCAGTGCAATCTAACCCAGGGCGCGGTCCCTCTGCTCCCCTATTCCCCTCGCTGCCGGTCTCCATCGCTGATCTTCTCAGATGTCACTGTGAAGAGAGAATGACCCGCTGGAATTGAACTCGAGTTGGGTTGACTGACAGAGTCCTGACACCCCCATTGTAGGCATGACTGTTTCAGCTTCCTGCCACCCACAACTTCCCACCCTTTGACCGCTGTGGCACCAAGAGCACAAAAAGCACAGACAATGAGCCACGCAGCTGACCTGTAGAAATTTGTTATTTACAATGAACACTGATAGCAGAGCTATTCAAGTTTCCCTAAAAAGTTAAAAAGACAAATGAGATTTGGTTGTTGGCTGAGCCAGAGGGACATACTGATGCAGTTAAAGGGCTTTCTGATTGGCAGAGTGGAGACTTAATGTAGATCCTGTGGGGACAGACTTGTACTTCCTCCAGCTGTCTGGGTTTAATTAAGTCGACAAGTCCAGCAGCAGCCAGCCAAACAGCTTCTCTTACACTGAATCAAACCCAAATCACAAAAAAACTATGATAACTGCAAATCTGATTACTGAGGCTGAAATGTGCAGGGAATTCAGAATTGTTAGCAGCAATGAGGATAACTGCAAGATAGTATTTGCATACCTACTATATTTTATCACTTGTTCAGTCATTCATGTGCGTCTTTAGCCGCTAACTCAGTCACTCAATTGAGCTTAAAAAATTTAAAAAATGAGCACTGACCCAAGCAAACTGGACACATATTTAAGCAAAAGAAGCCAGTGTGATTTTCCTGCTTTAACACATCACTGCTTGGTAACCTGAATAGGACTTGAATCATTTGCAAATCATCTATCATTTGCATTCCTGCCAAACACAATATAAACATGTTTCCACAAGCGCTCATTCCACAGCAAAGCTGCCAAACAGCAGTCAAGCGTTGCTGAAAAGAGGCTTATCACAGCCCTTCATGATTTTTCTTGACAAAGAAATTGTTTTGTTTTGTTCTTATTCAGGGCAATATGTGACCTTAGCTGCATTCATTTTAGTATACAGTATCAAAGTCCATATGTGCTGTATGTTTACTGTATCTTGTAAGTTTAGATGCATATTTTGAGCCAGTGTTTCCAGGCCTGGCTGATACTGGAGTTTGCGTACAAGAAGGTTTGCAGGGCAAAATCTGATTAAGCTGTGTGTGGGTTAATGCGTGTGTTCATGTGTGTGTTTGTGTGTGTGTGTGTGTGTGTTGCATAGACCTGAGGCCCGAGGTTTTTAATGTGTGTGCGGACTTGCAGGCCTCAGCTCGCAGATTTAATCTGATTTGCAGAAAGGAACGGGTCGTTTCACATGACTGGTTTAAAGGACCACTGGCGCAAGGTTGTGCCAGTGTCCCTGACTGGTTTGTGTGTGTGTGTGTGTGTGTGTGTGTGTGTGTGTGTGTATGTGTGGTTTGGTGGATGCATGTGTACTTGAATGTTTGTGTGTGTACACACCCATTTTCACAAAGCACTCTGCAGAAACTGAGCGTCTCTTAGTGTATAGCAGTTTCCTGCACAGTAGAGATAGAAAGGTGGTAAGTGTGCTTTGCAGTTGAACAAACCAGGATGCTGCATTCATTCCTTGGTTCTTGGTTTTAAATAAGATTTATTTGAGAATTGTTACATGAAAGTAAGTCCACTGCTAATTAACAGTTGATTTCACATCTGGAAAAAGTAAAGCTCTGCTTTAGACTCTGATGCGGGCTTTGTTTGCAACTCTCTGTTTACACGTCTCTTATAATCAGAGCTTTATTTTGAACTAATGGACCATCAGAAATTATTTCAAATAATTGAAATCATCCTATAGCCTTGCCTTCTTCCTTTGCCTGTGAATCATCTTTGTGTTTGTTTTTTAACTTTGTTTAATATTTTTTTCAGGGTAGAGATTCTCGACTGCTTCTTTTTTTTCGACCTGGACGTGGTCCCTCATGTGATTCTCATTGCAGAGTGGCTGGAGGAGACGGCCACAGTAAAAGTGAGCGCCCATGAGCGTGTGTTTGTGTATCACTTTTTTGGTCGGGTTATCAGCTGTGATCTTCACACACAGAAGTAGAAGAGAGAAGTTCGTAGCCATTTATGTGCATGCTCGTTGACCATATGTTGAGAGTAGGGTTTGTGATCTCCCAGTATTTCTTGCTGTCTTTTCCAAGAGGTCCAAGTGGGCGTGCTTGGTGTTTGGTTGTGTGTTTTCTCTCCTGCGTGTGTGTGGAGAGCTCATAAGCAAGACGATGCAGTGGGCAGGAAGCTCTGATCCCATCAGGCGTGTCAGCAGGGGCAGTTTTTCATAAGGTAGTAATCTCACCACACAAAGGGGTGTCCAATATTAGAGAGAGCCCCTACCTCTAAGCTAATCAAGACCTGACCAACTCGTCTCCTGGCTCGACAGCCCTCTAAACATTACCTCATCTGTAGGCTTAGCCTAGCCACATGCTGCTCCAGCCTGCCGGTATACATGATAACTCACTTAGCTCAGTACGATAGCTAGAAAAAGGGGAAATATAAGAAGGCATATAAAAGAAATGGGACTTGCACACAACTACCTATGGTGCTTGGTGCCAGGGAAAGGTATTTTAAAAGGGAGAGGAAAGAAAGAATCATTTCACCATGTCCTCCAGAAACTCTGGGAAGCAATTTGCCGGTATTCAGTTTCCCTCCCCGCCGTCCTGTTATTGCTGTTTTCCTCGCAACTCTTGGAGCCTTCAACCTGAAAGGAGGTTCTTAGGTTCAGGCTTTGTGTCACTCGGAAACAGTGCATTTGTTGCCGAGGCAACAAGTCTGGGACAGTGAAACTCAGAACCAGAGAGCACCTTTGTGCGAGAGTGGATGAAGAGGGGATTGGAGTTGCGACTGGTCCAAAAGCACAGCTTCAGTCTTGGGAGTGTCTCTATAGAGAAACCTGCGATCCAAAAAAAGGTTTTATGATCCAATATATACCTAAACCTGTTAACCTTATGAAGTAAAACCTGCACACCACATTATTTTAAATGGTACAATGGAAAAGCCACTTTAACGGCCTCCGTTTTCCTGACCTGCCAGCACCTGCAGAGCTCCACTGAAACTTTAGATTTACATAAAACAGAGTTAAGTGATCTATGTTGCTGCTCCAGGTTTGACTTCTTAAATGTTCTGTGAAGACACTGGAGAAAGTCTGAGTCATGTGGTCATTGTAAAACCAGCTTTGCTTGACCAAGAGCCTGAAAAACAACAAATTAAGAAGGTAGTCAAGTTGACTGATTGCCTAGGCCTGAGTTAGAGGGGCCTATTAGTAGATTATGAAAGTGGAGGGGTTCAAATTTTAAGGCATTTCTACATACTTTGCCGACAATGTAATTTGTAAAATCATGATTTAGTCACTCTTGCATCCTAAGACACTGTTTCTATCAATTACTCTTCAGTTCTACCATGGTAAACAGGTGATTCCAATAATGCTAACCACTCCCTTTTGTTGGCAGCCAAGGGAGGTGCACTTTATCAAAACATCAAAACCAAATAATGAAAAACACCCATCCAAAACTCTCAACAGCTTCATGTGGTATAATCCAAGACTTCTTCATTGTGCTGTATGCTCAATACTTCCAAAACATTTTATTTCAGCTAGAAAGCTACTTAATATAATACATCCACTCCAATGCTTCATGTCACATGTTACAGGTATTCTTATTTAACATCAGTGTGCTCCAGCTGGAATAAATATGGTTCTGTCAAAAACTGCAGAAACTCCTCTCTCCGCATAAATCATTTTCATTTGCTTATCCTTATATTTGTTTTCTTTAAAAATACCAAAATGTTATCCCAAACTTGTAAGCGATCAAAATGGCTGGTGCAGAGAGAGGAGTTTCTGCAGTTTTTGGCGGAACGATATTAATTTGAGCTGGAGTACACCAGTTTAGAATAACCCTAACACGCAACATGGAACATTGAACCAGATGTGTTGGATTTTAGTTGCTTCCCAGCCAAAGTGAAAGTGTTTTGGAAGTATTGAGCACACGACACGATAAAGAAGACTTGGATTATACCATGCGAAGCTGTTCATTTTGATGTTTTCGAGAGCGCAGCTTTATGGACTGCCAGCAAAAGTTAGTGGCTTGCCTTTTTTAAATTACCTGTGTACCATGAAGGAACACTGAAAGGAAACAAAATCTTCAACTCAGGTGATGTAAGTGTGAGTAATAACATAACATAATTTTGCAGTGAACTATCGCTTCAAGGAAACAACAGCAGCAAATACATTCACAGCAGCTGCCTCTCTATGCCAGTGGTTCCAGACTGCTTGACTTAAATCTCATTAAGTCTCATTAGTGTGACCCACTGCATATATGTGACCCATTATTACTGATTATGTATCTCTATGGTCAACCAATAATCAACTGCTCTCCCAGTTTTATTTGACTAACGTTTAGAGGCATCGAAGGGTAATATTATGAGACCTGACCTGCACCATAACGTCATCAAACCTAAAAGCAGAGGATGTGTACTGTGAGAAAATAAATATTGGTTGGAGTGTTAATGCAAGTTAGGGCAGAGCTGCACTAAGTGACATCTGAATTGTTGTTGTTTTATCGACTTTTACGTCTGCTCTTGAATGAGCACCTCTCTGAATCACTTCTTTTCCTCGTCCTTTATCTTTTTCAGATGATCTCAGGTGAGCACCAAGAGGACGCTGACGAATGGAAACACGATCTCAAGAGATTCAACAGGTAGGGATGACTGTTCTTTTCTTTGATCTCCATTCAGCGGAATATGTGATCACACATACTTCAGCCTTATTATGAGCTGACAGTTGCTATAGACGACCAGAGTATGGCACATACCCTGATCAAACAGAGGTAGCAGTGGTAGTTGTTACACATATATGTGAGACATGATCACGGTGGTGGCACTGGCTTCATTCCCATGTTCCTCCTTTTTTTTTTTTTTTAAATTGTGTAACTCTAGTCATGACTGCATGGTAAAGAATGCAGTGGCACAGAGATATCACTTCAAACACGGCGTCTCTCAGGAGCCTCAGATCCTTTCAGTGGAACTGAATGAAGATATGCTTTGATGACCCACCGCAGAGTCGGTGGCCTTCAAAGAAACCCGTTGATGGGCTTGTGCAGGGCAGCCAGCGGGCTGAATGAGTGGCACTGTATACGTGCGCCTCCCGGGGTGGGTGTTCTTAGTGGTGGTCAGACATGCTTGACCCCAACATGATTCCTCTTTTTCTATAGATTTAAGGCTTGCACTATCTTTTCTGTTCCCTTCCACCAGCTTCTCTTGGTAAATGAAGGGTAACTGTGTGTGTGTGTGTGGATGGCAGGCTGCCAGCAGACAGGTACAGTAGATGTGCTGATGAGGGAGGGCGATAGGGGCCGGCCTCCATCACAGCCCCAGGCGCAGACAGGCGTACGCGGGCAGGCTGAGACTCTGAGGCAGGTTGGGACCTGGTTCTGCTGCTCTACGGGCTCCGCTCCAAGGTGAGGCACAGGCGAAAAAACGTGGGAAGGGAAAAAACAGAATAGAGGACAAACAGAGGGAGAGACAAAATCAGGTAAAAGGGTGATTGTGAAGAGGTGAAGCTGAAAAAGCATAAAGCGAAAAATGAGGGTGGATAATAGAGTGGCTGTAGCTTAGCAAGCTGGAAATAGACGATGATGATGTGTGAGGCTTGGGGGAAGGAAAGAGAAAAATGAAGGAGGAGAGAGATTAAGAAAGAGTACAGAAGTGAGGCCACATCCTGTACACTGGTGGAACGTGACTCGGCGCAGGTAAACCAGCTCAGAGGTGCAGACAGGCAGAAAGAAGATGAGACACACTGATGGATGAATACTTATCCTCTGACACGTTGTTCCCTCCCTCAGGCAAAGAACAGGCGGGACGGGCTGGTCCCGCCGCTCTGTTGCCATGAGCGCATGGAGGTGTGGGGGCGTAATGTCACTTTGTGGGAGGTTGGGCACGCAGGCACAGGTGAAGCAGAGTGCAGCTCGTCCAGAGGCCACCTACCTGCATTACCTCACCTGTGACGTTGTTGTAAAAAAAAAGCAGATGTTGCAGACTGCACTGTTCTCATGAGACAACACCATCATCCAGCCGTTGTTTTAGGGACTTAAAAAAAATCTTGTTTCTCAGCTATTCACCCACTCAACTTTGAGATAAAAATAATATTTCATTTATTTAAGGGGGCAAACTGTGGCTGGATATATTGCTTTCTCATGAATCTGACAAATTTTTCGAGATTTTGTGTTTATTTTAGTTCAGATGTCCTTTCTGGAAATATCTATTATTTAATCAGATTAGCAATATTTAAATATTTATCTCTATATAAAATGAAATACTAAAAAAAATATTGTCTTAGAAATGAAAAAAATTAACTGGATTAGTTTTATGGTAACAGTTAATGAGTTTAAGTATCTATATTAAAAAGGTTATCTGCAAATTGATTTGTTTATTTATCATTCATAGCCTGATTTATATATAATTTTACTTAAAAAAAAACAACAAAATGTCAAAAATATGTTTTTGTGGTTGTGAAAAATTTTTTTTTTTATTTTTGGAGTGACAAAAGATATCCAAAATTATCTTTTTATAAACAAGAATTTTTGACCTGGCGATGTTTAGGTTTATACTCTGGAAGTTGATGCAAATTAACACATTTAATTAGACAATGCAATTAGTACATATTTAAACAGGAAACTTGAGAAAATACTTTTAGTACACACATCTGTTTCATAAGACAGGTGTGTAGGAGGGCAGTGTGTCTATTAAAAGCTTTCAGGTAAACTCCCACACGGTAGTACCAAAGTGTTGCCAATAAATGTTTGTTTTTGCAAGTTAGACAGTGCTGGATTTTACCTGAAAGCATAATTAAAGATAACATTCCAGAAAACTTGTGGTGCAAAAGATAAAAGGAAGTGACTCTGAAGTTTTGTGGTGAAAGCTGTTAAAGTCGAGACATATTTTTCTGATCAGCACTTGGTTGGCCTTCAGTGAAGCTCGAGTGACATCTTAATTCTGCTGTTGAACTGAGAAGCAGCTTGTTCCAGCTGCACCGTGAGAAGGCCGGCTGCCTCGTATCCACTCTGCTGGAAGTCAAACCCACAGGCTGGATTTTGCCACCGCTCATAATGTGATAATTTCAGCTGTGGACGAGGCTCTGGGTGGTTCCGCAACTTCTCTATGCCAGTTTGAATCCTCAAGCCCTTTTTTGTGTGGAAAGTTTGCGAAGCAGCCAAATCCTGTTTGAGGAGTCGGCGTAACAGAAGTTACTGTTGATCAATTTTAGGTGTTTTTTTTTTTTTAAATCTGATCACTGTGCAGCTAATTTTAACATAAAAAACATTGCCAGAAGAGATTAAATACCTCTAATTTTCTTTACTATGAGCATGGGAAACATGTTTTTGGCCTTAGTCAATCATTAGTGTCTGTATTATGTTTCTAGGATCACACTAAATCCTGGTTTGGACTATGGACTAGCATCCCTCTGCAGCAGATGTTTTTCTCCTGGCAACAAGAGCTCCATCACAGACGGTCTCGCTCTCAGGGTCCAGCGCCAGCAGTTTGGACTCGGGGAAGCTGTGACATCAACTCAGCGGGACGGTGGAGTGTTTTCTACTGCTCAGACATGATGGCACGGATCAGTCAAGCCCGTCTGCAGAGCCACTTGATAGGAAAATCAGCGCAGTGAATGCACTTTACCACAATGGATCTACACATTGTTCTACTTTTTCTAAGTTGAACATGGATTAATATTTTCCTGTAACATACATCTGCTTTTGATATTCCTTGTTTATTCTTGCCGTTGCTCCTACACGGCATATTCTGTGTTATTTTGGATACAGAATTAACAAGCATTGGAACTGTAAATGGAAAACAAAGATGGTGTTTTCATCTTCAGTTGTGTCTTGACAGACTGAAAGCAGAACTTACACCGATGTATTCACATACAGAGTTTATCTAGTGAGGAGAGGATCAGATTAATATATTTGCATATTACAAGATTCCTCAGCAGGATCATTCATTTACTGCAAATGTAACTTTATCATTTGACATCTTGTAATTGCGATCACAAAGAAGCCATTGTAATCAAGCTGCCTGATGAATGCAAGCCAAAATCTCTGTTCCTGACACTGCATTTTATTGTGACACATTGGCAGCCTGTGTTAATATTGATTAATAACCCTGTCAGAGGGTTTATTCTCATGATGATCTATAGCCCCATAACCTTTGTTGTGTCTGTAAAAACCTGTTAGCAGAAATTAAAAAAAAAAAAATTATCCAAGCTGTGCCTGTTCCTTTTTTTTTTCTTTTGTCACTGCAGCTGCAGATCTGTGGGATTAATAAATAAGATAGTACGAATGATCGTTATGTGTCTCATTGTTGGTGATGCTGGCCTCATTACCAGTCGGACCAGTGTGCCAATCTTCTACTAGGAGGATGTTGTATTGCTTTAAAAATCAAACAGTGACGAGTAAAAGTAAAGCTTAAAATGAAAATGGAAGAATGTGACCTTTAAATGTTGACAAGTGAAGATTATTGGAAATCACAGGGTTTTACTTCACTAATACCAGATTGAGTGAAAGGTCAAATTTAAAGTTTTCCTGATAAAGATGACATCATGGCATAAGTGTTTGCCTGTTGTGTTTTAGTTTCTGTAAACCTTGTTGTGTGAGTGATAATGACAGAGAAGTGTTTCATGTCACAGTCGACATCACTATAGGTCAAACTTTAGGGGGTTTTGCCATTTTGTGGAGAGAATTCCCCACAGCTCCTCCTTTTCTGCAGAAAATATATTTCAGCATAGACTAAGAAATGTGTATGTTGTTTTCAGTTAGTTTTAGTGAGTTCAACAATTCAGCAGTGCCCCACCCCACCCCCCCATTTAGCTGTCTTCCACTGACAGTTTCAATTTTGTGCATATTTAAGTGGAACTACACTTATGGCTTCATTAGGCCATTTAATAAGACTACTGTCCTTGTCCCAGTATACAAGAACCACAGGAGAATCGATATACTGTTGGAACCGTGTTGGACTCTGCTTCAGTAGGTGTCGTTATGCCTCGTTCATCTAGTCGCATTGGACCACCTTCAGAGTCAAAGACCACCGTGGAAAATATGGATCATGTGCTTCAGCCAGTTCAGTGCCACTTAAAACGTATACATGCAAGAGTCAATTGATCCCCAACGACATTATCGAGGAAGTTAGTCAGACTTCAAGAAAGTCAATCAAGTACAATTTCAGTCACTCTAACATGGTTATATGCATTTTAAAAGTCTGGTTTTAGTGGGACAACACAATAAGTCAAATTATTCTGATATCATGTAAACATACTGACTGGGATGGCTGACACGGGTGCAGGATCGGGGGTGAGCGGAGTTGCTAAGGGGGTAATTATTCCTCGAGGAGTTGCTTATTGTTGTCTTTATCTTTGCAATAAAACAAAGCGGACCGGGTTGGGCTCCCTCGCAGTTTGCTCAAGCTTTTCTCCTGGTGCTTGACAATGCTCTGACAAGTTGTTCAAAGCATTATGGGGCTCATATTATGAATCAGATTTGTTGGGGGGGGGCGAGGTCAACGCCATCTAAAGAAGAACAGGAGTGTGAAGGCCCCAGCGTTGATGTTTTTGGAAGTTGAGCTTCATGACATCTTTATGGGCCTGCTTATGGTCAACAACATTTGCATGTCCACAATGGACTTGCCTGCCCGCCCACCCACCCCCACTTTTTTTTCACCCCCGCTTTTTCTCACACACACACACAGCTCGGGGGAAAAATGACCTCTCTGCAGCTCTCAATTCACTGCACTTCTATAGCCCTGAATGGACCGGCTCAACAAAAGGTGACATAATTTTCTCAGGGTTTGATTGGCCCCCTCCATGCTACAGGATGACATCATGCACAACCGACCCTCCCCTCTGTGTTCTTGGATGCTGGGTTGCCAAGACAGCAGAGCTCGGCCCGGGCTGCGGGGCCGGACTTGGCAGCATGTTGCAGCTTGGCTCTCATAATGAGCTCAGGCAGCGTTGCTCTTGTGTTTGCAGAGAACTGTCTTGGGAAATGATAGAAGGAGACGGCAATGAGGGGAGGGATGAGGAACACTGTCTCAGATATAATGGCAGCTTCCCTTTTCATTCCACCTCTCCCTCAACAGGGAGTGTTGACGTGACATTCTGCAATGAGAAAAGTGTTCAGCGAGAAGTGTCAACCCACAAACTTTTAACGTCAAGCATGAGCTGTGTGGCGGCTACTGAGCTCTCACTTGAGGCTCTGCCAAGTTTTGGTGCAAGTTTCATTGTGTGTGTCACTTTCTGTCTCATGAGGTTCAAGGAGGGAGTGTGTGTGTGTTTGCAGAGTGGAAGAGGGAGGCATTTGATGAGGGGTTGGGCTAATGCACAGCCCACAAGACATGTTTATTTTTTTTAGTTAATAAAGGCATTATGGTTCTGCAGAGGAGTCAGGTCTGTTTAATCTGTCCAAAATTGGATTTTTCCTTTATTCTTATCCAAGACTTTTAAGTACATTTGTCTTCTACTTTTTCTCTAATTTTATTTCAACCATGTGATGCATGGCCTGTTCAGTTTTTCCCTCTTTTTCTATGTACCCTAGGTTTGAAGAAAGGGCATTAATTGGGATGTTCCTCCATTCATTGGTCTATGACGTCAAGTAACAAATCCAGGGTTCTCCCACAGCATTAGCGCCAAAATGCTGCCATTGGCGGTTGAGTTCAACTCAGCACAACCTGCTAACCTTGACATCTAAATGCCACTTATAAGGCTGCATGCATCCAGGATTATTGCGGGCCCTTTTTGCCGGAGTATCACACACATACAAATGGCCATTTCCCCCTTGGAAGTTCCGTTAATGAGGATAATTTGAAGTGAGGTTGAAATGCAGCCTGCAGCCAAACCTTGTTGGTTCCAAACACTCCTGCAGCATCGAGGCCTTTAAGCACACTCCAAACCATTTCCTCGGATCTGGAGCAGCATCTTA
>JAQLOL010000009.1:11386607-11400708 GCA_029783665.1 Naso thynnoides | reverse complement strand
AGGATTACTGCATGAAAGCAAATGACTTTTTTTTTCAGAAAGTGCTGACATGCAATCACCCAAAACAGAAATATCACCAAAGTAAATAATTTCAAACATTCTGCATAATCACACAAAAAGTTGAACTGTATGCATGAACAAGGCCTGTGTAACTGATCTCCTTCTGTCTTGAGCCACAAACTTAACAATCAGCCCTCATGCAAAGAGTCAGACTTTTTAGTGCCCCTGTGTCAAGTCCTTCTTGTTTTGATACCATCATCACACATTTTAGCCCCTGCATTCATTTGAATCATCTGGGAACTCCCCTGAGAGAGGGAAAGCAAAAGAGGGACTTACTCACGATGGAAGGCAGAGGGAAGTGACAGTGGCTATGTGATGCAGATTGGGGAAACTCAGCTCAGCTGTTTAAAAAGTCTTTCCAGCAAAGCAATGTGCTTGACTCTTGTTTATGTATTTACAACCAAGGGCATGCTGGAGTCACTCGGCGAGCTGATGGACAGCAAGGGTAAAGCTTTGGGTTCATTGCTGGAGCCAAGCTTTGCACATCACATGATCAGAGCTGAAGTGATGGCCTTAATGACATTGGAGGCGGTGGGGTTACAGAGAGGTTATGGACAAGCTGAGGAAGAGCTGCAGTTTATTGCCAGTGGGGGATCAATCAAGTGTGACACCGCAATGTTTTTTCCAGTTTCATAGCCAGAACTTATTCCCAAATTGGTGTAATTTAAGGCCATTTAAAGGCATCATTTATAGCATTTTGAGATTACATAAAGATGTTAAAATGTTGCGGGGAAGTAGTTTTGCATGAAAATAGAAAGTGCCTGGTGGGATTGATAACAAACATTAAGTGTGGGATGGATGGATGGGAGTAAAAGGTGTCTTGGGACTGGACCACATCCTGTCAGCTGAGCTTCTTTCTCTACCTCTCCCTCCCTCCTCCTTCCCTGTTTCTCCTCTCAACAGCTGGTGCTCTCCACTGCATGCAGGGTGATATGTGGGTTGAAGGGGTCTTTTCTGAGGGTCTTCAGCTGAATCGGTGCTTGGCCTGAAATAGTGTTCTGGGGTTGCCTGACCCTTCAACCCTGGGGTTAACCTCTCAACTTCATCTCTCCCCAGGGCCAAAGGCATAGCCATACTGAACGCATTAACCCACTGACCCCCTCTGTCCTGCTTATTGATACACATGGCACTTCACCCTCACTCAGTAGTAACAATAGCTATTACAATATGCCTCAAGACACTCATTTGCCATTAGAAAAAAGTAGTATGAACAATTGAGGTGACCAGGAAACGGAGGCTCTGCGTGTAAGCAAAAAAATGCTGAGTAGGCAGGGGCAGTTTAGGATACAGCCACGCCAACAGCCAGCTCAAAGTCTGTTCAGCCAGACTTAGTTTTAACCGTTCAGCAGCTCCTGATCAAAGTTGAAGGCTGAGTCTCCAAGCCTGCAGGCTGCCAGGCCAGTCAGGTGGAAGGCTTGGGGCTGGGTGACTGCCACGGGGTAGCACCACTCCTCCCTCAGTCCCTGATCTGCCCAGCGTGCACAAGACTTAGGAGGATTATCTCCACTGCACTTCCACCTCTACCACCCACTGCCTCCCTGCAACACCATGCGCTACTTCAGCTCCTCCCTCCCCATTTTCTTTGCTACACCTGCATGCCATTAAGTGGACACACGCATGGATGTGCACAATCATCTGCACAACTGCCGAAATTTTTATGAAACATATCTGCATGGTACGTTTGCTCATTTTACACACAATTTAATACATCTTTCACTGTTGCTCCCTTTCTGTCGCACACACTGATCATGTGATCAACTGGCAGCCTCCATAACCAAACAATTTTTGTTGAATGAATGGATGTTTGCCAAAGGTGCATGAACGGAAATGCTTTATTGTTATGTTTTTTATGCAGATCTCCCAGTGACAGGCAGGTAACAATACTTGTTTTTCATGTTTCTTGAAACGCCTCCTTGGTTACTCGCCCACGCAGTCAGTCATCACTCACTAATCAACGAAGGCAGCATTTGCAATGAGACATTTGACAGAAGATTGACAGGTCCAGATAAGACAGCCTCATTACACCTGTGCAGAAGACAATATGTCACAATCTTAGCTGCTTTTTAACTTTAAACACTTTTAATTTTCTGTAATGTAAACACAGTCCAATACCAATGAACCTGTGGTAAATTCCATTGGATTCAAATTCTTTCCTGAAACAAGTTCTGTGTGTACCTGCATGCACAAACATTTCTTCAGTGTTGCTGTTGCTTTAAAGTAACTTCAGTGTGTTATTTTGTGATTTGTGGTAGAGCCTTTTAATGTGGTTTGCATGATTAGGCAGATCCTTGTATTTGTTAGGGGTTAAGGATGAATCCTTGTTGTGAAAGAGATGACAGAGGCCTCTACCTTGTTCCCTGCAGGGCTCCACTCCACAGGACACAGCTTTAAAAAGGGATCTTATGTTTCATTTCCCCATAACTCATGGCCTACTGTGTGCTCTCTACCTCTCTCCTGAATCTTTTTCTCCTTATCTCTGCTTCCTTTTCAGTTGTCGCAAAAATAACGCAGTCGTACTTCCAACATTTCACACCCTAATGAGCTGTCTTTCACTTATGATGTCATGTGTGAGCGCTGACAAGCGATTGTCTCTCTGTGGGTTGAAATGCAAACAGTAGCTGCATAAGATGACTGCTGATAGTGGCACTGCAAAAAAAAAAAAAAAAAAAAAAATCAGCCTCCACAATTGGATGACATCAGTTAGCCCGTTGCTCACCCGGCAATGCAGCAGCAAAAGGCATGGAGAGATAAAACCCAGCGGATTCATCAGACATTTAAAATCAAATGATGCAGCTCTGGTTAGGAGAGCAAGGCATCAAAAGATAAAAGACATTACCTCATTATGTTGGAACAGAGACGTGTCTTGTGCAACGATTGAAGCAGATATGAGGAACTTTTTGGTTGATTCTGGTGACATTGTGTTAATTTTTGGAATCCAACCCATTTGAAGGTATTAGTCAAGAGTAGCTGGATTGAAATCATCACTGTTCTGGCTGAAGATCTTGAAGATCCAGCTGAAAGTTCCCCATAGTAAGTTTAATTTGTTTTCGTTTTGTGGGAGAGGTGTGTGTACTGTTCTTGAAGGCTGCACCCTTGATGTATGTCTCTGCTCCACAACAGGCCAGAGGTGTTGCAGCTGTATTGTGGGATCTGCTTGGCACAGGGATACAGCTTTTGTGTTTAAGCTAAAGTCACTCAGATGTTTATCATTCACTATGCCAGCCATTGCACAGTGTTGCTGATGTAAGATGTTATCAAGAAGATTTCTGTCACATTGGAAGACAAATGTCACAGCTTTGTGCTGTCTCCTTTGCTCAGACTTAGACAAGCTAAACAAGCTAAAATGGCCTCTGAGAATGTGGATGTGTGGGGACATGTTTTCACAGAGCTGCCTGCTGCAGGCTTCGGCTCAGATTCAAGGTAGAGGTGGCAATGTGTGTGCGTGTGTGTGCATCTGCATGAATGTGTATGCATGTGCTTGTGTATTTTGTGGGGCATGGGGGCGTGGCAGGGAGCACAGGCAAAGAATTGTGGGCCCGATGCCAGGTGAGATAATGACACTGTCGAACAGGATTTTGGGTAATGGGAGTGATAGTAGCTGTGGAAAAAATGATGTCATTAAGTCGTTTTGGCTGCTCTCTGGAACCATTGGTTTCACTGAGGGTGGCAACTTTAACTTGAAGAAAAGACGAAAGGAGAAGAAATGAGAGATAAGGGAAGGTGCATGTGGAGGTTGTAGGTGAGGCCGAGGAGAGTTTATACGAGCATATGTACACAGGAAGGGCTGTGATGGAAGCGATACGGAGGGGGATTACGTGATATTTAGCTTGTTCTTGGTATGCACTCCTGCATAATGCAGCATATCTAATGCAGAGCATGGTGGCAGAGCTGTACTGTATAGGAGATTTATGATAGTAAATCGTCTCCTCCTCTTTCCACTGTCCCCTCAGCCTGGCCCCTGGAATACCATTTTGCAGGCACGTAGCCACTGCACCCCTCCCTTCACCTGCCTGTGTTTGCAAGCACACTGCCTGCACAGCGCTGGCAAAGGGCCATGTAGGCAATATGCAGACCACATTTGCCTTCACGGCCGAATACCCACGCCTGACAGACTTTTAAGGCACAATGGTGGCAGAGATTTACAAGCATCAAAGACCCAGCTGCATTGTTCTACTTTATCGCGCAGAATCTTCATCTGTTGACTAATGTTACATTTCTTAAAGAATAAAAGTATGCAGACTAAATAACTCAAATGTCTGCCTCTTAACTTTATCAAACAGACACGTCCAGTGCACCTAAAATAGAAAAAGGAAGTATTGTGGGTATTACAGAGAGTTTAGATAAAGACTGTAACTCTGTTTTGGTTCATCAAGATCAGGATTTACAAATTACAACAAATATATCTCAATATGAAAGAGCCTGTTCTGTTTCAGGTTTGGCATCCATTAATCTTTTATTTACTGGCCTACTAGTTGGCAGCTAGAATTGAGCAGTCCTTTTTGTTCAAAGCTTACAGCGAATTTAACAAGAGAAAACAACCTCAGTCCATATAACTTAGAAATGTGGTTGAGACTCATAGTGCATGATGGAAATGGAGATGGATTTACAACGCATGACGAGACGTGCTTGCACAAGTGCTAGCCCGATTTAGCCACAGCGCTTTAATGGTATAGTTTGGATCTTTTCAGAGAGGGCTGCCTGCGGTTTGAGGTGAAACCCAAGGCCGCACAGTCTAGGTGGGCCTACTGTGTTAGCCTAGCTGTAACAGCACCTGGGACTGGTTAGCATCCTTGCTAGAGTTGGACGGAGCTGCTGGACAAAGTTCAGCTCTGTGGGAGAGGAAGAAAAGTTACAATGAGAGAAAGAGATTTCTCCTGTAAGCATGATGTGAATGTTGTCACACGTCCCGCAAACATTCTCAAACCTACAAATCAATTTACACAAGAACAGGCTAATCTCTTCCTCTCTATACATCACATATGGTAGGCACTTTGCAGCTGCATCACACATCATTCTTAAAACCACATTTTAGTATACAGAATACTTCTGTCCAGTGTGCAAAAATAATATAAAATAAATAGGCCACAAATGGAGAGAAAAACTTATCTTTTAGGCAATATATGCGGTAATTTTACAAGGTGAATAATGCTAATATTTTTTATGCCACTAGCACCAGAAGGGGGTGTACAAAGCAGATGTTAGTGTGTCTGCTTATTGCTTGCAAGCTTGCCAACAAACACATTAGCAGACAAACTTCTAGCTTAGAAAATGTCACAAAAACTGTCAACTGAAAAACACTGTCCAACCAAATTCGTTGAGATGGACAAATGTAACACAGAAGTGTATCAAAGGTCTTTAGAGTTTCCAAAGAGTTGAACATCTGAAACAGGGTTACCAAAAGGATGGGGTGTAACCCTAACAAGCTCTATATGGGTAGAACTGAACCTTTGTTTTTCTGCCCATTTCTCAAAAGTATATCCCTCATCATTTTTCTTTTTCTTTTATTTGAGTCTTAGCAGGATGGATTCCATCACCACTTCAGTTTACCCTCTAAGGGTACTGTGCTCTAGTCTTGAAATGGACCTATCCCTTCCTCCCACGTACAGCTTTACTTTTCACATTAGTGCAGGGTTTGAGCAGTGGTTCCATCTCCATTGCCAGTTGGCTGTGATCCTCGTTCCGGCTCCAGCATCTGCACCAGTGCAGCAGCATGGCAGCTCAGTCCAAAGGGGTTGCACAGACTAAGGGCCTATGTCAGAGTGTGGGGCTTCTCTCTTGTGATGCAGTCATTGCAGAGGCCAAGGTAAGCCTTCTGTACTGGATGTATGGGGCGATGTTTTACCCTGACCAGGGCTGACCTGACTAGACGACCACAAGCAATTGGCCAGCTCTGGCTCATTTTTGGGCTGCCAGCCTACCTCCATGTTCTTTGCTCCATTTGGGCTCTCTCGATCCATCCCAAACAAAACCACAAAAGTGGAGGCGCTAATGCAATGAGGTTGCCGAGCAGCTCTATCCAGCCACAGAGCAGTGAGGTCATAGACTGTGTGCCCCAGCCTCATACTTGGCATGACACATGGGAACTATCTTTGATTCTCTCAGCACCCGTACCTCTTATACCCTCATTGTTTTCTTCTCCATCTCTTTCCTTTCCTCTCCTTTATCACTCAGTTTTCTGACTGTCAAGGATCTGACTTCCTAGCACCTCATCATCCTTGAACCTCCTAATCTCGCTCAGAGGCAGGGGAACATATGGTATCCATATCACGGCCATATATTACTCAACTTTGAATTTCTCAGTATCCCATCAATGAACACTGCACCAGCTTTCCCACACAACACAAATCATTATGCATTCGGCACTGCCAAATGGTCCTATGATATGTTAGCATTACAGCAGTAGCTCTAAACAGGGCTATATAAGGCTAGTAGGGTTTTTTTCTTGAAATACTGTAGGGTATCAACTCTTACCTTTGGCATTCTCAGAAGGCAACAGATTTCTTATGTGACTTAAGTGCTGTCTCATTAAAAAGGGGACCTTGAATATTTTATACATTTAGATGAGACATACATGAAGACACTGTGAGATACTCTGGACAGTAAAGGTGTTGGGTACATGTCAAGAGACACGGGAACTTCTCTCAGGGTAAAAGAGGAAGCTAATAGGTGGCAACAAGATAAAATATAATAACCAAATTCTGCAAATGAAATATTATGCATGCTGGATCCTGCTTTGAAGTATTTGGTCGAACAATGTTGCCCAGTGCAACAACATAAGCCAGGCAGTTGTAAGCAGGAAACAGGAGAACTTTACAGCTTTTCTTCCAAGTTGGCTTTGCAGCGACTTGCATACAGAAGACTGTCACACTTCCACAGCTTGGTTACTGCCTGGGCAAGCTCCAAGGGCAATTTTGTTGTGCCATACAGTGTTGAACCGAAGTATCCCTCTGTTGTACAAACTGTGCTGCACTTGTATTCATGAAGAGACATGCACAGCCTGGGAACATATTACTTGTCAGTCATACATTACCTCCTACTAACACCTTCACAGACACAAAGGTGCCAGTATTGTTTAATGCTCCCTCTTCCCAGGGTTTAATTCTTTATTTTACAGTGGGAGAAAAAAAGTCCCACTTCCTACATCTGAACGTGTCATGTTTCTGTCTCACACAAACAGCGCCTTGTCTTGGATGCAATTTACCTGTCCCACAGCCATGAGGGCTGTTGTTCCCCTTTGCTTTCGTCAGGGCACAGATCACAGTTCACTGGGAGGACAGGCTTATGTAGATGTTGTCTTGGTGATACACAACCACTTAGGAATGAGACAAGATTCAAAATATGGGATGTCATTTACAGCTGAAGTTACTGTACGGTCACACCGCCAGCGACCTGAGCAGCAGAGGATGCTCTGGACACTGGTTTCGCACTGCCTGCTCGCTGCTTGCCGTCGCCAGGGGACAGGTCCTATGCAATGCCGCAGACATCACCTTCATTTGTGACCAATATCAAGTTTGGAGTAGGGTTGTGGTTGTAGGGCGGCATATCTTCAGTTCTCCAGTCCATTCATCATGGAGTGCACTTTGATGAGCCTTCTTTGTGTTGGAGCAATGTAGGTCATGAACTCCGGAAAACCACTTCTCCTCGCCTGCTCTCATTGAAAATGAATGACTTCTGGCCGCTTTTGCTGCGCAGGTCGACAGCAATGTGACCGTACAGTTAGTAAAAAGGATTGTCAAAGTTCTCAAGCTCTCTCTCATTCTTCTTCCTAATCAGCTGACTTTGGGTGTTTGCTTTTTCTGCTTAGTCACAGTCTCAATTAGCCCACAACGCTGTTGCCACTGTCAGACTGTAAATCTGTCCTCCTCTCTGCTGCTGTCATTCCAGTGTTGTGACCCTTCTTCACGTCTTTCGCCTCTTGTTCATCATATCCAGCATCAAACTGAGGTTCATCAGAGTCCTCTTTTCATCACATCTAGATCTTCATTCAATCCTTTCACACCAAACTCCATGAGGGTTTTTTTTTATATTTAAAGGCTGAATTATAGTTGTAAGTAGGCCCTATGCAGAGCCTAATGCTGTAGCCTTCATTGGTGGCCTATGCTGTTGAAAACATTAATACCTGCTAGCTGGTTTGTCTCTGTCACATGCCAATAGACAATCACAGACTGGCAATCACCCCCTAATTTTACCTTCAGGTGAAAGCCAACAGATTGCAGCAGCTAGTTACAAGATAATGTCAAGCACAGTGACGTCCACAATTTCAGAGGTCTGTATAGCTTTATGGAAAGCACTGCGACTAGAGTTCCTTCCCTGCCCTTTAGTGCCCCAGTGAAAAGCTATTGCAGTAGATTTTTGGGGACTGTAGATTGAGCGGGCCAATCATAGCTGTTGTGTTGTGTGTTGTTGCAACGTATAGTTACATTTCTGCAGAATTGCATGTCAGGCGACAGCATAGGTACACGGCAGCATTGTAGGTAGAGCATTGGTTCAGCTCAGAAGCATAAATGAGGCTGTACTCACATCTTTTCTACTCTCTTATTATACTACTATCTTATTATCTTATTATATCGATGATATTTTGATGAAGTCCAGTCCTCAAGGACTCTCAGATTTCTCACCTTTATTGTAGACATGACAATAGAAATGTTGTATATGTTGTAAAGATGTGAAAGTCTCTTCTGATAGGAATACAGGTGTATTCTGTCTTGAATTTTTAATAAAGGTTTTCAAATATGAGAGATTCAAGCATTTCTTTCCTTAAGCGAGAAGGAGTTGAACTTTCACCTCCATGCAAAAAATTAAACAGAGCTGTCAAAACAATCACATTTAAGACTGGCTTGAACAAAGTACCCATTTGTGTGCTAACTCTCTAAAAGACTCCACTACCTGCTGCCCATCTGTGTCGTTTTGCCAGGCCTGGAACCACAGTAAAAGGCACCTGAGCCCCACCTTGCCTCGACTGCATACTATGTCAAGGGCTTCAGGCCAAGGGTAATGGAAGTGTATGAATATACACTGCTCAGACTTGCTTGGCCTGTCACTGTAGCTGGAGAGTATCAGTCCACTGTCTGCAGCTCTGTATCTGATGACTCCATGCATGGCATGTATGTTTCCATGTATAGGCTTGCACGTGTGTGAGCTAGGTGAGGGCAGAAGAGAACGATGAAGAGGAATAAAGTGTGCTCGATGCCTGCATTATATGTTGGCACAACACAGAACACATGCTGCGCCTTGTCCATAAGTATTTTGACAGTAGTGGCTTGTTAACAGATTGGATTCAACGAGGTTTCCAAACTTCATTCATGCCTTGAATTGTAACGATTTCATTGTGCGTCACTTGAAAAACCTCTTCCTAAATTCACCATTAATCTGTCATCGGGCTGCAGCCGTTCCAATACTTCCTAGCTACTTTATTACCACGCGCATTAAAAATTAAGAGGAAAATTAAAGGGGGGGAAGGAGAAAGAGATGAAAGAATGTGGGTGGGGGTGCCAATATTTTATGATTATCCTGCTTGTAAAAGCACACTGGCGATGATTTCACATTGGTGGAAAATTATTCATAAATCACGTAGCTGCCCTATGACAAATCTCTCAGAGGCTCCTTTTTGCATGACCATGATTAGCAAATGGACCAAGATGCCAGAACACATTAAAAAAGAACTACGTTTGACAGGTTACACAGAGGAAGATGGGTGGATTTTTTAAGCAGAATGTGGTACCACAATTCCTGTAAAATAAAAAAAAAATGAAAAAGTAATCACAAAAAATGTCATCATATCTCAGTGATATCGTTGGAAAGAATAATTCATAGAGAATGTGAACAGGCACTATTATGACCCTCACTGTGGTTACACTGAGATATTTTAAGGCACATTCTTAAGTACTGAATTACAAAAAATGGATTGAAACAATAAAAGAGGGGAAAAAAAATCAAAAAAAAGTTTTTTTTTGCTTGATAGGGAGTTTTTTTTTTCAAAGAGTCAATGCACATGGTAAGAGATAAAATCACCTATTCCAAAAAAGTAAGCAACATTGAACTCACATGATCTTTTTCTAATGTTCATGTCCTCCTAAGTATTCCCATGAGAAATAAACTAAAAATCTCAAAAGTCTCTTTGCATTTTTCATTTATACATGGCCAGGGTGAGTGCTGATGTTTCCTCTTCCTCTTCTTAAAGGATTATAGTTGGTGGGCAAACAAGTGATGTTGTTTCTGGTTCTGGATCTCTAGTTTTCCTACGCTCTTTATTACAGCCATATATGACACAGTGTATATGACCACCTTTTGAAGAAATTACACTTTTTTATCTGAGCTTATTCACGCTGAGCCAGTTATGGAAATGGGCCTCATTAGCATTTTCTTTTATTTTTGCGTTGTAACATTTCGCAAGTTTGCTTCAAATTCACTTGGCAGTTAAATGGACACACCGGTGTCACAATGAGTCACATCAGATCAAAGAACAATAAGCAGCTTACAGACATGCGTTGTTTGCACAGGTTTTGTTTACTGTGTTGTCCGGCTCTGCTCCTAATCCCCACATATGCATTAGTGCCATAGACAGATAATGCTGTCTGATTGAAAGGAGGATGTCTGTACAAATGTTGGAATCATCATATGTGTTGGGGAATATAATCCATGTTGAGCCCACTGCTCTGTCTGTCCCTCACCTACTTTATTACACGGAGGAGTTTGGTGAACTTGATCCCTGGAAAGGGGTGGAGACTGGTTATATTTCAGTGAGGTGACATGTCAACACATCTACAGGTGCATTACATCAACAATGTTTTCTTTTGCACTGCCGTAACTACAACAAACTTTGAATGAAGTGAAACAACAAACCAAACCTGGTGCTTTTCCACTTTCATGTTTTCAGCTTGTGTTTATAAAGAATTGCACTTTCTTTTAAATTATACACCAGGTTAAACACAAACCACAACATGCATTCATGCTTCATTTATCGATTAGGTTATACTGTGTATTGCTTTACAATAATATGGCTGTTTGAGCTTGTCCAAGCATGCGGGGAAAACACTGCTGATATATTATAGGGCTCATATGTGGACATACATTAGTCCAACTTTGCAGTGAGGTGAAAATGTTAATGTCCAACATAAATTTCCAGTAACTGGGTTTTTATTTAAATAAAAAAAGTTTCTTCACATCATTCAGGTGTGGCTGTTTTTATTTCTGTGTGAATGATAAAACTGATGATTGTTTGTTAACACACTGGTAAATTTGTCTAACTTACTTAGGCCCTCATGTTCTTTTTGGAACATTGGCCTTTGTTGATCGGTTTCCACCCTTGATGAGGTTTCTTTCTTTTCATTAGTGTTTCTGTAATCGTTTTATCCACTTCATAGGTGATTGGCTTGATGAGTTTCACCAGAGCCCTGTGATTCATCTCCACCTGCTTCCGCCTATCACCATGGGGACACAGAGATGGGTTTTACGTATTAGAGGAAATAAGAGTGTGAAAATATCCTAAATGTTTTTGTAGCCTAATGGTGATGCAGCAACAATCAGTCACATGAACAAGTGATGCACACATATATTACAGTCAGTTTTGATATCAGTGAATTAAAAATGCTTGCCAGAGACCCACTTGGAACCTTCGGTTTAACTCAATTATTCCTTTTATTTGAGCATTGGTGCGTATGTGACTCTTAAGCCCCGTTTGTTTCTTGTTGTTTTGTATCTACGCAAACAGGCCAGTAATCAGAAAATCTGAGTCATGCAGAACACATCGGCTGACAGCTTGTGCCCAGTAAACTGTGCAGGGTGGGTGAGACACATGAGCCGATATTTGCTGCTTTATGCCAAACACACACAAGTACAAGTATTATCAGCCACCAGTGTTTGCACTTATTAAACTTCACAGTGACTGACAGCCTGACTATAATGCGATACCTGCCAACTTTGCACTGTGAGAATGCAATGTATGCACTCTTTACCGTCTCATTGTTGGTTGAACTCACTGAACCCCAAATTCTCAGATCAGCACACATTTACATACAGTGAACGGCTGCTTTATATTTCCTCGACAAATCAGGATGTATCCGTATGAGCAGACCTACATTTATGCATCTGTGTTACCTTCAGGCATAAACTTGTCTCCCTTTGCTGCTGATCTATGGAGACAGGTGGAGATGACAGCTTTGTTTAGTGGGAAATAATGGGACTGTATGATAAATATGAAGGCTTACTTTGAGTGAACAATGTAGTTGCCTGGGGTGGAGTGTGAAAACTGATGCAGCTCTACCTGCTGCTGCCTGTCTCTCAAGTGTTTTCAAGTGTGTGTATGCGTAAGAAAATGGGGGGGCTGCCAAAGAGGGCCTATATGGTTGGAGGTGAGTGCAGCAAAAAGAATGTAAATGACAATTTATGTCGTGGCAGGAAGGAGATGAGAGCAAAGAAAAGTGGAGTACGCTTCGGTGGTTTGACAAAAGAAATGTGAAGAGGGGAGGAGAGATGAAGTGATCCGGGCTGGAAATTCTGCTCTGACACAAGCCTGTCAGCACTCCCAGCAGCCACCTCAGAGCGCTGCCATCTCTATGGCGACTGCAGAGTGTTTTCTTTAATAATAGGCAACTGCGAGCCCCGTGCACAGATACACTTACTCATACTTCAACGACACCTGTCAGAGGAGACGTCTCCTCCAAAACTGATGAGCTCAACAGCTACTGCGAGGAAATGCACAGGCTTATGTTTGGTCATGCACACACCCACACACACACACACACACACACACACACATACACACACATGCACAGATCCTCACAGATGAGTGGAGTCATCATCAGTGCAGTCAACAGATTGAAAGTCGACCTCTTTATGAAAGAGGCCTAAAGGAAAAGAGTTTTGACAGGGAGTCTGTCTCTCTGTCTCCGCTTGACAAAACAAAAGCTTACGCACACTAAGTGGAACTCTGGGGAGGCTAGAGAGAAGGAAGAGCAAATTAGCGATATTGTTTGCGGAGGGATGTTTGGGGGCCTGCATCCGATGCTATCGCCACGGTCTGATGGTATCTCACCTCGAAGTGATCCTAGGAGATGGTGTACTGAGGGGAGGGAGGCTTGGTCACGTCTCATTGCAGTAAGCTGGATAACACGCAGCTGTTTACATCACAAGGCGGCCAAAAAAACCCGGGGTCGGGTCTGAAGATCCCTCACTTCCGATGCCTGTCGCTTCACATTCACTTTTTGTACTCTGCAGAGATAAATATGATAGCTGAGAGACATGAGTTATTCACTTCCATATAAACTGTGCTGTCATTATCAAAGTATAAATCTGCCACCGGCTGAATTCATGTCGGTCTTAGAATAACAACCGCGATCATTAAATGCATTTTTTCACAGCCCTGTAAGGTGCGCAGACGGATGAGAGCTGCTGACTCTGCTTATTAAGCTCGAGTACACAAGGCGCTCGTTAAATCTGAAATTGATATGCTTCTCTATCTCCGGTTGCTTGATGCTTTTGTTCAGTATGGGAATGGCACTTTAACCCAAAGTGCTTGGCAGTGAAGCAGCGGGTCTCTGTGGCCTGTTGCGTCTTTGTTGATCACCTGGCCCCGAGAGGAAATGGCTGTCTGTTGCATATGGGCCAGCAACATCCTGGCAGGCACCTAGGACAGCTGAAACCATGGGAATGTCTAACGAGTAGGGACTCAGGGCACTTCTATTATTGCATTGTTTTACCGTGTTTACATTGATGTAGAGGTTTTCTTATGGGAACCTTCTGGAGCTTTCTGCTGTTTAATGAAGTGATCGAGAAGCTTGCAGGATTTGTGGATTGTGTGTAAAGATGTTTACTCTCATCGTTTGTTCTTCATTTGATATTGAAAAGATTCTCGTGTGTTGGAGAGTGCAGCCGATCTCAGAATGTAAGAAGAAGACAGATAGAGAGCAAGAAAGCAAGATAGAGAGACAGACAGTCATAAAGACTGACAGACAAACAGACAGACATACCGTTAAGAAAGAAAGAAAGAAAGAAAGAAAGAAAGAAAGAAAGAAAAAGAAAGAAAGAACCTGAAGCCAAATGT
>JAQLOL010000009.1:11316946-11332402 GCA_029783665.1 Naso thynnoides | reverse complement strand
GAGATAGAGAGAGATGGCAAAGATTTTAGCATAGCAACTGTTTTAGGCTACTTTGGCTACTGTGCTTCAGTGTCAGTTACACATGATTACTGCTCCTGTCTCTCATTGTCTATTTAAACCATCATCCCACCTGCAGCCCACACTTCAGTGGGCACCTTTGATCTTGCCATCCTCCTTTAAGCAAGACCCCACACTGACAGAGTAATATACCTTATTATAGCCCTCATTTAAATGAGGGTCATGGGTCAACCAGCAGGCCACAGGACACCAGATTGTCATTAAGGCTATTTGCACAACTTGTGATCATCCTCCTTTCTCAGAAAAAAAAAACAAAAAAACAAAACTGCTGTTTAGTATTTCTTACTCATTGTTTTTTTGTTGCCAATTTATATTTAATTACATATTCAGTATCATTAATTCCCAAGTTGTTTTTACAGGAATGCTTGAAGAGATCGGGCATGCTACAAGAACCTGAGAGTCCAATTTTGCAACAAAGCCTCTGACATCACCACTGAGCGCCATGAGACCCCCTTGTGCTCGTCTTCCTGTGTCACCCTTTCAGTGCTTTCCATCTTAGCAGGTCTGTCTTTTAAGCAGCTCCCTTTCTGTAAAGAGAGTAGCCCACTTCAGTAGCCCTCCACTGTGTGGCCACCTGAGAAGGAAACTGAATATAAATCCCCAACAATGGGCAGGGTGCTGGGGGAATAGGCCAAAACGACCATTTATCAGGTGCACCTTCGTGGCCTCCACGCAGTTCCCACACATATCACCGAGACCGGCGTCCTGCCCTAGAGAGTAGCCCTGAATCACCATCGAAGATCAAGTAGCGATCAATTAATGGGAGAACAAGGCGTCCGCTGGGGGGATGTCCAGTGTCCCACCCTCCCCTGCTTGGACTCATAGAAATGCCCATTTGCAACTCTATCTGTGTGGCTGCTCCATGTCAATGTGTGTGGGGCTGGGGAGGGGCGGAGATATTATCGGGGTGACTGTGAGAACCGGTGCTGGCATTTTCACCAGGCTGACCTTTGTTTGCTTGAGCAAGGGCCGATTGGCTGTGCTGTGATGAGGTCACCTGGCGAAGCAGCAAGGGGTCCCGAATCTATTGTCTGTCTGAGACAGAGGGATGAGAACTGGACTGGGATGAGAAATGGACTCTGGGGCTTCAGGCAGGTGTCTTCATAAAAGTTTTCGGTTGGACAACATGTGAAATAATCAATGTTTTCCTCTTATATAACATCCGTCAAACATATGCAGCCAGCTAATCTGAGACCAGGTCGTGTTTGACATTCCTTTCCTATCTGTTAGAAAGGAAAACATGTTTGCTCGTGGGTGACTGAGTGATATGTCTGCATTGATCAGTGAGTGTGACTCTGCTAATTACATTCTTGTCCATAAGCAAATAGACTTAATCCTGGCCACTGATAAAGTCATAAAGCAAATCATACCAGAAAAACACTGTCAGCAGGGTCGAATTAATGCCACAACAATGCGCTAAACAACCAATAAATCATGATGGTTAACTTGATAATCTGTTACAGCGTGCCTGCTTATTCCTGAAATATTTTCCCCCTGTGTAAAGCCTACATGTAGGTTTAGCAGTTCACTCCTCAAACACAGGCTGACGAGTTTGTGTCCACATTGTGGGTTTTCTTTATGAGGCTGGGAACGCGGTAAAGGGGTATTCATAGTTTTTCCAACTCGAGCAGCTCCCTAGTGGCAGTATAGCCACCTCTGAAAGCCCCAACGGTGAATAAAACTGTAAGTTATAAACAGCCTTATATAACTTCACACCCTCCAATATCACTGGAACATTTTTTTTTAAACTTTGGGCAACCAGGGAGCCTCATTAATGCAATGATTGATGGCTAAACCATTCTCTCAAGAATACTTTTATTAAACATGGAGTAAAATCACATAGAGAAAAACCTTAGGATGCACAAGCCACATATTTTGTATCCAATCTAGCAATAGTTCCTCTATTATGGCTAAATGAAGAGCTACACCTATTTCTTGGCATTCACAGCAAGTTTATAAGAGTCACCTTTTCCCCAGCTGGTTAAATGGATCCTTTCTTTTCTTTCATTTTTCTTGTGTTCTTCTTTCCCTTCACCACCACCAGCAGACCACAGAGTGATGGACAACTAACCTGCAATTACTGCGACCAGACAACCCCGACAAACTAGCCTGTAATCACCGCTATCAAACAAAGCGGGAAGGGGGAAAAGAGTCCTGAGAGGAACCTGGTCTGCCCCCCTCTCTCTGCTTCACCACCACCCCCTAAGACCAAAGGAGAATCCTGCATCAGTAAATAAAGGAGGTCTTCAGGTCTTTAGCAGGCTTCCCTCTGTTTTCATAGAATCAAAGTATGTTAGGGGCTCAGGCAAGCTATCCCATGGCTGTTATGACAGCAAGGTAGATACTTTCTCAAACCACCTGTGACACTGAGCCCAAACACAACCTTTAAACCAGGGGTCACATCCACTAAAGCACATTGAAAACCATGACGCAAAATCAGCATCTTTAAAAATAATTAAATCATAAAAATCATGAGATTGAATCAGTCATGATAAGTTGGTTCAGGTGAACTTTAAAAATCTAATTTGGTTATCATCAGATTTCAGATATTTTACTGAAGATAAGGTATATTTTGTGCAAGACGGTAAAAAGTTTAATCCGTGGATAATCTTTACGCTCATATGCCCTAATATTTTTAGCCTGCTGTTTTTCCTTCGGGAGCAAACTTAATTTCCCAGTTCATTTGAATTTATAAGAGTCAAGCAAATGGAATACACATATATGTACCTTTTTGGAAAGGGCAATTTTATGGCAACAAAAACAGAATCTGTGGTCTCAACAGTCCAGGTTAGATGCAAACGCCCGTGGAACCTTTTATGCAACCTGGCGTCTAGGAGATTTATAATAATATTTTGCTTTCCACCCTTCTGAGCCTTTTAGCCCTTGCTAAAGGAAAAGCGCTAGCTCCAAAAAAACCCACACAGAAGAACGAAAAATCCACAGGGGTCAAATGTCCTGAGTGGGCCATTTGCCAGCTCTGTTCCACAAGCAGGATGCTCGCACACAGACTGGCTCCAGCCTCCAAATCATGCAGAAACATATGAAAACAGAAACAAATCCCACCACGAGGGCTTGCACCACTGGTCCATGAGAATATAAGAGGCTGCTTTAGTGCAGGAACACCGTAGATCGCCCAAGAAGATTAGCCTCTGTGCTACAGAGGCCTCGTGTAAATCTCCTTCTAATTGGCAAGGGAATTTGATTTGACTCATGCACTGTGAGAGGCCGGCACTCATTATTGCTGCCCAGTTAATGCATAAACAGAGGTCTCAGCAGGTCCCCACTAAGTGGCACCAATGATCAGATAGCAGCCTTTTGGTCTGAGAGGCTGCCTTTACAGAAGTGAATTGTTCTTACTTTATTGAGCAGCTCTGATAACGTTGTAGTCCTGGTTTGTTGACCACTGCTACCAGCTTAGTCTGTCAGCTTTTAGAGACTAATTTTATGCTAAATGAGGTTTTTCTGTCACAGCTAGTTCCCTTAAAAAGCTCCACACCTGAATGTTTGTCAGTGCCAGAGAAGGTAAACAATATAGCATTAGTCTTGGGGATAAAATACACCCTCAAAATATTGGATAAAGTTTATAAAGGCTGTTATGTACTATGAATGCATTTGGATTTACTTGTTATAGGCATTACAGTTAGTCTGTTTCTTAAAATAAAACTGCATTCTCTCCTCTCTTCCTTTATTTGCATAGCATTTTGACGCAGTCCATGACTGTTATCTGTGTATGCGGTTCATCATCTTTCCTTTTCTTACTGTATAAAATGATTAAGAATCTTAGACATTACTTTATCTTGACGTGGATGTAAAAAAACATCCTGAGTGTCTTTCCTCCAGTCTTTGGCTGAAGGAATGTTATCAGCAGGATGTGGGGGAGCGCTTTTGTTCCTGTCTGTCCACCTGCAGTGGGTGAAACAGGTCCCTCAGTGCTCACAGTGTGATTGTAGTTAGTCTCAAAGAACAAGAGTTAAGATTGGTTACTAATTTGACAAAGTTGAGGCCAGTAAGTAGCATGACACAGCAGGGTACGTGCTGGGTCTGCCCACAGGCAACAGTAAGAGTCACAAGGGAAGACGTAGGCAGCTCATGGAGACTGTCGCGGAGCCAACCACCCACCCTTGGGCTCTGTGGGGTGGAGGGACGAGGGCACAATAATCCAGGGTCCATTAAAGTGTGACTGATGCTATTCTTTTTGGGTCTTATGACTGGATATCTTGCCTGTGGCTGCCTGGGGGATTGCTGGCTTTTAATATGGGTCGGGACAAACAGACCCACAGCAGGCTGCTTGCAATCCAGATCCTGGCCCTCAGACACTGACCTCACAGTGGAATCTGACTTTGCTGCCAAATTAATTTTTCCATTTCACTAATGGGTGATCTCAGTGTATACCAAGAACACGTTTAATATGACAGCTCGTCAAGACGGCAAATGAAAGTCAAACTTGGAGGCTCAATCAAATATCGGCACACCCTGCTGTGAGCTGAAAGGTATTTGTTATGAGTTTATTTTGTGCGTGGGTGTGTGCATGTGTGTGTGTGTGTGTGTGTGTTACATTCTTGAAAAAGTTATCTGGAATTAGCTGTTCCTAAGGACCATGTAGAGCATTACAACATGCAATTTATTTTAATAGTGTAAACAAACAGGATTTGCTTGAGCTGCTGCTTGTAGTATGAACAGCTCATAATAAAATCTGTAACTACCATGGGTGGTATGCTCTACCTTTCATCACCGGCCAATATTCTGTGTCTGGCCCCAGATTTGGCCCTAAGATGAAGGATGACAGGAATCAGGATAAGACTCGCTGACCACTAGACTGCGGACAAGGCCCTGTGCAGCCCAAGGATCTGTTGGAAACCAAACTCTGGGTATCTCCTCATAAAAAGAAATATAACTCTTGATGCGAAGTCAAACTGTAATTGTCCAACTATTTAAAATACAGGGAGGAGTTGCAGGACTTACTTTTTTATGTGCCTTATGGTAAATGTTGTAATTAGGAGTGTTTAAAAAATATATTTTTACATCTCAGCGTGACTTATAGAGCAAAACTCATGGGTTCTGTAAATATTTTCACAACCAGACAGCATTAATTTTTTCATTATATAATGCAACTCTAAGTTGACTGCCTATTATTTCCTAACGTCTTTATTTTTATGAGAATTCCTCCCAGCAGGATCACAACTAAGAGATCTGCCTAAGCAGCTATATGGTCTCATCCTTGTAAGCTCTGATGAAGGAGTTTCACTCCCCAAATCCTGTTTAAGCCAAGCTGTGCCGAGTCGCCCTCAGATGATTATTTCGAGCCCTAAGGAAGTCGAGAGGTCTGTCCCCAGACGGTCAGCAGAAGTGTCTCTTTAATGGATAATGTCCCCACCTGTGGTGACCCTGCGTGATCCAATTGCTCAGGTCCTGGTTATGCACTGGCTGGTATTGACTAGCTGACTGGTGGGAAGTTCCTCCAGGCTATGACTCCTGCAAGAGATTCTGATCTCTTTTACCAGCGGTGTGGCACCCTGCTGCTCCAAGGCTAACCAGTCAAGTCACTAATGGATTGAATGTGCATCACATGAAAGTCAGCCACACTAGTGATTTACACCACTCTCCTGTTGTTGCTACAGAATCAGGATAAGGGTATGACTCGGACTGTGTAAGAGAGACCTCTGCTGAGATGGTTCGGATGCATGCAGGGGTAACTCTAGTAGTCTGATCACATCATTAGGTGTTGACCCTGCTGACCCCAGACTAAGGGAGACAGTGCTGTAACCAAGGGAACTGATGTAATGATGAGATCCTGAGTGGGACCCAGTCTGAGAGCCGAAGCCACTGGTGTAGATAATGCTAATGAACAGTCATGCGGTGAAACAAAATGGCTTAATTGTACTGGATTCATCTCGTGCTGAGCCACAAAGGCTCGGGGGAGGTTACGCTTCCAAATGTAGATTATTGTAATCCTCCAGTAATTACTGAGCCACATCTTCTCATGGGAGCAGTGAGGCACACGAGAGGAGTGGACGGCGCAGTCCTATTCGTTATGGCAGCCACTGTTGACAAACTGCTGCAAGCGAAAGCTGCACAAAACACATTACATGTCACTTAGACAATGCATATTAATGTGTCCATACACAGCCTGCTGAGGAGGAAGGCAACTGTGAAAGTCCATGTCAACAGAGCTGAAAGCGCTGGCTGCTTTATGAGGCCTTGTTGTATCTCAGAAAGTTCAAGCTATAATGTGTTTTTATAATGCTCGCCCATGGCCACAATGGCTTTTGCTTTAGGCCTTTTGAATGCCTTGAAAATGTTACGCTTCTATTCTCCCTCTGAAGCCACAGAGAGCGCACTTGGCCAGGCCTGCCCTTTCTGGCTTTTGACAGGAAGCTCATGATTTTAAATGTACGGCTCATGCATAATGAATGAGACTGCACAGGATGTGAGGGCAGTGCATCCAGAGAGCACCTGGGCCAAACAAAGATGCCCTTTCTGCCATGGGATTTGTGCCCTGGTACCCGCTGTCACCAGCGCCCGGCTCGCACCCAGCTGCGAAGCATTCAGGCTCACCACGCACATTCATCTCATCAAAGTTGACTCCAAAAAGTGACACTGTCCACTCAGACATAAAGAGCTCTTTATGGGGTTATTAATGATCGGCTGAAAGCTGGGGACAAATGTTTTGGGGACAAGTTTGCTACTGTGGCTGAGCGCTGCTTTGTTTTATACCGTGCTGGTTCAGTCAGGGTGCATTCCACTGCTAATGTGAAGCGTTCTGTGGGCACAGAATGTGTCAGAGGTTAGAAAGCACATCTGATTTTCACAGTGTTGCAGTATGTCTGTCTCTGTTTCAACAAATCTTATCTCTGCTGCTGCTATTGATTTGCAAGGACGAAGAATAACGTGACTATTCTTGACGACTCCAGACCGTTACTGACAAGTGATCATCAACATGACTCTTGCATCTGACCCCTGCACATGACACAATCTTGTCTGGTCCTGTTCTATAGACAATGCCAATGAGGCTGAAAGGAATAATTAGCATCGTCTGGGCTTTCATTTAGCCCACCGACTGAACAAATGATAAATGATTAATATATGCATCCCACAAGACAAAAAACAAAAACGCCTTAGTCGTTGCAAACAACCCCACACAACAACAATTTATTTGTTAGCATGTGCGTGTGTCTGTGTGCGTGTGTGTGCAGACACAGCCGACTTGGCATGGAATGACCCAGTGGTATTGTTGCAGTGTTTGCAGCCTCAAGCATGGCAAGATTTATGCCGATGGGGGTGTGTTGGAATCCAGGCTCTCTCATCCAGCCCAGCTGCATAGAGAACAAAACCAAAGGCCCAGCTGCAGATATTAGCATGGGCAGGCACTCTCTCTCTCTCTCCTTCTCTCTCTCTTTCTCCCTCTCTCTTGGTCCATGTGCCCCCATCCCACAACTCTGTCACATGCCCATAGGGCTTTTGTGCCTCATTGTGTTGTTATGGTAATGACTCAGCCCACAAGAGAGAAGAAAGAGGAGAGATGTTAAAAGTTGATTGCAGACAAAATTGAAAGAGAGAAAACCAATGGGAAACAAAAAGAGGGAAAAGTAGAAAAGAATTCTTAATTAATTATTGAGTTTTTCCTTAGAAAGTCAAATCAATGCTGCCCTGCAAATGCACACACATACACATGAAATGCGAAAAAACTCTTTTCTGTGTTGCATGACTTACCTCAGGATTGGCTGGGCCTGTTTTAAGTGTAACAGTATTAAATGTGAATGCATTATGTAACAGTGCAGGGATGCTCATTTTCTCCTCTGCGTAGCTGTAGCTTGTCTACCATTCTGTGTTCTGTGGACCCAAGGCAAAGATTACAAGTGACATTGACCATGTGGGATTACTTACCAGAAAAAAGTCGAGGGAAATCCAAACAAAAATTTATTACATTTTCTTTCTTTTTCTCTGAGCTTTGTCAGCTGTGACAAAGTACAGCGTTCACAGAAAACACAGAATCTGTAACAGGAGTGGAGAAGTTTAGTATCACTTTAACAGAACTGCCAAAGTAGTGCAAAGTAAATGAAATACACTCTCGCTATTGTTATCGTTCCCACCTTTTCACTGTGTTTTTGTCTGGCTGCAAATACTGTGATTTCACCGGTACTTTACATGGAAAGACCTGCCACAGACTTGGCGTGTGTGTGTGTGTTTGCATGTGAGAACTCCTTCAGGTCTGGAAGCTCTCACTGCAGTATCCCACTCTCTGTGGTCTAACACGTATCGTTCTGCTTGGCTGGGGAGCAGCTAACAGACTATATGAAGCTGCTCACCTTTACCTGACTGAAGGATAAATGGCTGAATTGCTGCTTCTTCACGAACAATATTGCTGCCTTTGCCAGTCCTATTTGTCTACAGTGAGTTTGCCTTTGTAATTGCCATCAGTGATATAATGCTTAATTTTATTTGATTAGAATCCTTTTTTTTAAGCTTTTTTATAGTCTTCATCATATTTAATTAAAGACTCAGGGTCCAAATGAAGACAAGGCAATGCAGCAGCATTATAAATCGATACATAGTTTATAAAAATAAAAAAGTATAAATCGCTGTCTAATAACAAAGACATAAGTGTCCCGGGATTGGTAGCCTGTAGTACTAAAACTTATATTTGAAAAGCTCAAGAATTTTTGATTTTTTGTGATCAAAAGAGCATACCAGTCTATTTTTGACTTCTCACTTGTTGCAGAGATTGTCTGTTTCTTCTACAAATGTTGTTCAAATTTGACCATGTGAATACTTTAGTAGGCTAAATCTCAGACTGCATTTGTAAGCCCCATTCACTGCCATTCATGTTGAAACAAGCTGTAGAAACACTACAGGACATGTGAAAGTTGCTCGATGGAGGTAATTTATCCTTCTAAAGAGAATGTCTGTGTTTAATTGGTCAAAAATCACTCAGCAAAAGAGAGAGAGAGAGAGAAAGGGGAGTCATTAAGGTAAAAGTTATTACACTTGGAAAAAAAAGTTCCTTCTAAGTGCTGCCTTCTGAGCTCCAATTCTAGCATGAAGAAGAATTTTGACACAAAAGTTTTTTTCAACTAATGTTGTCACACATTTTAAGGTACTTTCTGTAGCACCTATTGAATCTTGTCAGAATGTGAACAAACCATCATAGAAAAAGTTACTTTGGGAAAAATGTGGGTTTATGTAACCATGTGGCTGACATTGAGAAAGGACAATAACATGTAGTAACAATAGTATATTCCTTAAAGCTGGCAAAAAAATCTAAAGATAAGATTTGTCAGCACAGCTCAAAAAGTCTTGACTGATGCAGTCACAACATTTCTCTTGCACTTGTCCATGTGGTGTCTAAGATATAAATTTCTAATTGCATTTATATTAATTATATACTGAAAAAAGGATCCATATTACAGATGCTGAATTAAAAACATATTCTTTTCATGTCTGTGACATATTCTGTAGATGCAGATGTTAAAATAGTTATAAAAGGTGAATTTTTGCTGCTACAATGTTCATATAATTATTGAAGAACATTTTTGCTGTCGCTTTATTTGATTAGAGCTGCAATCACTGTTTGGAAAAATAAAGAAGTCCCTAAATCTCTAAAAGAAGCGCTGTCACCCATCGCTCTAACTTGCTTATAACATGGACACTAAAAGGAAAAGCAATAGGTTCCACAACACACGACACACACACACACACACACACACACTGCTCAAATAAGCAGTGAATTCCAGCGCTGTGATATTTAAGAATAAGAACAGACAAGAATAACTCAAGTTCTCCTCAATACTTTATATTGCAAATTATGCTGCTTTCTTAAAGCAGCATATGTCATGGTTTGGGGTTTGATTTTATTGTTTCCTGTTTTATTTTGGTAATTTTATCCTCCTGTGTCAGATCTGCCTTTGTGTTTCCTGTGCTGTCTTGTTTTCCCTCCTTTTTGATTGTCCTTATTGTTTCCAACTGTTCCTCATTATCTTGTTTATTTAAAGTCTGCATTTCCCTTTGCTCTGTGCCAGTTCATTTTGTCCTGTTTGTCGGGGAAACTACACCATCTTCATGCCATTTTGTCAAGTCAGGTTTTGTACTATTTTGATACTTTGTCTTTCTTTTTGCCATAGTCTTGTGTTATTTTGATCTTTGTCTGGTCTTTTCTTTGTCATAGTAGTTTTTCCTCTGAAGAGTGATTTTTTTGTTCCAAGTGTCAGTAGTAGTTTTGAGTTAAGTGATTCTTTTATTTCTGATAAAGTTTTTCCTCTATTGGAGTGGTTTTCCTTTGCACTTTATTATTAAAGACTGTTCTTTTGAACCTCATTTATCGAGTCGTGCATTTGGGTCCAAGTCCTAGGTCCTGGTTAAGGCTTGACTCATACTTCACCACACACACTCAAACATGCACACACACAGTTACTGCTTTTTCCACCGCCCAATCACCCACTGCTGGTTGGCAGGTTGGACAACTCACTTGGGCCACAGCAGCCTTGCTGTACAACGGTCAGACAGATGGCTGCGTGAAAGGGGACTCCCTCTGTGTGGCCCAAAAAGTCCTGGCAACTGACAGCCTTTTGATGCCACAATGGTGAAGGGACTATTTTCAGGCTCCTGACCTCACTTATAGTAAATGTATGTAAGTGTCACATGAATGTGATGTATACGCTCGCTTGCCCAGACATGAGTAAAGATTTCCCATTTGTTCAGTCTGACCTTTTCACCAGAATGAGTGCATTTGAATGCATGTTCACAGCCCTGAGACGTATTCTCACATGAGCTTGCTGCACACAAACACGCTCATGTCATTTGCCTGTGTGTGACTCCTGTAAATTAAGTGGTAGAGGCAGAGACGTGTCATCTTCTACAACAGAGGACACTGTCAAGGAATTTGATGGTGATGGAGCTGATGTTCAGGCTTTACCTACCCCTGACACCCAGTCTCTGCTGCAACTAATGCTGGGCTTACACCAAATGATTTTCACAGTCCCAGACTAAAAACTGACAGTCTTTGGTAAATCTTTGGGAGTCTTGCTGGAGTCTTGGCGCGCTTCCGTCATCTTGATTGTTTAAATTTAAGGTGTTAATCTGCAGTCTGTGACCGCTTTTCATACCAGTCTTTCTCTAGTCTTGGGCTTGCAATAATATCAAATGTGTTTGATATTATCGCAAGTCGCAGTGACGTTACACGATCAACAATCGATAGATTAGCACTGACAAAAGCAGAAACAGGAAACCAGATAGTCAATAACAAATATGGACGTAGAAGAATGAGCAACGGCCGCTTGTTCACTACCGCAACTTGCTGTCGCTCATAGCGAACGAGCGACGGAAAGTCAAGTCAAGACAGCAAGTCCTCGAACGAGCGACGGCAAGTCGCTTTCACTACCACTGCACAGACAAGAGCAGCTGTAGCTAAAAGCTGCTTCTCCTCCATTTTTGTAAAATATCTGCTGTGCATGATGGGAAAAAATTGCACGGTGGGAAAAAAAACCCTAAAATAATCTAGTTGTAGTCTTGTAAGTAGTGAGCCTACAAGATTCACAGTCTTTGTAAAATCTTTAGTCTGGGACTAAAAACGCTAAACACGAGTCTTTAGATGTGAGCTGAGAATCTTTTAGAGTCTTTTCTGAATCTTCTCAAAGTCTTCTGGTGTGTGGGTAGCATAGGTCGTGTAGTAGCTCAGTTGTTTGCAGCAGCATTTGTTGTTGTAAATAAGCTAAAGGTAGGACACTCTGAGGATGAATTTAGCTGCATCTTTAGGGAAAGTTAGCGAGGCAGCGTGCACATACGTACTTTGGCAGGATAGCGGACGCTACAGAGGGTCATGTATACAGGAATATGACCAGGGTATAGCCAGTCGTTCATGTAAACAGGTCTGACCGTAACCAGGGTAGGTTCAGTAACCGGAGTATTGTGAGCATGTAAACGTAGTCAGTGTGGATGCTTACACTGTTGTCGTTATAGTAATGGTGCTCGGTGTGGACGGCCCCTCGGTCCAATGTTACCCCACCCTGTTTCCCACAGTAACTGGTATCGATCCATCCTCGAGCTTGAAACATTGGAGGCCCAGGTGTCAGTTGTTGTGAGGACATTTCCGTCACATTTTATTCAATCCTTTTGGATTTTTAAATGCTCAGTTTAACTGAGCTTCAGGTTTGCTACAACCAACAACTTCATGATTTGGATTCTACTTTGATTGTTCCAAACATAACAAATCCACAACTTAGCTTCTCCTCAGCCTTCGCTTTCACTAACTTTGTTTGGGGCCTTGTCGCACAAACTGCTGGGTGTGTATCAGTGCCACAGTGTGATATGGTGACATAATGGATGTAGATAAAACATGGATATGGACAGGGTGTTTCAAACTCTTTAGCAGCAGTGTTCTCTGTGGGAGAGATGGACTCAGCATCATCTTTGGCAGTTCAGCTTCACTTTTACAATCTTTCGTAGAACACAGAAACCCCCAAACTCAAAATCTGTCCTCTTAAATATCCTCCGTAAACTGTTTGCACCTCAAACTGAAAATCTCTGCTATAGACTAAACTTAAAAAAAAGAGTAATCAACAGAAGCACTCTGTTCATACTCTAATCCTTTCTTCTTGTAATGTACAGACTGTCGTTAGTGGCTGATCTGATGTCTCTTTGTGTGTCCTCTCAGGGAGGCTCTAAACCCGCCATGTCGGACGCCGTCCAGCTATCGTCGCAGTCGCAGGTCCATGTCACCCAGCTGTACGAGGAGAACACCAACAAGCGTCCAGTCCTCACCTCCCAGCCCAATGGCCTGGCTCCGCTCAGCTCCACCCGGCCGGGGCTGCCACTACCGGACCGCCAGTCCTCAACCTCAGAGCCCTCCCACCACTGCCGGCAGAGCAGCGCCACCTCCAACAAGTCGACAGACAGCAAGCCAAAGCCCAGCGCCTTGTCCCCGGAGCAGGCCATGAAGCAGTTCATGTCCAAAATGTCGTCATTCGAACACCACGAGGTGTTCAGCTACCCTGAGGGTGAGAGAGTTTAAACCAAAGATGCACGTCGTCATTGGTTAATGCTGAAAGTAACAAACCAATAATCTGTAAATTCAATCAGATGTCAAAATCTAAAATGGAATGTCTTGTTTCATTCAGACTAACACTGGTAAATGATCATCTTCTTGTTCCTCCTCAGTTTTTTTTGTTGGTCCCAATGCCAAGAAGAGGTCAGGGGTCATGGGCGGAGCCAACAATGGCGGCTATGATGATGATCAGGGATCCTACATCCACGTTCCGCACGACCACATCTCCTACCGCTACGAAGTCCTGAAGGTCATCGGCAAAGGCAGTTTCGGACAGGTACAACCAGGAACAGTGCAGCTAGTTCAGATTCATCCAACCAAATCTGCTGCAGAAATACTGATTATTTTTACTCCTGCTCCTCATTCTCCTTCTTACTGCTAAATTTAGTCTTTACTTTCACCGTGAAAAATGTCAATGTGAACATGTTGAAAGGCTTTTATTGTTTTTTAGAATCATGTGATATGGATCAAATTCTGTGTCTTAGCTTTTGTAATGGTCATCACAATATTGATATACATTGTAATGTTAATTTTCAAACAAAAATATTTCTGATAAATAAAAATAAATGTCATTTAAATAAAATTAAAGCTGCAGTTGGTAACTTTGGGGTAAAGATCAGAAATGTTTTTTGTGTTCTATGTGGAGAAAATGTCATAATACTCTCAGACAGCTGTTAGTAAGTGACGTGATCTAAAAGTTTGGTGAGATCTCTGTTTTTCCATCACGTGTCTGTATTCAGGACTGATGAAAATTTCTATTTGCCCAATCAGTGATACTTTACGGTCTACACTGCGCTGCTGCTTGATAAGCAGTTCGTACCTTATGCTCTGACTCACCTCTGCCGACAACAGAGTGTCTACATGCTGCACCGTCAGTCGGCTCGAGCTCGAGCTGAGACGGACCAGTTTACTCTGCTGCAACTTCCTCTGAAACCGTTTAGTCTCAGTTCAAACTGGACTTAAAAGAGAGAGAGACAGCAAATGAAATTAAACACAAGCCATGTGAGAGCTAAAGGTAGCATGCTAACTTTTTAGCAGATGTAACCGACTGCAACTTCTGTTTTTTTTCCAATTAAAGTAAAGGTAGCCCAGACATATTGAACCACCTCGTGGTGTTACGGAACATTACTCCTGTCTATTTACAGTAATTTTTTTCCTTTTTTTTTCTCCCCACTATCAGGCGATCACAGAAAGTACATGGGGTCTAACAGATGAGAGATAAATGAGAGCTTGTTTGTCCTCCTGCAGGTAGTGAAGGCCTTCGACCACAAATCTCAGACCCACGTGGCCCTGAAGATGGTCCGAAATGAGAAACGCTTCCACCGGCAGGCAGCAGAGGAGATCCGCATCCTGGAGCACCTGCGGAAGCAGGACAAGGACTCGACTATGAACGTCATCCACATGCTGGAGAACTTCACCTTCCGGAACCACATCTGCATGACCTTCGAGCTGCTCAGCATGAACCTGTACGAGCTCATCAAGAAGAACAAGTTCCAGGGCTTCAGCCTCCCGCTGGTCAGGAAGTTCGCCCACTCCATCCTGCAATGTCTTGACTCGCTGCACAAGAACCGCATCATCCACTGCGACCTCAAGCCTGAGAACATTTTACTCAAGCAGCAGGGACGCAGCGGCATAAAGGTAGGACCGAAAACAGCAAACCACCTCCATCTGCACCTGTTGCAACTTTGTAAAACATGGGTTCTGTCTGTGTGTCTCCAGGTCATAGATTTTGGTTCCAGCTGTTATGAACATCAGAGGGTTTACACCTACATCCAGTCCCGCTTCTACCGAGCACCAGAGGTCATTTTAGGTAAGATGAGCAACCATGGAAGACTGTAAGCAGCCATTGGTCAACACTGACGTCTGGAACATACATCTTGCGTTGACCTCTGCAGCACGTCTGCGTCGCCAATCTGCTGCGTCTCACTCGCTGCTGTTGTTGACAAAGGCAGCGTCTGCTGTGTCCCCTGCAGGCGGTGCTTCTGTCTTTCTACAGAGAGTTTTCCTATGAAAAATTCCCCTTAATATGAAAGTGTTTGATGTCATTATATGTGATGCATTTAATTCACATTTAGTTTAGACTGAAAATCGTGTGCTGTGAGAGAGAGAGAGAGAGAGAGAGGGCGGGGGAAGTGTGAGGCTGTACCTCAATTTGCTGCGAGGATGAAACGCCAAGTTTATTTTCTCTGATCCATCACTTTGTGACCAAACAGCCTCGTGGAAATTATACTTTACAATTCTTCTTCTTATAAACTAACGGAATTCATTAAATCAAGTCATTTGCTGCTTTTAGAGTCATTATATGAAGCCCAGTTCTGTTCCTGTTCAGACTCTGCAGGTGT
>JAQLOL010000009.1:11306081-11316846 GCA_029783665.1 Naso thynnoides | reverse complement strand
TAGATGTGAGCTGATAGTCTTTTAGAGTCTTTTCTAAATCTTTTCAAAGTCTTCTGGTGTGTGGGTAGCATAAGCTACAACCTGAGAGGATCTGCTCTGATTGGCCATGATTGAAATCAACTGTGACAAACCTTCTAATTTTCCATTGTCCCTGCTTTACCACTGTGCCAGGCTACATCGCAGATGCACCTGCGTTTATGTTCACCATGTTTCCAAAGAAGAATTCCACATCTTCTTGCACTCTCTGCTCCCAGAACCGTGAGAGACTTTTTGACAGCATACATATGTGCGGTGTACATTTAATCTTTTCTCTCTTAATCTAGTTTCTAGCCCTTTCTTTCTGTCCCTCTTTAATTTGCCACATTAATCAGCACTTTTGTAAGTAAACACGTTCCGACACTTTTTTTAAGCTAATCGTTAAGCCAGTACAGTAGTCACACATTTAAACTTCAGCCACACAATTAGATTAAACAATTAGATGTGTCATTCAGTGACTGTTTATTGACTTTAGATAGACCACGGGGATATGGAGAAATCCATGTTTTAAAAGCATACCTTGGTTAAATTCAATCCCTTTCCCAATTCAGAAGTATTTATCTGTTGGCGTCAGCCAGGGACACTTAAGTCCTGTGGGGCAACGTTTGTCAAAATAAATTTTCCCATGCATGGCTAGTGGAGAGTGACAAGTGTGTATTTAATAAACCCTGATTTGTTTACTGACTGAGCACTTAAGACCATAGGCTCCCTGAGCAATGACAGCTTGGACAACAGTCAAATGCATGTTGGGATGCAGTGTTACTCTCCGTGTCTACATTGGAGCAACAGGGCAGTCCTGAACAGTCATTATATTCTGAGCATGTTTTGGACTCTGAGGTGAACGTGACTCCTGCGGTACCTCAGCAATCAGTTCCATATATATAAAGCTGATGCAAGACTGAGCAAGTTACCATGTTGGTTTCACATTTGCTGTGGATTTTTTTTTTTTTGTTGTTGCACCGTGATGCAGTTGTGACTTCGAACTTTGTTCTCACTCTGTTGCTGTTCTTTAGACTCTCAGGCCATAGCAGTGATCTCTTCAGGTGGTACAAGCACTGATAAGACAACGTCAGGACTGCGTCTCAGCAGTGATGTCCCTGTAGAATGACACCTGTGCTCACACAGATGAACTTACTGTATGTTTGAACTTTTTTTGTTCTAATGCAGATTCTGTTAGAAGAATTTTATATGCAGCATGCACAATGTATATTTCTATACATCAACCAGGCCCGTAGCCAGCCTTGTGATCCTTCAAACCAGGGTCGACTTTGTACTCCTAACCACTCAACCACCCGCACGCCCTCTGTCGTCTGTCTGTTGCTCTCCTCTGTTGACAATAAATAAATAAAATTGAAATGCATTGTCTCTTTTACCATCCAAACTTTCCTTTAACATGAATGAATTCACTGAATCAAATTTAAGTGTACTGTCTCTCACTACCATTCAAATCTTCCTATAACTTTTGTGTTGTGATAATTTTTGACCACTATAGGCCACCATACTTTCTCTTGTAATGTGGCAGTGGATGAGCTTGTACTCATCACATTTGGTGCAGGTGATTATTTTTAGATTAATTTTCAAGTTCCAAACACAACCTATTAATACAATTTTTTCACCATGTAATTCATTTTTATAAAAACATTCTGATTACGGTCACTTTTAACGTTATTTTCCCACTCATTAACCCTCTCAGTGCCAGTGCTTCTGTGGCTTTCTCTGTTTCTCTCTACTGCTGCATGTCTCTGTTGACATGAGTTAATTCATTGAATGAATAAACATAAATTAATTTGATTAAAATGGACCATCTTTCTACTATCATCCAAACTTTCCATTTTAAATGCTTTAATTAATCATGAGATTGATATTAATTAATATAGCCCGGCCCTACTAGGAATAAATAATTGATTTAAAAACTGCCCAAGTGCAAAAACAGTGGGTGTTTTAACACATACTTTTTCAGTTTTCGCTCTGATCCAAATGCCACACCATTGACAGAGTGTCATGTTCCCATGACGACTGACCGGAAAAAGACTTGCGGTACTGGTACATAATGTTTACATGTCTCCTAATTATATAAATGAATCTCTAAAGTAACGCTAAACTTTAATAACAGAGACACAGTCAGCAGATTATTTGTAGTGCTGCTCATTTCGTTTAAAAAAAGACCGCTCCAGTTCGACTGTAGCCATGCTAACGGAGCTAACTGGTAAAACACAGGCCTGGACTTAGCACCTTACCCATTTTGGCCCTTTTTTAGAACATGGCACTGATATTTTGGGACAAAGTAGCCGCAGTTTTCTTACGTTTTCTTTCTTTATTTTTTCCCCCCATTTTCCCTTCTTTTCCTTCTTCTTTTCTTCTTCTTCTTCTTCTTTTCAGTTTATTGGTAGTTGGCAACCAACGGGAAGGGGGGCATTACCGCCACCTACTGGACTAGAGTGTGAACAGAAGCACCGGAGAAATGGACTGTTTTTGCTAACTCGTCCCCAGACTCTGTGCTAGGGCTTCGATTTGCTTTACTTTTCTTTTTTGATTAGTTTGGAATAAATTGGAATCGTTATTTTAAATGTGATAGGCATTTATATATTTAAAAGGACATGGAAAAAAAACCTGCGAGGGGTGCGGGGGATGGGAGTGCGCAGGGTTCGAACGAACCCTCCAATCCCCCTTCGCCACGGGCCAGACGTGGCGAGGTCTTGATGAAAAGGTGATGAGATTGTAATGATGACGTGGTGAAGTCGTGATGATGATGTGGTGAGGTCTTGATGACAACACCATGACGTTGTTATGAGGTGATGAGATTGTGATGATGACGTGATGACATGAGGACATGATGAAATCACATGAGGCCGTGATGATGATGACGTCGGCTAAATTTCTTTAATTTGTGCTCTGCTTAGGGCTGAGCAGCAACATGAAGTTAACAACTTCAGCAGTTCCGATGGCACGTCATTGCCAACTTACACAGCTGACTACTAGCCTGGCATGCTTACTACAGCGCTTTCGCTTGTTTGTGAAAATGCAGGTTTTTTTAAAGACGCAAAGGAAAGACCTTTCTGTTTTAGTAGAGCTGCTCTCGTCTAAAACCTAACAACGCTGTGTCTGTGTTCATAGCATGACCTGGAGGTACATAAAGTCGTGTTGTACTGCTCCAACAAAAATATGTTGTGTCTGCTTAAACAAAAGCCATCAGAGACGACTGATGGTGTTTCGCGTTCCTGAAGGCGTGTCTCATTTAATAGGGGTAGATTTTAACACCTATCTCTTGTGATTCAATTCCAAAGGGCTAGGGGTAAAAATTATTGGACCAAAATGTTTAAAAGTAGGAGGGAAGCATGTTGAAGCATGACTGACTCCTTCTAGTTAGTAGGTCAGTTGGTAAATAAGGTATATTTTCACAGCACAGTTGTTTTGAAAGGAAAAATGGAAAATTTCTCACAAATATGCCACATTGAATTAGACTGAGTAGCATAGGACAAAATGGCAAATATTACAGTAATTTAAAAAAAAGCAGAGAAAAAGTTTTTTCAGAGGTTTCAATGCACTTTTACAAAAAAATAAAATAAAAAACAAAAAATGAGCACAGCTCTCTGCCAAAAATCTGTTCCTGCCTGTATCAAACAAAGACGTCCCCCACGTTTATCTGATAAGTAGGAATCATTGTCCCACACTTTGATTCCTCACTGTTAGAGAGAAGAAGGCAACGGAGGGGGAACAGAAGATGTGCTGACATGCAGGAATATAGAGACAGGGAGTGTCAAGATACTGTAGATGGTGTGTCAGCCTTTCTGTCAGAGTGTGTGGCGGTTTGTAGAGGAGGGAAAATGTCGACTCTTCCTCCCCAGACGAGCAACAGGCAGCGAGAGAGATGAAGGCGAAGAAGCAGAGGCAGATGGTGAGGGAGCAGATAAGCTCACTTCTCTGTGAGTCTTGTTCAAAACTTCTATGGATGAGACCTTCGTCCTTCAGACACTGGCTGGAGTTTGAGGTTATGAAATAGCCTACTGGCTGTTATGGCTGCGTATGTTGGCCTGAACTGTGAGTCACCTCGGTGCTGGTCATCATCTCACCATGAACACATTCAAAGACACTTCAGAACAAAGTGGAGGCCTGAGCTGTGAGTCACTGTGATGTTGGTCGTGATCTCAAAATAAATACCCTTTAGAAGTCGAAGATCGAGTAACAGTGTTTGAATCACAACTTCCCTCTTTTGACAAAGTTAAGTGTTTAATTTTTCTGCTGACCAACTTAAACTTTGGCCTCATACACTCTGAACAGGTCATATGAGTTCACATTGAATTAAAGAGTTATGCCGCTGGGATCAAATTTTGTGCATGTAGGCTTTTACTTTTCATCATAGAATCAGAGAGAGGCATGATAAAATGTCTGTTTCTCACCATCATGCAACATCCACAGACATGATAGTGACATATTAATCTCAGGGCCCACCAGAAAAAAACCCAAACTTTTTAAAATTAAAATTATTGCCAAAAATACACCACTTGTCATAGCCAGAAACTTTAAAAACTATTTAAATCATTGAAGGCATTGAACGCCTCACGTGTGACATCAGACATGTTACAAAATCTAAGCATAAATCTAACTTTAAACTGTGACTTTTCAACAAATTGCTTTATTCCTCATGTCTTCTTTAAAAATCTGCCAAAAACAAAACCGTTTGCGCCATCTGCAATCGATAAAAAACGCCTTGCAAAGCCATGAATGATTCAGACGGGCCCTCCCCTCACCTCTCTGTAATTCATGAGCGTAGTGAACCCTGAGCGCTGCCTGGTAGGATGCCTAATGCAGCCTGAATATGAGCTGCAGATTTACTCCTGCATGTATTTAGAGCCACCAAAATATTTTTCCCATGTTCCTCAGACTTGAAGGCACCTAAAAATATGTTGCATATACTGATTCCTTGTTTTTTCAATCTTTTATAAATTAAAAAATCCGGGAAATTAGCAATACAACTTTGATACATTGCACAGGAGACATTGTTGAGTTACCCGTTTCTCTTGCTATGGTTGTCCTGAATCCATAGAGGTGCAGGACTTTATAATGCCGTAAAAAATGAGCCCACAGTGAGTAAAAATGTGACAGAAGCAAAAAAAACGGCCAAAAACTGCTTGAGATTCAGACTCTGTCACGAGGCTAAGTGTACAGAATACACACTTCAGACCCTGCATGCGCACAGTCCTGGAGAGAAAAATGCAAGTGAAATCATGAGGTGGACGTGAAATATAAACTGAGACACAGCTCCTCTCTGCCTCAGGTCAACTTTGAAGTGTTTTTAAAAACTGATAACTGACAAATCCTGAGTAGTTCACACTTCAAATAACGGATTAATAAAGATTTTAAAAAAAAGAAAAAAAAATTCTGCCTCACATTTTTGGGCACTTCACACTTTGAATCACAGCATATCTTGTGTCAACATCTAAAAACGTGATTCTCACATGGTGGACGTCTGATTTAATCATGTGATTAAATGTGTAATGGTCACCAGGAGCGAAACGCCGCCAAACGCCGCGGTAGAGACGTTCCTCAGTGCATGAAGCATGGATGGTTACCAAACAAGACACGCTGCACACCGAGTACTCTGTTTCTACTCAGACGTTATTTCACTGTCCAATTAAAAGTCAACATTCTCTCCAACGTGTTTGGTACTTCCTCGTCTCTCTTTCCTTGTGTGTTCAGAATCTGTAGATTACTCACATCCAGTGGTGTAGTGGTGCCTGGAGAAGAGCTTACACTCTTATTTTAATGCCCCCATTTTTTTTTTTTTTCACATGTCCTGTCCAGCGAAGGATAAGCATGTTATAAACAGTGACATGTGAGGCTACTCTTGCATATTTAGCTCATCCAAACACGGGACAGTCGTCGGCCTATTTGCACATTGCCACTTAATTTCTGCTGTTTGACTCCAGGGAATAAAGGAGAATCATTATGAAATGAACATTAGCCACGACGGAGGAGCAGATTTTGCATAAATGCTGACCCACAGTCAGACTATATTCCTCATTCCTTAGTCCATCCACGGGCCATGGGCCAGTTGCTTATTTTGTAAACAGACACTTAATAGCTGATTTGCAGCAGTTGGGATTAGAGGAGATTAAGAAGTGGGCGTACTCAGTGCAGACTGAACAATAAGCGGGTATACCTGCGTGTACCCTGCACTACACCGCTGCTCACATCACTGGTAAAACAAAGTTATGTATGTGAACAACATCTGTCCATTGGACTTTACAGCTGCCTGCAGAGCTGAAGCTGGCTGCGGATCGCTCAGATTAGTTTTGTCTTTGTGAACAAAGTTTCTTCATCTCGCTGCAGCGGCTTTTTCAAGCCTTGCATGACTTCCTTCAACATTTCGGTGCGTGTTCTGCCTAAATATAGAACTCTCTGTCTTGTAGACTTCTCATCACCTTTCTCTCACGTCTCACCTCTACTCATGTAAAAGCTCAAACTCGGCGAGTGATTGTAGGTGCACAGTGGATAGGTGTATTCTAAAAATACTTTTTTTGTTGTTGTTGGTGTTGGTGTTTTTGCATCAGAGGGTGATAACATTAGCAGCCAACATCAGTACACAATCTGAGGAGGTGTTCAAGTTAACACTGACTGCCGGATTCCACTGGATGTGTGTGTGTTCTGAAACGGCTCCGCTGCGGCTTTGCTCGGTGCTCAGTCGTCCATCAACACTCACCGGCTGCGTTTCAGAGCACAGCGCGGCCGAACAGCCGAAAGGCTACGAGATTCTGCGCTAATTACAGGATTACGCACGACGGCGGCCTCTAAAAAACCTCTGACCTGTTGACTTCAAGCCAGGCTCTGCACATAATGAAAACTGAGGAAGTTTAGTGAAAAATGGTCTGGTGTCTGCACAGATTGTTTTATTCGGAAATTATCTGGATGTTTCAGTGTATCTGCGTGTGACTTCCTGTCTCGCTCGATCTGCTCTGAACTAAACCGCTGAGTTGTGCTTCGTCATCCAGCAAAAAAAAAAAAAAAGCCTTGCGTATCTGCTAAGGAGGGCTCCGGATCACTGGAGCTGCAATGAAGTAGAAATGCAACACAGCCGCAGTCAGTGGAGGCACAGACGTTAGCTGTGTCTCAGTTCAGGGGCTGCATCCTTCAAATACCACAGCCGATGAAGGCTCCTCCTTCACACTCCTTAGTCGGCCACAATGGCCGAAACGAAACTTTTACGGAGAATTTCCTGTTTTTGTCACCAACTGCACCTCGCATCACAATGCACCGCTCCTGTTGCCTTGCAACCATGACATGGCAGTTAAAGACCTCATCAAACAAACGTCAGAGTGCCATTTACTCCTGTGCGTTTACGTATTTCCTGTAAAAACGATGAGCTAGGATGGGACATGTCGCAGATAATGATTGACGTTTAGCGTAGCCAATCGCAATGAATGTGCATTATGTCCCCGCGAAATTCAACTTTGACAGCGCAAACATGGAAAACAGTCACGAGGCGAGCTTTCTATCTGCTGTGGAGGACGTCTCGTCACAACCATCGGCAACTCCAGCCGATTTTAGCGACTCAGACGGGGATGACAGGGAGGAAGAAGAGCCACTAGGTTTTGGAGTGAGGCCGTACATGTTCAAGCCGCTCTCTATGGCTGGCAGTGCCGCCGAGGATGGCTGTTTTCCAGGAAATGCTTAACTGTAAAATAATATTTTTCAAAACTAAAAAAAAAAAATACGTTATGGTCATTGTTGGGCCATATATTGTCATTTAAGCAAGGAGTAGAGCAACACATATCTGATTAAAAAGCCTAAAAATCGATTTTCATTTCATGGGGACTTTAACTTATGTGCATGTAAAGAAAAAGAGACATTTTTTAGAAATATTTACATACTTGTAAGACATATAATCTAACTGCCGCTACTTTGTCCGTTATGTTTGAAAAAAAAGAAAAGATTGGCGGTGGAATGCAATGAATCTTGGGATATGTTAGGCTGCGATGGATCTACAACAAGGGATTCATCGGCCCCATTTGAAGGAGCCGACGAATTAGGACATCCTTTGTTGCGCCGCTGTGACACAACTGTTCTGCAAATACATTCTCCGAAGGATGCGGCAGCTGAATTAAGGCCCAGCTACAGACCGGAGTTGGAACTCATCAGCTCTGCTGCTGTGCTTTAGCAGAGATGAACCAAACACGCATCTGGTGGAACTGAGGGGCGAGACAAACGATTGGTGCTTCGTGTGTCGTCCCCCTAACTGGTGTTGATCGACGCTGATTCCACGAAGAAGACATTTTTATTTTAATAATAATATGGTAATACTTTAGAGAGGCTAATATCATTTTAACTTAATGAGCAGAAACATGTCTGACAGTAAAGGAATGGAAGTTTTATTTGTGTTGCAATTTTTAACAGCTGCAGTATAAAATGTTTTAAATGAGACTCAGCTCTTTGTTGTTATCACCCTCATTCATCTTCCTCCAACATTAACAGATAATTTAAAAAAATCACTGCTTAAGTTAATCGGCTTTTTCAGTGTGCTCAATCCATAAATCTGTTTTTCAATGACACTTATTTTACATAGTTTTTCATCAGCAAATGCACTGAACTCTTCAAAAGCCAAATTCTGGTAAGTTACTGAGGCATGTACGATCCCCTGTTAGACTGTTATTGAATTTCTATAATGACATTATGACACTGATTGAAACGATCAGAATAAGTGCTCACTGATCTTTGTCCTCCATTTTTGAGATGTGTTCATTTTTAAAAGCCACTAATGTTTGGAAGTGAACTGACCGTCCCTGAGCTGTTTTATGTCCAAGGACAGATTTATTCTTCCTCCACCACTTCAGCACAAACACAAGAGGTCACGTGTCAGGACAAATGTAAACACGAGGTTTTTTTTTTTTTTTCATGCACAGGAAGAACCACTGTCAGTTTTCTCTTTAGATCCCGCTCATCTCTCTTTTCCACCTTCTTTCCCCTCCTGATCTGTCTCCCCTCCTATAAATCCATTTCAGCTTTTTGTTTCTTCTCACCAGGCTGCCTCTGAACATCTGTGTTCACTGTTTTCTTGTTCATCAGCAGAGTATTTATTCCAGGGTATTAGCGTAATTGCCGCATTTTTCTAACGCTTGGTGAGGAATGCGTTTGTCTTCCAGACAGATAGTGGAGGCACAGACTCGAACAGCTGGGGTAACACTGTTGCATTTCAATAGTAACAGGTGCAACGAGGCTGTTGTGGCTTAACACCAGCGAGATACTGGATCCTCATTATGAGTGCGTATGTGGCAGACAATGAATGCGTGTGTCAGATTGCATATGCGTGTGTGGCTGACAGAGAGCAGCTCTGCTGCACGTCTGCACCACTTTTCAGTCATTTAAATGCAGTTTTACTCAATATCACATTTTACCAATCAAGTCTGAGTTTGGGCAACGCCGATATGGCTGCTTACATTTCTGCAGTGGTGCAGCAGCTACACATGGGTTAGTTCAGCTTTGTTGATGTTTGGTGCAACATTCATCCTAAACACTGTGGCCTGCAGCCCGTACTAAGCAAACTACTGTGGCAGAAAATGACATTTTCACTTGTGGGCAGTCTGTAAAATGCACTGCTCCCACTGCAACATTTTTTACCGTTATCTTTTTAAAGCAAAGCGTAAGTTAGCCTTCGGTGGCTCAAGCCTATCTCCCGTTTCTGTGTTATCTTTTGCGCCTGGTTAAATAATGTGTGACTCAATATGGATCAGGCTAATGGATGAAAGTAGTCAGCACTATCACCAAACAACACGAGCATTTTTTGTTAACTGGGACAGTTACATCATTATACATTACAATCAGGTCATGCTGTAGCTATACAGTATATCTTAATCTGTAGCTTGTGCAAAATATCAGCATCGACATCGAAGGTTGAAACCATCAATGACAGTTTATATAACTACGCTACTGTTGGCCAGAGAGTAAAACAGTCTGTTGTAGCTTGTCCATGACTTTAAAGGAGAGCAATCATACTCGTTTTCAGGTCTTTCATTTTGATTTTAGACCCCTACAGAGCAGCTCAACACAACTGACCGAATGATAAAGTCTGTAGATCTTCAGAAAACGGTGACCCACGCCCTCTGTCTTCTTTCTAGTTTCTGCATTCTCTTAAAATGGTCCGTGTTGGTGACTCCTCCCCCTTTCTCTCATGTGCATTTCCGCACCTCGCTGTACTTACAACCCCTTTAATTACAGCTCACGCCTCTCACCCTTCAAAAAACGGCAAAGCAGTATGGCAGGGGTCTCCAACATGTGGCTCTTTTGCCCCTCTGCAGCGGCTCTCTGTGGCTTTGACAAAAAAAAAAAAAAGACATGAATTCCGGTTATATTTTTTAACATTGTCATTGCTGTAAGGCTAGGTGTTTTTCAGCTTGCACGTTTTAGATGTGTCCCTCCTCCAACATACCTGATTCAAATGAAAGGCTCGTTATCGGTGATCAGTAGAGCTCAATAACGAGCTGATCATTCGAATCAGAGACACGTCTAAAACAGCTTCAAGGAACAGGACAGGAATATGTCGTCCTAGAGTCATTTTTCCATTCTCTGATGGTAAAAATGCATCGTCATGTGGGATTTGTTCTGTGCTCTTAAAATGTGATTTTTTTTTTTTCAATAAACTGAATTAGTGTGAGCTAGTATTGTGTTTTATAATCAGGCCCAGCAGCTGATTGATGTATGACTTACTTTTTTTTGGGGGGGGTGTGTTTGTTTGTTT
>JAQLOL010000009.1:11290840-11305981 GCA_029783665.1 Naso thynnoides | reverse complement strand
GAATTTATGCGCCGTGCTCCGGCGTCCGGCAAAAATAGAAGCTCTGCGTATGTGTTGCGGAGGGCTGCCGGACGCCGTTAACAGTCGTTAAAATGGAAACGTATCGACTCCGTCGCCGTGTCGGAGCCGTTCCGGAGCAGTTCCGCATCCAGTGTATTTTAGGGGTGATAGTGCCAGGCTGCAAACACATCTCTTTCTCCTGGAAAGTTGGGCATTGTAATATGAGGTTCAATGAGAAGTGAATCACTTTTGGAGCCAACCTCAATCTGGTCCATTTTATAGCCCTGAGGTTATATGTTGGTCATCACTGGCCAAAAACTCCATTTTCCCTGCCTACATGACAACACTGCAAACAGAGTTTCTAAATATTTTCAACTTAAAGTTTTCCCACAGGTATGTTTTCAGTGATGTGAAACTTTGTTTGTTTATGGACTGAAGGCCAAAAGGCAAAGAAAAATCTACTTTTAAGACCAAAAGTTCATTTTGTATGTCTGGACTAGGCCTAAAATGTCTGGCTGCTGCTTCTCTGCGGCACCAGTAAGATATTTTGTTTTTGCTTAAAATGCACTAGGACTCCACTGATGAAAGAATGCTGCCTTAAAAAAGTAAATAAAAATAAAGTTAGTCGTACTGCAATATAAAAGAGGTCTTGACATAGTTCTTTCTTCTTAGTTTTTGTTGCTTGGTACCAAATTGGAGAGATATTTTTTAAAGCCTCATTAAGAAAAAGCCTCATTAAAGGCAGCATCTGGTTGTCAGTCCATCAAAAGTGACTTCAGTGAAAATTCCTAGTCTTCTCATGCATTTGAACAAAAACAAACGTCATATTTTGACCATAAATTTAAATGCGACTTCCATTTTTCAAAAAAGTAGTAACAGCATAAGCCATCAGATACTGGCAGTGTTATCATTAGCATTTTGAACAAGTAGCAAAGTTTTGTAAGCATTCTCTTTCTTATGTAACATCAACTTGCAAATTTAAATTGTTTGAATCTTCCACATTTTGTAAATGTTAACCACAGTTCATAATGTTTCAAGCACTTGAAACATAATTCCAATGTTGACACATGGGAGTCTCACTACAAGGCCCAGTTAAAGACAGACAATATTCAGCAACATGTGGAGGGTTTGACCATCGAACTGCCCTTTCACTCAGGAGGACAGACAAGCAGGAGGAGATTTACTGCTGTAATCAAAGCACAGCCGGCTGCTGGAAATCGACCGTGAATGACGTCATCAACCTGTCCTCACGCTGATGGCTTGATTTATAAAGAGCACGGGCTGTTTGGGCAAGAAAAAGACACGCTTTCACAGTCCTACACAGAATGTATGGCATGAAAATTATTCATGCTTGATCCCTCTTGTCTTGGAATTTTGCTTGTTTCAGTGCTGGGGGTTCATCATGCTTATATACATGGGCATAGGAGTGTTAGCGCAGAGCTAAGTCAACACATTGGTAATTTTATTTTACACTGTAAGACCTAAAGCCAAAAGACATTTACAATAAAGCTGACCCAGTGGATGAAATTAGCCATGCGTTTCTGTTTGCTAAAAGGGCTGTGTTTGCCAGCGAGCTATGTTTTTAGTCAATTTGCTAACAAGCTAAAAACACAGCTAGTTAGCTTGTGGCCCACATGTTTTTCTCACTGGGTATTTGAATAGCATTTGGCAAAAAAAGTCAAGAGGCGTTTCAATATTTCTGTAGCACTGTTTTCATGTAGGAGGGAATTTGTCCCAAATGTAATGATGCTTATGTTTACATGGTGTCTGTGCAACATCAAGCACAGACTTTCGAACACCTTTATCCCCCCTGAGCATACAGGAAGCCCTGTACACTCTTTAAGTCCCATGATGGAAGAAAACTAATTTGGTTACTTGCTTTGGGATGATGGATGGATTGTGGTTAGTTTGCGAAAGCAGTCATGCTTTGGGTTTTAATAAACAATTTAAACCCTTGAGGATATCCTGCAGAAATGCTTGAGACGCCTTCGACGAGATGAGGCCCCTTTTGTGCGATCAAAGTCCAAGATTTTCAAATTAGTTCTAAGACTATCTGTAAAATTAAATGTTTGCTGGGTTCTTGATTCCACATCATAAAGTAAACTCTTGCAATGCATAAAATTCCCCCCAAATTTAAAATGTTCTTTTCCAAACAAAGATGTCCTGAGGTGGTAATGAATGGAATGTAAATGGATAATGTTTTTATGGGAATGTAGTTGTGTTGGACCCAGAGCAAACCAAACACTGGCCAAGCTTTCCTGGCAAGAACCTTTTATTGGTATTCAATGATAATTAAAAAGCGTGACTTATGCATAGGCTTGCTAAGTCTTTTTAGAGAGAAGCAACGGCGAACTGTAAATAAAGGGAAATTAATTAAATGGAAGGCAGTTTAAGGTGGCGCCATGGAAAGAGTACACAACTTCAAAACATGCCAAATCCCACATGAATCAAGTCGGGTGATCTGTCATGTATTGCCTCATTTTGAGAGGATGTCGTATACAGTTTCAGTGACGTGGCTGAGTAACTGAGACAAATTGAGCGAGGTTCACAAAGTAAACACAAGAGAGTCTCAGGACATTTTTTTGTTGTTTTTGTTTTTAGATCTGTGCATTGCCCAGAAGGTTGACATGTATTTTTATACATAAAAGGTTTCATGTGAGAACACAGGAGTCCTGCTTTCACAAGAGGAAGTTTACAGCTGTAAAGCGAGTCAGCATGGTGCCTCGGTGTTTGTTACACTGCAGGTCGTTTCACACTAATCACCTGTGTAGAAGGAAATTGCAAAGGATACATCATACAACATGCATTTTGTTGTTGCTGTTGTTGTTTAGCTTTTCATTGTAAGGTTTTGTGTGACCTGTTTTTGAGCATCTAACACCGTTTAGTAGCAGCAGATCAGATGCATGTGCAGTTACTTTAACTAATATTATCAATAATCAGAACTTTATATTGGAAAGGATATTGTAAAATATGCTACACAGAGCAATTAAACATTCAATATCAGGTATAGAAAAAAATAAATTTTGAGAAAAAAGTGATAAATTAATGGTTATGTTACCATAATGTTTGTCTAGTTACAACAAAATAACATTATGCATCTTATTGTCATATTCAGAAATAAACCAAATTCAGAAGTGTAAAAACAGGGAGGCAAGAGAATTTCAGAAGTGTCTGATTGGACCCTCAACAATGATTGTGGCCTGAGCGGCTTCACAAAGCCCAGAGCCGGTTTGTTTAAAACAAACTAATCCGAGCGTGGAGGTAGGACACTGAAATTGCAGGCCTCCTGAAAGGTGATCCGGCAGCAGAACTGCAGTTTAGGGGCTGAAGTTTACATGCAGGATAAATAAAAATAATGAAAAACAAAATAACACTGCTGGTTGCTTGGTAACCGTGAATTTATCTTGTGCAGAAGGAGCTGTGTTTTGTTATCATGCTTTTATCTGTGCTGTTGCTGGGCTTCCACTGGAGAGTCACCATTTTAAACACGCCAAAATGTTATTTATTTGAAATGCTAGATTGACATTTCTAAAATAAAGAGAAAGAGAAATATAACAGTTGTTTTTTTTTATTTTATTTTATTTTGAGACTCCAATGATAAACATTATAAGCACTCCTAAAACAGAAAAGAGGATTTTGATATTATACCATTACTAGGAAATAAATTTCAAGCCTGTAAGAAATAGAACTGTCTAGGAATTCTTTATTATTGGGGTGACTTCACTCTCTGTCCATTAGACAATTAAACCTGACAACCTTGTCCTACACGTCTGCACCAGCAGTGTGGTAATCAGCAGTGTCTGTGCAAACCAAAGTATGGATTTCAACCCTGGAGTGCTGAGGACTTCCATCGCTCACATGTGGTGCAAAACACTTCTGCCAGGCCTGTCAGGTCCTGTTCCAGGCCACTGCTGCCTAAATGGATCCTGATTGGCTATTTGGACAGGGAAGTGTGCAAAAGGTTGACATATGAGAGGCTGAATCGCTGTTGCTCCCTTATTTCACACTGTAGAGAGAAACATTGGGGGAAAAATGCAAGCCATGTAAACTACACGTAATCCAACACACCCTTGACCTTTTTTGCCGTGTTTAATTGGTAACTCACAACTGTGACTAGTAATCTTTTCTTGTAGTTTTGCTTATTGTGACATTTTGATAGGATCAATGCTGCTGAAGGTCTGGAAATTAGGCTGTTTGGTGAATGATGGATGAGTTTCTTACAGAGTGACCTCATCTCACCCTTTCCAAAGGTTTGTCTGCCTGGCACCTTTACGCAACAACCATCAATTCACACACATTTAAGAGCAAATTTGTCTCTGAAGCAACTGAACATGATAATCTCAGCCAATGTGTAATGCCAGGGAGGAATAAATGACTCTCAACTAACATTGGAGACCTGTTTATTGTCAGCGGTGCAGGATCGTAGATTTACAACCTCAGCTATTTCCTTTGAGGTTGCTGTGAAAGGCCTTGACCTATTTACTCAGTCTTTTATTGTTGCAGTGTTGTTCCAGTCAATTTTTTTACACCGACCAGCAAACAGATCTGAAGTATTGTTGAAAAAGCACAGACTCATCTTTCTTCCAAATGGCATCACTCCTGCGATAGCCACCCTCTAGATTTGAAAATCATGCACAGCAACCGTCCTGCAGGGAAGGAAACCTCCTGCAGATGCTGATGCCATAAAGTATAACCAAAACTATCCACACCTGGAACATACTGTTTCTTTTAAGAGAGAACTACAGGTAACATTAAGATTTCTCCTTGAGCACAAAAATAAAAATAACAAAGCAGAGACAAGCAAAAATTGTGTGATGGGAAAAGCAAGCTTTGTTGCTTTGTTGTTTTTCCTCCTCGCATCCTCTTGCTTGCGGGAGTGGCCTCTGTTATCACTGATGAGCCTGCCTGTCATGTGTAAGTCCCTGCACAGACTGACTGACTGAATGAATGAGTGAATAAATTAATGAAGGAATGAATGTCTGGTCTGGTTTACAGGAGCCACAGAGGAGACGATAGTTATGGAACATCTTTACCTGAATGGCCGGTATTTCCTGTTGCAAGGGAGAGAATGTGGAAACACGCATTTGACGCTTACGAATGTGATTCAGTCGCCAGACCAGGACATATTTCAATAGCTGAGTCATGGTCAGAGTGCAGAACTGTCTCTGTGATGTGACAATGTAAAAGATGAACTGTCATGAGTGTGGCACATGCCTCATGATTTCTAGGAACAGTTAATAGTGAATGTCAAGAACAATTGCACTGATGTATGGCTTCATCATCATTTAGAGACAATTTAGTTAGTTTCCTTTTTCTCTTTTAGATTCATTCCATCATCCCATGTCTGTTTTTTAAAGGAGATGTTAGTTTTTTTGAATATAAAGCCTTATGACGAACTGTGCAGTCCTGAGAGCTGGAATTCATTGCAAACGTCACCACTGGCTGAAATTATGAGGGCGTACTTACACTCAGCTAATACTTTTAAAAAATCCAACACTTGTTTTAAAAGATGTGAAACTCACCAAATGTTTACTGGTGTCCTCTCATGTACTGACACTAAAACACAAAGTTAAACAACAGCATATGACATGAAACAGGCTCTTTACGCTGCTTCAGAAAACAAACTAACAGCTGTTTCTGGGTTATTTTCCATTGTTTAACTTCCTGTTTTAGTGTTGGTACATGAGAGGACACCACTAAGCATTTGGTGATTTTCAAGTCTCTTTAAACAAGCGTTTATTGTATTTAGCTGATTAACAGAGTGCACATGCTCTGTTGTTTTCTGCCATTTTCAGCCAGTGTTGAAGTCCGCAATGAGCTCCAGTTCTCAGGACTACGCCGTTCATCATAATAATGCTGTAGAACATTGCATATGATCGTAAATCTCCTTATTATAAGCCTTAACGTGCAAAAAAATAAACTTCTCCTTTAAGCTTTAAGTGACAGATTTCAGCAAATTGTTGCACCATTTGGAGAATTCATGATGGAAATACCTGGATACCTGCAACTGTTATATAGTGCAATAGAAAACAAGGGGCACTAAAGTAAAGAAGGCAGTACTTTCAATGATAAACAAGACAAGGCAAGTCCATTTTCATATACACTTTCAGGCAAGTAGTCCTGTTGTACAGAGACACAAATATTTGTTGCACTGGGCCTAGCAAAGCCAAGTCAGCTCAAGCGAGCAACAGAAAAGGGCTAATCAGGAGGTCAATGTCCTGGAGGAGAAGCAGAAAAAGACTCAAAGGATTGACATCATTCAAATCAAAATTAAATCAGACTCAAGTCACTCAGCCATGAGGAAATGTACAGCCTGTTTTATTAGGAGGTGGATGACCAGTGATGTAGAGCTGATGCAGACAGAAAACTTTGCCTGATGTGTCGCCACTGCTCGTCAGCTGAGCACAGTGAGTCAGAAGTGTGAGAGAGGATGCATGGTTGGCACACAAGGCGGAATTATCCCCCACCACTGTTAAAAAAAGAAAAAAAAACTGGGATTCCCAGTGGTGGCACCTCTGACTTGTTGCCTTTCCAATGAACACAACCAGAAGTTTTGGGTGGGGAACCGGCGAGTTCTCGTCACTGGTATAGTCATGTGAGGGACACAACTGACAACTGGACGTCTCTCTCTGGAATTTCCTCCAGTTTATACTGCCTGTGCACAGTCTCAGCGTACAACATTGCTTCATTTTCATTTGGTTTTTATTTCAAGAGAAACTGGCGAAGTTACTGTGGAAGTCAAAAGTGCTGAATAAATAAATGTTTCATCTGTTTCTGTTTTAAATGTCATTAACAGTTTATCATCTTTTGACCTTTGCTGGTAGCTGGAGACACTAAAAAGTTGCATTTCCCTCAGTGAACATATGCAAGGCCAAGGGAGTGAAACAAGAAGAAAAGAAACACTCTTTGCTTGTCTGATACCTAGATAATCTTCTGTTTTACAGAACATTTCTGTGTTTTTATGTTTTCATTAAAGCCAAGTTTAGTGGGTTAATGTATATTTTGAGTGCAGGTATTTTCTCAGTTATTCAGTCTACTCTCAGACCAATCAGGGAGCATTCCCATTTATTTGTATATTTATAGAAGGCAAACCCCAAAGGGCGCCTCATGTGAATTAGCCACTTACAATAACATGGCTTTTTAATGAAGCATGCATCCTCTAGTGTTCTTCAGGCTACTGTTTATGTGATTGCTTCATTGTAATGAAACTCAGGTGCTTCACGCTTACACCAGCAAACGTCTGTGGAAGTAGAGCTCGAAGGTAAAGTAAACCGTATATTTTCATACTGTTGTTGCACTGGAATCATTAAGACTTTTTCCTGCAATTATGCTGAAAAATTAAGTTTGCCTTTATGGTATGTCCTCTGCATTTACAGTAATCACCTTCTGCCTGCCACATTGCCGCTGCACTGACGACAGAGAAATCCAGTGTAATTAAAATCAGCAAGTGAGCTGCTGACAGTTTATTTTATGCACAATTGTAAAGCAGCAATGCAGATTTCTGTTCTTTTCACATAAAATACGTGTGGATATATGAGCTTAAATGTGAAATATTTGTGCTGTTTTTCTCCAGTATAGATGTTAGAAGGTTGTTCGTTAATTCGGGGGAACCTCTCTGACTTCCTGCCACAAACACTGGTTGGGTTACACCGAGGGGCGTAGGAGGATTATCATCATCCGGTTATCTGGACAACTAAATAGGACATCTTCTATACACAGGAAATGCATACATTCCACATGCACTGAATGGTCAAAAAGTCCAGGACAGCTGAGGATAAGTGGTTCATTCCATGAATGGAGAAATGAGGGAAAGTGAACAAGTATTGTTTGGTCTGCAATCTGTCTTTAGAGAGAGACAATGCGTCTTTGATTGTTGTCGCTGTGGCCCCAAGACTCAAGTTCAATGCCAAGGAATCAATAGGCTGTGGCACCGGGGGGCCCCAATTGTCAGAGGTCAAATGAGTGGGAGGGTGCAATGGGCGTGAGGGGAGAATAGGAAGTAGATGTGTTTTAAGGTCAGACAGAGAGATTTCCCTCTGAAAAAAAGAACAGCACAAAGCAGCAGAATGTTTTATCTGACCTTTGACCCCAATCACAGAATATGCTTTTGACTAGGCTTATTTTTGACACAGGTTGTATTGGCATCAAAAACTCTTTTTTTCCGTATTTTTACAGAAGCATTTCAAAAGACTCTGCTTACTAATGCTTTTAACCCTGATTTTGTCAGTTTTCCATCTTCTCCTCCATTTTTGCGCTCATGTGCTTGCACGGTACAGTTGCATGTTCCTCCCTGCACTGATTAGATTGTGCAGCAAATGTTCTTCCTGATATCGTGTGCTGACGTTATCTGTCTGGCCAGGTGTCCTTTATCTGTCTCACACACACACACACAAGAACTGTAAATACCTGGTTGCCAACAAAAATATTGTAAAAACCGTTAATTACTGCCGCTTTACTGTACACTAGAGGATATACATTTTATAAATTACAGATTTTTTTTTAGGGATAAAAATAGAATGTTTATAAGAATATCTTCTAATGTATTAAACTACAGACGTTAGCATACAAATAGAGCCACCAGCAGCTGGTAAATTGTGCACATTGTGATGTGCTTTGAATGAGAACATGGTTTCTGTTAATCCAAACTTTGTTAGCCCTTCAGCTGCAACAAAATAAAACTTTAATTACAATCAAGTACAGTTTTACACAGTTTTCTATATCAGTGGTGACTTTTCCTTTTCTTCTAAACTCCTTTAATGAAAGCCTGGAATAGAGATATTTGTGCATAATTGACAGCAAATAGGACCAGCAACTGTTTCAACTACTAAACAGCACTTTTGAATGCTCACTTAACAATAAATAAAAAAATAAAAATATTACTACTACTACTACTACTACTACTACTACTACTACCACTATTACTACTACTAATAATCATCATCATCGTCATCATCGTCATCCACTTAATCAGTCTTCACTGATTTTAAAAGTAACTTTACCTTCAGAAAAGATCATCTTTATCTGTAAGATTATCTGTTTCTTAATTTTAGAGTATAAGAAATGTGTCATAAAATATTGGAAACCGTTTTCATTCACATAAAAGGGAAGAGAAGAGTACTCATATAAATTAATAGCACTCAGAGTTTGAGCAGAATCAGTTTGTGTAAGAAAAGCTCAAAGAAAAACTGCAAAATGAGATATAAAAATTAGGTTGTTTATTAGTTTTCTTCACCATTTCAGCAGTGCACCCATTCACCTTGAACTAGGAAGTGTCTCTGCAATGCAATGTCTAAAGAAAATGGAAATGTAGAGTCATGACAGCTAAAAGCATAGTTTGGATTTCTTGTTACAGGTTTGCATGAATTGCTCATACAGTTGCGTCAGCATAACCTCGGGCAGCAAGTCCTCTGATTTGAGATTTTCAGACCAGCCTCTGCTTGGAAATGTTATGATTTGTTTTGCTTTGTGTCGTTGTCTTTTCAGAAAGTAGTTCTTTTTCTCCATGTGACAAACTGATAAGCGAGGTTCCCTGTTTTGAATTAATGCAACGCATCTTTTACTTTTGAAAACATTAAAAAGCAGTATTAAGTGTGCATGGCCAGGTTAACTGTAATCATGTGCCTTGGTTATGTGAAAACAACAAACTCCTTACACTAAAGACTCTGTGCGAAATCCCCGTAATGATTCACTTGTGGTCTGCAGGATGTATCGTCTGAGTATTAGCTGAGACAGCTGCCTAATACTGTCTGTGCCTGAGACAGCTGTCCTCCCGCCTACCGCACTACTGTCTGAAGGACGAATATCAGGGAAGTAAAAGTTCAACATTTGATGTGTCTGTGTACATCTTTCTCTCTGTGTGCGATCCTGATAAAATCCTGTATAAGTCCCATCTCACACCAGCAAGACTTATCTCAACTTTTTAAACGTTTTGAAATGCCATTTATTCCTTCTAACCATATAAAAATGTAAATAAGAATAAAAATAAAAATCTCTGCTACAAATGGTGCTTTTCTTGGTAATCAGAATTTACAGGTGAGGCATCTAATTGCACCCATGCACTGTCAAGAATGGTATGTGTAAGGGTGTGTACATTCATAAAATAGGTTTAATTATAGTGTCTGAGTAATAGTATATCCATTGAGTCACATGCAGTGTAAACGCGACGACTGGTCTCTTTTTAAACGTGATGTGTGACAGGAAGAATTTTTGGCAGTAAACTGTCAGTGGGTTAAATGTGTGTGTGTGTGTGTGTGTGTGTGTGTGTGTGTGTGTGTGTGTGGGTGTTGGGTTAAAATACAAGGCAAATTTGACTTTACCCCTTAAACATGGGTCCACATGAGACTGTTGCCACAAAGGAAGCCACAGTGTATCCTCAGCACACCCAACTCATAACCGAACACTTGCTCAGACTGTAAGTGTGGATCAAAGGGTGACTCTGTTGATGTTACAGTGCAGACACAAGCTTACATACATGAGCAATGAGCCATGACACTCACAGAGAATAACCCACCTATTTGCAGACAATGGCAAATATTTGAGTCTGTTTATTTTCTCACAGTAACCATGAAATCAATCTTAAACACATTTCTTTTAAAACTAACCTACCTTACAGTTTTTGTAGGGCCACCTCTCTCAGCAGTGAGCCCACTTAGATTTTTTTATTGTCTGATTAGTAGATAATGAGTTTAGCCTGCAAACCACACTTGGATAAACTTTGTGGAACTTGTGGAGGAATGCTTCATTGCACTGTCATCTGAAAGAGGAAATGTAAAACACATGAAACATGCAAAGGCAGTAATTATTGTCTAAGAGCTGTGGTGAGCTATACCATGTGCTGCTGGTGAAGAATATATAATTTACTGCCGGATCTACAGGCTAAACTCTCTGCAGAAAAGTTGAGTCAATGTATAAAAATACATTGAATCATTTGAGTATTTTTGCCTTGCAAACAAATTTTTTAACATGAAAGTTTGGATTTATAGTTTTTTCTATTTCTTCTTCTCGTATCAAACATCAGATGTACAATTCATGTCGATAACATGCCCTTTTACATTGTAAAATGTTTGCTTCAAGCTGCTTACCTAACAGAGCAGATTAATGGCTTAATCCTCGTGCTGACATGTTAATTGCACTAGAAGGAAAACACAACTTGTGTTCGGACCAAAGGTGGAGAAAGCTGCGAGCGAAGCTCAGCAGGAAAGTCAGTTCATCGACTTCCTACATCAACATGCGTTCCTGCTGAGTGGCGTTAGTCATGATAGCAATAATGTAAAACTTTTATATATTTTGTGTAGTTTTATGGCAAGTATAATTAATGATGGTGCAAGGGTAAGGGTTGCAAAAGTTACAGTAAGAATCTGAGATCATAGATATTCACTTTTATTTTGAGCAGTAAATGAATGACAAGTTCCTAAAACAACTGAAATCAGGACCAAGCATACTTTTTAACAAAAATCCTCTCCTCAAAGGACTATCAATTCCCCGTCAAGGACAAGAGTTGGAAATTAGCTCCGACTATAAACACGCGCACAGTTCGTCAGACACTGCTAATGCAACTGTCAATGACTTTCTGCACCTGTCCCCTACAAATAAATCAATAAAACAAATAAAGAAAGAATTGTTTTGACTCAAATAAATGTAACTGTGCAGTTTAATCAATGGAGAGTGCCAGACTGAAACCTGCATGTGCCTCCGTACTGTGTCTTTATCTGACTCACCCTCGCCTGGAATGCAAGAGCCATTTCACCAGCGGTGGTGGAAACCAAAAGCTGTCTGAAGTTCATGTGAAGGAGCTCTGTTTGTCTGAAGCTATGCATCAAAGGCTGATTTCACAGAAAACCGCTGCTGTGTCAGACAAGAAAACAGTTTGCATCTTTTCACACATTCAGGATGCAAAGTGCTGCAACATTAGTGAACCTTAAAGGGTCAAAAGAATGTGACATTAAAGAATTAATGGTCAATGTTTTGTTGTTGGTTTTTTTTGTACTCTACAATGCATTGTACATATTTTGCTTGCAAAAAGCTGGAAGCTGTGCAGCCGTTTACAGCAATGTTATTACTATCTTTTGCAATCCTGTAAAGAGAACTTAGGAAAGACTATCAGTGACCACACCCTCTGCAGACGTCAGTGACTATTTTTTATAGCTAATCTTTATCATAATGGAGCTTTTATTGGTCTAGCTGCAGTTGTTACAGCAAAGTTCATAGAGGTCAGTGCATTATCAACAGTGCAATACACTCCTCACTGTTGATCAACAGGGTCATCACTACTGCAGAACAGTGAGGTAATGAAAACAGGCACGGCTGTGTGGTCTCACACAGGAGAGCCAATAGATGGAGGGAATTTGAGACCTGATGAGTTTCTTTAATGCTCACAGCTCTTCTCATGTAGGTCACTCTGTTGGCATTCCTTTTGCAGAAAATGCACCTCTTAAAAAATATTACTGATGGCTTAACTTTGTCACAGGATTGACTCTTTATGGAGCAATGCTGGAGAAAATGGTATCTGTAAAATAGTTTTGATCCTTTGATGCTGACAAGTAGTTGGATGGTTGTTCTGTTTGATCAGGTTTGAATGTGCCACTCTGTCGCCTTCATGGTTTTAAAGTTACTGCTGTTCTACCGTGCAAGAAGCTTTCTGATATTCTAGTCAGAGACCATGAAAACTTGCACTGTTTTCACTGTTTTCTCTTTTTTTTCAAGAAAAGTCTAAATTATTCTGGAATTAACTTGTTTAGTTAAAAGTCGAATGTATTTTTGTTATTGTTTTTGTGTTACTTTTGATGCATTTGAAAAAACATCCTGTTTTCTGTGTCTTAAAGCAAACACAGCACTTTGTTTCACTTTACACATAAAAGTACAAATTTTATTATATGTTTTCAACTATGAAGGCCTGCTTAGAAAGAATATTTCTACATACATCAGTTTACGAATTCATAGCTGGTATAATATTACACATTCGGGTGTGTTCAATTCCTGCTGAATATCCATGCAGGTGATAAGATCTTCATAACTTGACAGGTGAGTAATATATCAACATGATCTGACGGGCCTCTGGGATCAGAGAAAAAGCAGATGAGCCCAAACGATGAAAACCATAATCCAGGGATCAAAGAGATGCATTCCAGGACAGCCGGAGTTGTCTACAGACATACCGTGTCACCCTCCACCTGCCTTGCAAAGAAGTCAGCCTTGTTTGTGTCACCACTACAAGTATTCATTTCAATTAATGTGCATGAAAGTTGAAATATTTGCAAGTCTGTGACAAGTCATTGATATTTCTGTTTGTGCTTAGCAGGAAAAGCTTTTAAGGCCTGGTGGCTGCACTGGCTTTATAACGTGTTTAAAAGCTTTGAACGTGGCTGGTCTCCCGGTGTTTTTCATCTCCATCTGATGTATTTGTGGAACAAATGTGAAAAATCTTACTTATCCACTACTGTCAAGCTGGGTGCAACAAAATGACATAAAGAAACTAAAAGTAATGTTGTTGCTATGTTTTGTAGGTGTAAATTGGAAAGCTAAATTGATTTTCTTTAACATTTATTGTATTTCCCTTAAAGAAAAATCCAGCAATTACTTTGATCTTTTTGTAAAAAAAATATATATATACCAAAATATCCAGATAACTAGTGCTAAAGAATACTTTAACTATAGTGTATTGTGTTTGTTTAAATTAACCATAAATAGCTAATTAGCATAACTGCCTTAACTGGAGCTCAGAGCCAACCATTGTTATTTTGCATGTTTGCTGAGCTATAAATGTATTAAGGTCATTATCAGTGGTTGCACTGTGCTTCTGGTTCTTTTTGCACCTTGAATTTCTGTATTTTAAAGTAACTGACGCCTGTTCTTCCTTCTAAAACAATCAATTCAATGCTATTATTTAGGTCACCATGCATGTAAATCAGTTATTACTTGTAGTAAAAAACAGCAGAGAGGTTTATCTGTTTGCTCCTAAAAATAATTAATCAATGACTGTTTAAAGATGTCAATAAATGATTACACCTGAGGGTTTAAACATTAACGAACCCTTTGCACTTTTCCAGCTGTGAAAAAAAGAGAGAAGAGGGTAAAAAACTATGAGCCAAACGGACATATATTTACATAGACAAACACAGTTAACAAACAAATCATGCACCTGTTTCTACATTGTCTCACCGACTCTCTGAAAAGATCAGGAAAAGTCATAAATGCTGCGACTGGTTTCCTGTTTAATTTAATCTCTACAGAGTAAAAGATATATGAGCTAACATCAGTGCTGAAGCTGATGATCGCTCCCCCAGGTCATCAATCATTCTTGTTGTACATGATAAGTAGGCCCGGGAGAGGTGCAGGCAGGCTACAAGGTGAAAGTCAACACTAAAAACATTTCAGGGAGCGGGAACCTGAAACCCACTTGACACCAAAGTGGAACGCACTTCCTCGTTTCTCCTTCCGACCCGCCGCCCTCACTGGGGATGATAAAAGCCTTGAATCTCTGATGCTCTGCAGCCGTTTGATCCAAAAGCCAGCCCTGCATACTGTCTTTGGATACACATTTTTTTATTTATTTGTAATATCTCCTCCTTTTCAACCCCTGAAAAATAATCAGTGACACGCTTGTTATTCCTGCACATTTCTCTTTTCCCTAATGAGGAATAAAAGGCTCTTCTGCCTGAGAACTTTGCGGTGCTGAGTGATGAGCTCCTCTTTACTCGAGCGTTACCTAACAATATCTCCACAGGAAGTATTTTATTATCTCTCCCGTTATGACAGTCTCACAAAGTCAATTTGTCACATGACTTCACACTTAATAAAGAGACATTTTTAATCTTAATGAGGCTTATCGGGTTAAATAAAGGTTAAATATATAAAACAAGAAAAGCATAATTTTTGAGGGCCTGCTAACTCTTTAGAGTATGGACCAAAATTTTTGAGTAGTTACTGAGAAACAAATAAGGAACGATTGTGGAATAAACTGCTTGTAAACCATCAGTTAATGAGTAACTGTTGATCAGATTCAACAAGAGTAGCCAATGACCAGTTAATGATTACCTAATTAAAATAAGTACATTAGGAATGAATCGGGAACAACTTGATAACCAATTGCTCATGAATAAGTTGTGATACATAACACTGACTAAATAGGCCATCATTACTTCC
>JAQLOL010000009.1:11235981-11250851 GCA_029783665.1 Naso thynnoides | reverse complement strand
TGCAATCAAACTCAATCTTGCACATATGCACTTTAGCAAACTGCACTTTAGCACATAGCACTTATCACTACAGCACTTTATAAATTTCTCTGTAATCTTCTTGGTCCGTGTTTGTTGTATGTTGTATGCATATGCTCCTTGTATGTTGTCTTAATCATGTCACTCCCATTCTACTAATCATGCCACTTGCAGTTTATTAATCATGTTACTTACATTTTATATTGTCATTGCTTTTATGTTAACATCAGCCTACCAAATGGGACTCAGGATGGAAATTAGCCGTTCGGCTATAATCCCACATATTTACATTTGAATGTTTATTAATATGTACTGTTCCGATTTTTTAAAAAAATCTGAAATCTGAAGAGTAATTTTTTTTCATTGAAAGAAGAGCAAAAAACGACACTAAGGGCTTTTCTTGTTTGAAAAGATGTTTTCGCTCCTTTACCGTTTGGCTTCGATTTACCAACAGGCTCCACCGGTCATATGGTTTCTTGACAGATGGTTTATCCAGTCACCTGCCATGTATTTTTCCAAAGTGACTTCTGGCTTCCAATGGAGCCATCACAAATGGTTGTGTGTGAAAAAAAATAAAAAAGATTAGGTGCAGTCAGGTTACCAACACTCACACTGACAAACTATTAGGGTCATTGGGTCATCAGCTGCTAAATGAGCTAATAGGTCAACTGCCACTACTGGGTAAAGGGATACTAAGTATACTACTACTGTATACAAAGTGGAATTTAGGGTTAACTTCAGTCATATGCTGCCTTTGGTCATATGCTGTCCCCCAAAAAGTCATAAGTTTTGGCCTACACATTACGCCCATAATGATAACATGTTCATTAATGAGAAACCTTACCAACTTACCTTAACAACTTATACCAACTTACTAAAAAAAAGGTTATTTTTGATTTATATATATATATATAAATATATATAAGCGTACTGTATCATGTGAAACTACTGATTAGATCCATGCGAGATCTGCTGCTCCTTCAGTCTATGAGCTGTGGAGAAATGTCGCCCCTTTTGAGCTTCACCTTGCCCTCTTTCAGCCACCAGAATCAGGTCATCTATCCTCAGTTGGATCGATTGTAGATGATCTGTCTTTCTCGCCCTGCTGTGATTGTTTGTCGATGGAGGCAGGATTTTATTATGTAGCGGCAGGCCCTGACTCTGTGTCATTATGAAGGGTGAGGGAGGGATGGAGGGGTGAAGGAGAGAGGGCGGGGGACTCGGATAAGTTCTCCTTTGTGTACCCTCACACAAGGAGGTAAAAGGCAGACTGTATGTGGTGGCTAGGGGATCATGGAGTGGCTCCATGGGTTCTGTTGCGTGGCCCTGAGGGTTTCCTTTGGTCAGCATGCTCAGCCCTCCCAGTTCTCGGCTTCAGAAATGTGCCATACTGTGCGGCCACCCATTGCTCTGCCTGTCATTGACACACATACAACAGTTTTTTAGAAAGAAAAATACCAACTATAGTTACATAAATGCAGTTATTTTTAAAGTGGGAATGTTTACCTCGGTTACTTGGGGTAAGCAGGTCATTGCAAGGTCATGTTGCATAAAGATTAATGTGTTTTACGTATTCAATTGTAATGGTTTACCTAGATCTGTCTCCTGACATTAAACTAATTTCTTGTTATCTTTAAGTTCTTACTTTGTTGCGCAACTTCAAAGCTGTTGAAATCTGTTTCACACTAAAACATACAATGCCAAAAAGTTATGACACAGACAAACAGGAAAAATGTGTTTCAGTAAAACTGTGGTATGTTTGGACCCATTTGAAATTTTGCAACTTGTATTAAGGGAAGATGAAAATATAATCCTGGGGATAAACCTATGACTACAAGAGACTTAGATCTGCCTCTTTTTTAATACAAGCAGCCACTGCGGTTTCCACCATCTACGCACTATTACCAACCAGATACCCCCCTGAAAAAAATAAGGATGGTAATCGATTAAGTAAAATACCAAACCGTGTGTATAAACAGAGGACATAACTACTTCTGTCTTTGGTAGAATATAGCAAAATGCATTCTTTCATTGATGCAATGTTCACCCTCGTGATATTTATTTAATCATTTGTTGTCTTCATGATGTTACAGGACCTCAAATAAGACAAAACTTAAAAAATGTCTTCAAGAGTATTTGTGAAATAATGCTTTGTAGATACAAGGCAATAGCAATATATACAACCTAAGCAGCCAAGTATAATATGAAATGGTTGTGAATCACTTTCTGAGGGTGAGTCAGCTCCCTCTCTCAGTTCTTAAAGTGAAGAAACTCAGCATAAGTGTTCTTGAGGAACTGTGTTTTACGCTCCCTGCTAACCGTCTCAGACATTCACCTCTTCCTATTCAAGAGGGCAAGTGTGGGCACATGTGGTCTGAATTATGATGTTATATGATGCAAAAACACTGTGGCACAGAGAATCAATGAGGTATGAAGCTTTGCCATGTCCAGTTTCAGATCCCATCATTCAATCCAGGAAACTGGGCAGAATGCAGCCTTTTTTTTGTGCAGTCCTCAGCACACACCACATCCTGTGTTTCACTGTAAACGCTTAATGAGATGTTAGATGCGTGTAATCACGACAAATTAATATCAAGGGCGACTGCTGTCTTTATAGAGGTGACATCAGGCTCTGGCGAACCAAGCCAGAGTAATTCTGCATTTGCATTCACTTGACCTCATCAGCTGCAAATGTCACGCAACAGTATTTACTACCTGATCACAGAAGAGGTCGAAGGCAATGGAGTGGGGATAACATGCCTCACCTTTGTCTGTGAGCTTTGGTATATGACGCCCAGCATGATAGTGGTGCTCTATACAGGCCTGCCACCCTCACCCTGCCTTTCAGCACCTTCTGGCCCACAGAAAGGGCCTCTTTGTTCAGCCTCGTGCTTGTGACGTCCACTCAAGACCACGCTTCCATTAGCAACAGCCTGCCAAATAACCAGGGATTGTGATGGAGCCTAATACCCACTGCATATGTAGTATTTACTTAAGGAGGAATAGAAAATTGTCCCTCCCATGGCGTCCAGACACAGGACTACTTTTGTAACTCACCGTGCTCACACTCACCGGCTTTTGCTAGGCTGATTGACAGCTTGATTTCCCTGTTAAAAGGTCAGCTCCTTTAAAGCAAAGTTGAATATTTTTGATTTATAACTATCCACACTGTTGATAATGGTTCCAATTAGGGCCCAGAGTAAGAAAACTTTGAGTGAGAGAGAGAGTGCGAGAGAGAGAGAGAGAGAGAGAGGCAGAGAATATCTATAATATCTATAATATTGGGCTAATATGTGGTTATTGAGTACTTGTAACAAAGACATTTAATGGATTCAGCATGTCTTACATTTTAACAAACCTAATCCAAGTATCAGTGCACTAAACATGAAACACTCCACATATCAGTTATTAAGTAGGTGAAAAAAAGTATCTAATAACACTATTTTAAATCACTAGTGGAAGCAATTTTTTGGTTATAAAAGCTGTTTTTGTATTGATGCACATATAGGCTGATATATCTACAATAGAACAACATCGGCTGTTAATATCTTCAAACCGATGTTTTGGTTGGGCTCAAGTCCCAGTATTAGATTGCAAACAAACGAAATTCTGTGAGAAAAATAAAGCGTGACAAAGCACAGACTGACGCAAGATAAAAATTCATTTATTGCTGCTACTGTGTATAAAAGATGATATGCTACACATGATTTTGGCTATTTTAAAGCATTTACTTAACCCACGCCTACATGAGCTGGATCTAGATTAACATTAAGATTGCTTTAAAAAAAAAAAAAAAAAAACTACTGTCAGTGCACATAAGCATCATGTATCATGTGTGTTTTCTTTATTCTAAAATAGAGAGGCACTGGAATAATGACAATGTTATGTCCATCGTCTTTATTGACATAACACATAATCCGACCAGCAGTAGCAGTTTGATTTAAATTATGTAGTTCTTAAATATTTTATACAGACAGAATTTTAGTTGAATCTGCCATAGACATACAAAAATTTCATGTTATTGGAATAACCTAAAAGGTGTTTTATGTAACGTGAAACACAATCCTGTAAAAATATATTCAAATATAAATTGAAATTTCCCAAAACTTTGAGGAAGACTAAAGAGAGGACCCTGGTTTTGATTTGCCCTGTGGTATTTTTCCAGTGGCAGGCCTAATTTTCCATAGTCATGTTCAAAAATAAATTGTGCCAGTCCTTTGCTTGTTTTAGTTGGACACAGTGACACAGATTCTCTTATCACAGGCTTCCTTTTACTCACGTTCTTGACTCCTACAGTACACGAACTGAGCCAGCCACTCAATTCAAACATGTATCAGAGAGAGACTGACCTGCTGAGCCAAGTCTGCAAGTGTATGGAAATAAAAAAATATTCAAACATCACTTTTAAATAAACATTTGCAGTTGGTCGACATAGCTGGCAAAGGCTCCTCTACGTTGTCTCAATTTAAGGAAATCTAATACACGTCTCATCATATTTTTGTGGATTATAATTATTGCCATGCAACATCAAACCTTCAGGTAATCAGACCCATGAATCTCTGGTTTCTATTTAGAATCAAAAATTATCTGACAACCTCACTTTTTTCAGTCCTAATATTTACTCATGGCCATATGTACCAAGCTATAAGATCACCAAAAATACATAGGCATATAGCCTATATTTTAAAATATATATATATTTATTGATTTTATTTTATTTTGTTATTTTGTAATCAGGTATTATTAAATCAGATGTTGCACAGCAGTGCAAATTTGATGCATTCATGTACGTTTTGTAAAGAATCAGGTAGTAAATTATTCTATCTTATATCATGGGCCGGATAAGTAGGTTACTCTTTTCTGATTGGCTGCCAGGTAGGTGTGCATTAAAATCATAATGCACATGTAATTCAGCTCAAATTTAACTGCTGTTTCAAGCTATCATACCCTGCTGTAATTTACACTGTGACTAACAGCTTCACTGTAAAAGAAACTAAAATTGTTTGTTGTCATGAGAACCGTAAACTTTTGTTTCGTAACCTAGATTTTGAGGGCAAAACTTTCATCAAAGATTTGCGTGTGCTTGTATTTTATATTGTTTGCAAATGACCGTGATATAAGCAGGATTATCAACTAAGTGTGCATTAAATGATTTTAAGGCACAACAGAGGCTTGACACAAGTGGTTGACCTACAGATACAGTATTATTGAGCTCTCTATAGGAGAGACAAATGGATGAGCAGTAGCTGATAAACAGGGGGCCCTAGCTTCACCGAGACAGAAGAAAGTAAAAAGAGAAGGCTTTGCTAAAGACTCCTAAAACACTGGAGAAAGTGAGAAAGAGGAAAACAGGGATCATTACCGTATAGACAGGATGACTAAGGATGCCATCTCTTGCTGTTTACCAAAGCCCTCTATTTTCTATTTTCACAGTCTATTTTTTTTTTTGACTAACTTGATCCCAATGACTTCCTAGAGAAAAACAAACAAGGTTAAGGATCTTCATAAAGGAGCTTTTTCTTAACTTTTCTTTTAATAGAAAAAAAAATCAAGGGTCATTTTTATGTGTTTTTCTCTGAGACAGGAAACCCTGCCAAACTCTGTTTTCACTGGGAACATCGACTAGTGTGACAAGATTACAGCCTTCCTCCGTCAAGGTCTGATGATCCTGCTGTACGTGACATTTACGCATGTCAGGTACTTTACATCCACAAAGATTCATTCATGATTATCTACTCAGGTAATGCATCACATAAGTGATTAAATCAAGCAGGTACAGCAATACCATAGGCAGTTTCCTCATTAAAACTGTCTTGGCAAAGATGTACTGGAAAAGCTTGAGTGCATATTTGCAAATATTAAGCGACAGTAGCACTAAAAGCCTCATGTACTGATATACTGTACCTGCTCTGTCTGCTAAGCTAATGACAATCAGTGTGTGTGATGCAGCCACCCACTCGTTTGGATGTACTGTGAATATATTTTCTGTTAATAAATGCAGAACAAATTTAGGCATAATTCTGGTGAAATGTAAATTGTGGTTAAACATAAACTGCCTTATTCAAACTTAGGCAGGGCCGTCACCACAGAGAATATTTTGGTTCATTTTCAAGACATTTCAAAAAGTTAAAGAAAAGGAGTGTGTTTGTTTATCAGTGGTAGCGGTCTTGGTAACCGACTGTCAGACATTGAAATTCAGCCCAGTTTTGCATGCTTTTTAAAAGTCCGACCACTGCGGTGTGTCCAACATACTTGGTTATAAATCTTGCAGGTACTGCAGAGAGATGTCATGCATGCATTAATTTTTCAGGCCCACCACACACCTCTCCACAGGCACACCAAGAAAACAAGGATTGTGGTCAGTTTTTCCAGTCCAGCCTAATTAAAGGGGAGGGATATGAAACATGTGTCCTGTGCTTACAAAGGGCTGTGGCAACCCAATGCATCACCAAGATCAACACATCCTAACAAGCAACAGCCATGCCATTGTTTACAGAAAACCATGTGTTATAATGTAGAAAACACAAGAAATCTAGTGAAATCAAGAGGAATAGAACAATAAAATCTGATATTGTTGACTTGTTTTTTGAGAATACAAACGAATTCTCTGATGTTGAAAGAAATCAAATTAATCTGTTTTAAGACTTCTAAAGTAAAATAATAAATAAAATAAAATAAAATAGCTTTTCTGTATCTACTACATAACAAACTAATTAAACATTAGATTTTTCCTGCTTAACACCACTTCTTAAACCGTAAACAGTGAACATCAGATTGTTAAGTTTTTTGTTCTTATCACTCCATGTGTCAGCAAACAGGCCAAGCAACGTGTCACCAAGTCTCATATACTTATTCCATCTCGTAACCATTCAAAATCAATCAAAAAAGGGGAAAATGATTGAATGTTTAACAGTTACATCTGTGAATGCAACTAAGTTACATTGTGCTGCCATTCAACAATTTAGATGCCAGTTATAAATGACTGTAGAATGAAAGATACTTTTCCTCATCAATGCATGACCTAATACTTGAACCATATCCCCATACATGTCATAATAACTACATTATTGTACAAGGTGTAAATATTTTAAAAGGTGTGTTAACGTAAAATGGTTCAGATATTTCAAACAAACTATCATTTTTAAGCAGTTTTTAGAAGCATTTAGTGTGTATTCACTCTTTGACTCTCAGTGATATTATAGTGCTGCCAAAAGGTTGATTTCTCAAGCAGCAGGGAATACTGTATGTGCTGTTAGTCATGGCTTTGACCTGGAGTAGCAGTCGCCCATCATGCATAATAAGTCTATTCACACAATAATTGCAGCATGGGAATACCTTAGGTAAACTATTCAAGACATATCAAAAACAATCAGGTAGTCACTGTAAATCCCTGCTTCCTATGTGAAATTGGGAACAGAGGTGCTCAGTGAGAGTTTCAGTCCCATCTGCCAGAGAGTCCATCAGGACCTGGAAACCAGACTGCTCTCTCTCACAAAAAACCTGAAGGAATGAAGATTGGGATGGCTTCTGGTAGGCTGTAGCAGGACCCTGCTCACCTCAGCTCCTCTGAGCTTAGCTAGCAAGAAATACCTGGGTGATACATTTTCTGTAGTAGAGGTCTCAATATTAAGTCAGATGAGCTGACAGATTTGGCTTTTTTCTCATACATCATACGACTTTAATGGTACCAAATGCTGAAAACTTAAATGCTCTTTTGAAAGCTGAGTCATGCAGGGAGTGCCAGTCCAGCGTTTCCTTCGTAACACCCTTGGACAGAGGGTCGAATCATATTTGAGCCCTGCTGTGAAGTGAGTGGTATCCCATACTCATGATGAATGAGGCTCCTAGCTGGACTGTGGCAAGGAGGACAGCTCCAATGTTATCACACAGCGCCTTGAAGTACTGCACTTCTGAGGGCCTGCTCACCTGGGAGGGCCCAGCACATTAGGGCCTTCATCAATCACACGAAGGCCAGTTTCCACAAGAAAGAGCATGGACAGAGCTGACACAGCATTAATAGACAGCTGCTGGCAAAATATAAGTGGCAACCTCATGTTCTGACCAAAAATCTGGTGGTAAATGGGGGGAAGTGGCCTATTAGTATGACTGTTGCATAGATAAACAAGCAGCTGAAAAACAAACTGTATTTTGGAGGCATTTTTATAGTTAATTAAAAGATGCAAAAGCAAGGGAACTTTTAACTTTTCATGCATGATGAAGAAAAGTTACAGGCAAAGCAAAATAAACACCCCCTTATTATAATAATGTGTAGGTTAATAGCAATCGTTACTCAAGCAAGACTTCTCATAATTCGAATTGGAGAAATGTGGATTTTATAAAATCCACACCTTTAAAACTTTACAAACCTACTTGTCTGTGCCTTAGTTAGTCTTAGGGGACTCCCAATGCCTTTTCATAGAGTCATATTATCCCTGCCGTTGCCGGACGTTTTCAAAGCTCAGGCAATCAATGTAGAGTTAATGAACCCAGTCCTGGGGCTCCGATAGCCCACTGGAGGCACACGTTAAGAGGCCCCAATACCTGAGAGATCCATTTAAGGGTGAGATATTCCAAGCGGAAAAGCCTATTGGTAGCCAGGCCACAGTTTATAAGGGTCAAAACAATTGGGAGAAAAGCACACCCAATCTTTCAGGGTTCTACGTACGCAGTAACACTGTCAACACACAAGGGAGAGCAGGACCCCTAAGGGTCGGTCATGGGGCAGACCCTATGCCAGAGCCTCTCACCTTCTCCCATAAATCCTTACAATCCTAACTCCCGCTGAATGTTGTGGGAAGGTCAGGTGTTTGGTGCTCTCTCTAGAGAGGGCAGATTTGTCCCACGTAGCTCTGTTACTGCAAAAAGACCCAGCAAACTCTTGACCTCTTTAAAGGCTACTGGTTTCATTTGATCCTTGTTGTTCCTGAATAGTTTTAGTTATACACTCAAACTGAATACATGACTGTTCTACCAAATATATCCATGATATATCTTACTTAGACTGTGCTTATGTCCAAAAGCAACTTACTCGTCACATACGAACAATTGGTTAGGACTTATTGTTTTGCTTTTTAATGCACTGGATAACTGAGCGGCACTAGAAAGCTTCTTGCCAGACAGCCTTTTCAACATGTGGTTAGTGTTGTGAAACGGTCACAGTGGTTAGGTTTAGGCCCCAAAACTACCTAGCTGAAAGTTGACTTAGGTTTATAAAGTTATAGTTAACTTTTGATTTCACTTTTGGTTTCACGAGGCACACTCACCCGGGCCTCCTCAATGAAGGTCATTTGTTCCCACTACTCTACCTCAACCTGTAGCATTTAAGGGACCTGGTTTTTCTACAATGTCTGACGCTCTGAGCTCTAACACTGTTTACATTGTAGTTGAAAATGTGATCCTTTGCACGCAGAAAGGGGTACCCAATGTATTTAAAGGTAAGCCAAAGGAACCAGACCAAACCTGTGTATGTGACAAGTGTAAAAATGGGTTGTCCCTGATGAATTAGATTTTTGTCTTTTCAGGCTGTCATGGTTTAACCCTCATTTAGACTGAACATGTTGGGAAAAAAAACTGCAATTCTGTTTCTTCTTGTAATAAAACCTTCCACCAAATGGCCAAAGCTGTCCAATGAGGCGTCCAGCACACTGCAGTACTTTGAGACAAACTGTTGCACTGTGAGCAAGGTGTGCTGTGGTATTTGACCTCTGTTTTTTCTAAGAGGTGGAGTGTGCCTGTCTGCTGTCTGCTGGTCCGGCTCAGGGTCTGTGCGAGAAAAGGAGGGTAAGCAGCTATTTGGCTTGGCTCAGACGGGACATGTGTACTGTAGCTACAGCTCGCTGGATAGGTGGACGTGGGCAGTGGAAGCTGGCATGTTACATACATACTCATTATGACAAGCACGAACATGTCCTTACATAGGCTACACCACACACAGACAGTGACACACAAACACACACACACACACACACACACACACACAGACACAGACACACACACAGACACACACACACACACAGACACACAGACACAGACACACAGACACAGACACACACAGACAGACACACACACACACACACAGACACACAGACAGACACACACACAGACACACAGACACACAGACACACACACACACAGACACAGTCACACAGACAGACACACACACACACACACACACACACACACACACACAGTCACACAGACAGACACACACACAGACACACACACACACACACAGAGCGGTCAGCCGTCAGTCAGCAGAGCGTCGGCGTCCGTCGCGGCTCACCTGGCTGAAGCAGTCCATCACGCTCAGCCTCTGCTGAATGAGTGACACCAGCAGCTCAGCAGGAACTTCCTGAACACACAGAAACACAGAGCACATGACCAACACGGGACGCCGTCAGTCTGGTTGGCGTGTGCGCGGAGGGTCGGCAGCTCGCACGGCTCATTGCGTTCAGGACCGACGGCAGGTCAAACCTGAGCTCCATTTCAATCAGTGTTACCACAGAAGAAGAGAGCGAGTCACTTTGATGGTGAACTTCCTCCGTGTTGGACAGCAGTGCTGCTGATATGAAGTCGTGACGAGAGCGCCCCCTGGAATCAGGAGCTTCCACGCTTAAACACCTTCAGGCGCAGGTGTTGCTGTCAGTGAGCGCCAGTCTCTGCACCCATCAGGTACCGTCCAGTTTATTAGCTGCTAATCAGTCACCAGTTACTGCCCAGTTAGCCCAGTTAGCCCAGTTTAGCCCAGTTAGCCCAGTTTAGTTCAGTTAGCCCAGTTAGCCCAGTTAGCCCAGTTTAGTTCAGTTTAGTGTGAGGGACTAGTTTGAAAGTGCTGTGGCACTGCTACTGTAATCTTTGTTTAGCTGTAAACTGAATTCTGTGCCTGTGTAATAACTGAGATGCTTCCCTCACAGTCTGAACATAATTTGGTGTTTTGCTAACCTACGTATGTCAGAACACAGACTGCTTCATAATGGAGCCTGCAGAGAGAAAAACTAAACAGCCAAAGTCTGTTTGCTTCCACGCTCAGCGGTTGATTCATAATGAGGATGGATCAGGATGGGATGGTAGTTCAAGTTCTTTACTCTGCTCCACATCCTCACAGGTCTGCCGTCACACATCGCAGGTTTAACACGTGAAACTCTTTGTAAGAAAGGCAGATGAAATAAACATTTTGCTCATATTTAAAAGCTTTTCGCCTTTTTTTTTAAAAAACACAGAGACATGCTCGCAGGTCTCCGAAAAAATAACCCTGAAAATGACCCAGGAGAGTGTTACACGTTTTTCCGTTACAGGAGTTTTTCCGTCTCTCCGTCCCTCCCTGTGTGTGTGTGTGTGTGTGTGTGAAATCAGGTCATCAAAAAATAAAGTGAAGATTTTCAAGTAAGTTAAACATGGCATGTGTGATTTTGTATGTCTAAAACTATCCACACTAATAAGGATAAACTAACAGAGCCTAACTGATCTCCATGAACAGGCCCACAGCTGTCAGGTCGTCCTCACAGGTTCAGTTGCTGACAGCTGCAGAAACTTTTGTCCTCATCGGATCCAGAAATGTCAAACTGAGACATGAGCTCACAGTTCTCTCCATTCCTCCTCTGACTGTGGAGGAATCGACTTCCCACTTCTGGTGCATTTTCCACCTTTCTACCAAACTCTGAGTTTCCAAATTATTATGAGGAGGGAAGAAATGGTACAAGAACATCTCTAACCTGGTGTGTGCGTGCCTGTGCGCTCAACTCTGAGTGGCCCTCCAGTAAACCGTCTGTGGTCACATGGACGGCTCTCAGCTCGGCGCTCAGCTTTTTGGCCTGAAAGACGACAACAACAACCACAGAAGAAGAAATGAACACATGAAGTGAGTCACTCGTTCACTCAGTTTGAGCACACATTTGAGGAACTGTTCTCACAGGTTCCTTCACTTCACACAACTTCCTGCGTGGCAGGCGGAACGTCTTACTCCACTACAGTTATCCGACAGTTTAGTTACTAGTTACTTGTAGTAACGTCTCAGATGAAAGGTTTCATGGACTTCCTGTGGGGATAAATCCACGTGTGTCCAGATGTGTTGATGCTGCATGTCTGTGACTAACTGAAGGTTTTTGTGGTAAGAAAACGGAAGTTTTGAGCTCAGACTTCAGACGTGCGTCCAACAGAACAAACTGAGATGTGCAGCGATGTCGGGACGCCGACTCGTCCGTGTGGAATAAATCTGCTGGTCCTGCTGCACAGCGTCACACCAGGTCAAGGTCAAGGTCATGTAAGAAATGTGACTTGGGTCAAGAGAAAGTGCTGCATAGATTTGACATAACGCTGAATGGAAACTAATAAAAAGCAGCACAAAGGAAACATTAAATAGGACAAGCGTGCAAAAAATGAGCCTCTGATAAACTGTGCAAACCAACCACGGGCCAGCGCTGCGTCATGTGACAGGACGGGGCGGGTTCAAAGGCCTGAACTCAGACGCTCAGTTCAACTGGCACGGTTCACACTGAGAGACGTCATGTGAGACAAACCCGATCACCGCAGAGAAAAGCGACCAGAGCCAAACTGTACACGTATGTTCCTGTAAGCGTGACGACACTCACCACCGTGTGTTTCCCCGCAGCAGGAGGCCCGAGCAGCACCACCCTGGGGACTGAAGTCATCAAATCAAAGAAACAATCAGTGTTAAAACTTGGAATCGTCCAACATCTTTAGAAAAGTGACCTCAGGACAAACAGGCTGTGGAGTCACAGCTCCATCTAGTGGCTGTGAAAATACTCATGGCTGTCTCTGTCAGGTAGAAACTGCTCAAGGATCAAACCTTTGAAAGAACATTTCAGCTCCTCACACAGACACAGATCACTGCTAACACTCTCTGAGTCCTTCATGCAGAGAAACATCTACATGCAGCCTCCTCACAAGCTGCACACATTCTCCCCTCAAGAGCAAAACGCTGCAGCTTTTCACAATAAAACAGGAAAGAGCAAAAATGACCAAAACTACGCTGAATGTTTTTAACTCATCGCTGAGCTGCGTTCAGGTGACTCACTGTCTGCACTGCTCCTCTGCAGCACGCTGATCAGGTGACTGAGCGGATCTTCAGGCTGATTGATCACCAGGCTGGTCAACAAGCTCTGAAACACACACACACACACACACACACACACACACAGAGAGAGCCTCAGCTGTGTGAGTTTGGATTCCTTCGGCCTGCTGAATGCTCCTTTCATACCTGCACCAGGTGGAGGACGTCGTGTTTGTCAGCGTAGACAGAAATCTGAGGAGGGATCCTCAGTTGCTTCATCGTCTCATCCATCAGGGTGAGGAGGAGGAGGAGGACGAAGGCTCAAAGTCTGACAGGTAATGAGATAATGAGGATTTTTCTCATGAACGTCTCACATGGAGCAGTGTGTGTGTGTGTGTGTGTGTGTGTGAAGGTTCCTCGTCACCTCGTCACCACGTCCTGCACCCCAACGTCACCGCTGATCTTCTGTCACACCGACAGGATTCGTAGTTAAATGTTTCTATTGATCGAGCGTGATTGTTTGAGTGATTACTTTGATCATCTGTGTTTGGTTTGTTGTTGTTTACAGATGGGAGGCGTTAGGAGGGCCGGCCCAGTGTCTGAGTGGAAGGTAGGTCAGCGCTCATCAGTGCAGGTGAACCAGGTGTGTCTGACCAGGTGCTCTATCAGCGGGTCAGGGCACGTGTGAAGCTGGGAAACTGTTCGGTAGGAAATGAGAGTAATTAATCTAAGTAAGTAACCTGTGTGTGTGCAGAATATGCTGACTCAGCAGCAGCAGTAAGATCCACTTCATGTCCTCTGCTCACCCCTCACCTGAGCAGGTGGTACGATCCAGGGAGCTGAGGTGAGGAGGAGAGAGAGAGGACAGCTCGCTGTGAGGCTGCAGTCTCTCTGTTTGTTTGTCATTATGACTTCAGTTATTTTTGTCAGATTCTTTTACCTGTTTCCTTATTTTTTGTTTCATCACTTTTCTGAGCGCGTAGCTTCGCTCGCCGACCTGCACTGTTCGGTTTTTAAAACATCCTTTTTTTTTACTTTGGGTGGCAGCAACACACACTAACAATATGAGACTCCAAGTGTTTTTGTACAGTACCATGTATAATAATACTAATACGTACTTTATTGAAGTACAACTTTGAAAGCAGGACTTTTACATGTAAGGGAGTATTTGTACACTACAGTAACGTACTTTCAGTGAAAGATGAGTAACGTTACTTCACTGCTGAAGCTTCACTCACAGAAACGTTCAACTCGCTGAAACAGAAACATGAAGATATTACTAACCGTGCTGGAAGTTGGCTGGTACTCACCGGTACTCACCGGTACTCACCGGTACTCACCAGTACTCACCGGTACTCACCGGTACCCCCACTTCTAGTCTGTACCCTGTGGCGTACCGGCAGGGGCGGAGCTACGGGGCTCTAATTTAACCCCGACATGACCAAATCCTCCTATTAATATTTTATCATATGTGGTTCAACTGACAGGTGTCAACAGACTAGACCCACAGCATTATTATTATTATTATTATTATTATTATTATTATTATTATTATCAGTATTGTATTACATTAGTAATAGTTTTAACAACGGCCCACAGAGTAACATAAAACTGTGGAAAGGGTTAGCTTCAATATTAAAATTTGTTCTTCACATGTTTTCTACAAACTAAGTAAAAGTGATCTTAGATGGCACCATCACACACACTCACACACACACTCACACTCACACACTCACACACTCACACACTCAGACTCACACACTCAGACTCACACACTCACACACTTACACACTCACACACTCAGACACCCACACACTCAGACACTCAGACACTCACACACTCA
>JAQLOL010000009.1:11204538-11223463 GCA_029783665.1 Naso thynnoides | reverse complement strand
AAAATAAGATAAAAAAAAAAAAAAAAAAAGGTGATGCAACTCTTCATTGTTGGCTGCATTTTTATGAACGACTCTCTTTTGTTTATTTATGTTAGTGACATCCTTCATTCATCACTACCCCATTGATGTGTTTCATTGCACTAGTTCTATGTGTTCAACAGCAATAAAGTGGATGCTTATCTAATGTGACATCTGAAAAGACAGATAAAAAATAACATTTCCTTTCGTAAGTCTTCCTCAATCAAACGTGCCAGTTTCTCTTCAGTTAACACAAAGACACTTTATAAGATGATGCTGGATATAATTACAGAAGTTCATTCTGTTAGATGTTGCCAACTTAATCACCATGATTAATGGAAACATTGTATGATCCTGCAAACAATGAATATGTTGAAACTTTGTTCCGTTTCTTTGCAACAAAAAATATCTGGTGATCATAACCGTCTTTTGGCTTGATTAACCTGTTTTTTTTCACTGGTAATATGGTTGGACAATCTATTCTTTTGTTAAAAACATCCAGTTGTTGTCGCCATAAACTATAAAATGTCCTCATGACAGATGCAAGTATTTGGTGAAACTGTTAACCTGGATGTAGTCTGAACACTGGTCTCCAATTTGGCAGCCATGTTGGCAGTGACTCTTAACCACCATGTTGCCCAACCTCCTCCAGAGAAAATTCAGCCAGTGGAGGCCTGCATTCAATGACAACTGCGTCAGGTTGTTAATAATTGTGAAATGTTGATATGTGAAAAATAAATATGTAAATTTCACAGATCCATGGTTTGCAAAATTGTGAGCATTCTTTTTTTGTCAAACATGCAAATGCTGCATTTAAAGAGAACCGATTACCTGCAATTATCAGCCACAGTTATATCACAGTAAAATGTGACTTTTGTCATATCTGTGCTTTATGAGTCCTCCAAGTCTCCTGTATGTCTCAACATATTTTAAAGGCAGAGTCATGAGATTTAGGGTCCAATTAAGATAACAGGCACGAGGTCATAAAAAAGACACTCTGCAGTTAGCTTGATTACTCCTGGCTTAGCTAGAGAAATCTTGAGGGGTATGGCTAAAGTGTGTGTAACAGCCAGTGGTTTTGTTGTCATAAGCCAGTATTTATTTTTGTTTTTAATTAAGGAAAATGATTCCCATCTGTTAAAAGGTTATTGTTGTGCTTGTTATAAAAGGTTTCAGCAGAGCAGTTGATTAATTGAGCATGTCTTCAGTGCTGCACTTGAGCTGGAGCTGACCAACCAGTTATCATAATCCAGGGCTGTTTATTTTTTCTCCACTGCCAGTCAGGGCCCGTTGGCCGAGCCAGTGGTTTTACACTGCAAGGCCTGGTGACAGGAGATGCTCACTAGCCTGTGAGACAAGACAAGAGGGCAAAGTCTGTTCAATCTGTCAGTCAGCTAAAATGCTGTAATGACTGAGAGTTGATCAGTCTTGACTGGGCTGAGCAAGCTGAACATTACTGGCAGGGATAAAAAAAACACTGACACATTCAGATCACATTAGTTCTGGGCTAATTTACTGTATTAGCTATGATTTGTGTTTTTTACTTTCAAGTTATTTTGTTGTGTTTTAATAACCCGAAGCCACACAGACACACAGAGTGCTTCACCAGTTTGACTATACTGTCAATTTTATCCAGAAATACAAGAAAGGTAGAGCTGTGTTAACTGCTTTAGAAAACACTGGAAACATTCAATTGGCTTAAATAGTAGCATCCATTACTTTTATTGACCTAAAAGCAAAAAAAGTCAAGTTTCAACAAGGCTCTTTATTTTATGTCACCATGTATGCCACTGTGTTTAGATGGCACATTTGCTGTCTCCCTCCCCAAACAAATGAGCTTACTCACATTTGGTGACCAATGTAGCTGCGGCATGTCGACAAATGTCTAGAGCATCAATCACAATTTGCCCACAATTGTTTTATTTTCCAAGAAATTGAAGTATTTACTGTATGTCTTTGGTTTTAATTTTTGGCAAGAGAAAGTAAATGTCAGAGTTAATAAGAGGTTATCTGGAGGGAAAAAGTAATTAAACTCCCTGCCCTCAGAATGAGTCCTTTTACAGTACATGCTGGCGGATATTTCTCCCTTTTCCTCCGTCTAGACATGCAGGGCAGGACTGCAGCTTAAATACTGGACAAAAGAGCTATACAGGTCTCTAGAACAGCAAGTCCTAAACTCAAGGTCGTGACCCAAAATGAGCCTTGGACCTGTTTTTATTAGAACAGATTGACAGAACAAAATAGCAACACTGAAATATATAAATTAATTTGCCTAATTAAAGTTGAAATATGCAACTTTATTTATGGGCCTGAAAACAAGCGCATGGCTTTTGGATGTACTTTTGATCCATATGATCACATTTGTACTGTTTACTATAACAGGAAGGAGTCATAAAAGTATGTTGCTAAGCTATATAATCCAAATAATTGCTGAAAAAATTCATATAATACATTTTTACAATAGGAGAAGAACATTTTTCTCCGTTACACTTGTCTGTTTGATAGCAACTTTGTCATAAGGTCATATTATACCTCACAAAAAAAATAAAGGATTTATGCTGTAATGTGCCTTTGCAATTAAATGAATGTTTAATGTACATTTTAAAATTGTGATTTGTTTGTGCTTTAGTAGTAATTTAAATAAAAAATTTAAATAGAATTAGATGTTTAGGCCATCCAACATGCATTTATGGAAGGGTGGGATACATGGGGACACCAAATTTTCTTTTTGGGAAGTCCTGCTCAGGAGAACAACATTTCATATTTTCCAGACCTGGTTTATATCAGTAAAACAAAACCTTTTGACTAGGGATGCAGGATAACGATTTTTCAGTTGACACCAATATTTGATAACCAATACTTAAATTAATTTCACATTTTATGCACACCTAAAGGTCTGAAATGCTAAGGATGATTTAATATTCCATTGGTCTGACCAAATCTAACTGACATCACCACTGTTTGTACAACAAAACAGCACTACTGACTCTACAAACAGTCATTTATTTTTTCATGAAGTACATCAAAAACTTTGGCTTGGAGCTAGGTGCATGTCTCAGTGAAAAAATACAGGCTTTTAGAACCGAAAGGCTATGGCTTTTTACTCTGCAGATAAACATTATTAACAGCTCTATTTATCTGCCAAAACTTATTATATACACAACAAAAATTACATCATATTTTGCAATATCAGCCCGATTATCATTGTGCATCCTTACTTTTTACTATGTTTAAAATTATTTAGTAGGTTTTGGACTTTATAGCTGCAACAGAAGTGATAAAAATGCAAATGTGGAGCTTCATTGCTCCAAACTTTTCCTGGTCATTGGGTAATTTCAGGCTACTGTGTAAGTAGCCATTTGGAGTTTAACAGTGGCCAGTGAGGAAATTAAATTTCCTTTCTGTTTGACAACAGCCTCTTCCAGAGACCTGCTCCCTCTTGACCTTTGCTTCCACCTGTTATAGTTATGGTCTGCCTCATGTCACTCACCTCATAACATTGACAACACCACTCCAGCGGGCGTTAATTGCAACATTCACTACACAGTGTCCCAGCTAATAATCTGGGACGGCTGGCAACATGTGCACCCTCGCATTAAAGCGGCAGCACAACTAGTATCTCTGTGCGAGGTTAACGATGGCAGATGTGATGATTTTCCCAGCACATTTTTTAAACGGCTCTTTTGTATGAAAAGGAAAACAGATTTCCAGGTTTGTCCAACAGAATCAGATACTAACTGCTAAAGGCTTGTAAAACTGTTCTCATGATGAAAAACAATGCATTGTTTGTTTCCTTTTGCTTGGGAACAACTTGGTGGGAAATTGTCACTACTGAGTGTGAAAGCAGCCATTGTGACAATATCAGAAGAGGCTGTTAAGTTTGCAAAATTTACCTGAAATCTGTGCTAAAGAGCTGATTTGTGCAAAAAAAAGTAGTTGTAAAACTAAAAATTGCTGCTATTCACTTCATTTGCAAAGATATCGCATGTGTGAAGCTCATAATCATGATGGCTACATTAAGTCCAACCTGACTCCCTGATGTCTGAAACTTTGGTTGGCTGTGTAAATTTGAAGGTTCAGTCATCCGTGGAGGTTGGATGAGGCTGTGACCCCTCATATTCTCCTCTGAGAGGAATGTAGGCCGCAGAAAGCATCATTAATTGTCGAGTCACACAGAGACCCTAAACATCAGTGGCCTGCAAGGACATCCCTATGAGAATCGGTACCAGCAAAGATGAAAAAATATTGAGGGCATGTTGATGTCAAACATTTTCAATATATTCAGATTTAACCCACAAGAGACCCTCTTGTTGTTGAGGATCATTCTGAATCAAAAAAGTGGGGAGTATTTGTTTTTTACAGAAGTCTGTATAATAAACACGCACTTTCTGGGATGTGAAGTTACAAGTTAAATATCTGTTAACGTGCCACTTTTAGCAGCTCATAAATTCAATACACTGTACTCTCTCTGCCAAGGGACTCTTGCTATGTTTTTTTTTTACTTTTTTCTTATCTTGTACAGTATCAGACGGTGACAGTGGAGTAATAACATCCTTGTCTGTGCTTTGCCAGAGCAGCAGCAGCAGCCATATGTGGAGGAAATTAAAGTGAAATACATCTACTCGCCTGGCTCTCGCACTTCACATGCCCATAAAGCACTTCTCTGCGATTGTCATCTTTACAGCCTACACATTGTTTAAAGAGATTTTTCATGTGGCCCAATAAATCTGTTTAAATATTTGAGATGGACCTGCAGCAGCAACAACCAAATGCAAAAAAGTGCCATCAGTTAAAAAAAAATGGGGTTTGGTATTAATGACAGAAAAAGGGAGGTCAAGGGATTCAGTTTACCGTTTATTTGGCACTGAATGCAGCTGAACTACAAAAGCTGAAAAGGTTTTATCAAAAGAATCAGTGAGGCTTTTTTTGTGTGTGTGTGTGTGTGTGTGTACAAAGCTCAGGTCGAACAGGACTCGCCTACTATGAAAGGACCTTTTTATCCATGACAGAAAGGATCCGATGCACAATTTCAAAAAAGCTGCTGACAGAAAATCAGCTAGGAAAATATTTGGACATTCGTATGCTCCCCCCTAACACATCACATGCTAAAAATACAGAAGTCCCTGCGAATGCATGCAGGATGCATGCAGGGCCACCCTCTGGTCTCACTCCACCCCACACCCCACACGCTCTGTAAATATCCCATCATCCCCAGGTGGTGGAGACTCTAGTCAGGGCCAGGAAACTGCCAGCATGACAGACACATGTCTTACACTTCTCCACCTCCTTCCTCCACAAGCGACACACAAGACCCCCATCCTCAGTCATCAGGCTCCTCACATGATAGAGATCCATAAGAGGAGAACTAAAGGGAAATTCTGTTATATTTCAACCTGGAATACTTCCCATAAAAGTAGCCATTGTGACTCTACATGTATGTGTCATGCTAACTTTTCACTCACCTCCTCTGTCACAGAGATTCATGAGAGTATGAATCTCAAGTACACACACACAGAAAGTACCACCCTAAACCAGCCATGCTGGCTAAGCTTAAGTTGGATTGCATCATTGAGGTTTACTGCTTTTTATTATCTGGGTTATTATTTGGGTGGAGACATGCTGTGTTGTACATTTGAAAAAAAAATGGCTACCACACAAATAAAATGTAACCATGGGTTCAGAATTTCTGTGAGTGGTTTTAATCTGAAGTGGTTCATTTCCTGAAAGACAGAATAAAGCACATAAATGTAGAACAAAGTAACTGTAACCCTCAATTTTATGGAGCCTCAATAATAATTATTTTACCCTCAAGTATCACCACAAGAACAACATTTATAATGCAATGTACCAAATAGACAAAGATTATGAAGTTGCGGTGTCATTTTAAAAATAGATTACATTCTAGAAAGCATTTCATTGGAAATATGAAATTCAATTATACTGAAAATAACACTTAATCTTGAAAATTTGAAGAGATTTTATCTAACAAAAAATCAAATTATAGACAGTTAGTGTTGTTAGGGGAAATCTGGCCATCTTGGTTGCAAAAAAGGTGAAAAAAGCTAAAAGTTAAATAAGATACAGATTAGAAACAGATGAATGAAAGACAGCTCTGTGCAGAATGTATTTATAATGAAGAGTTAAAGGATTTTCTAGAAAGCACTACAGAACAAAAAAATTAATTTTCTGGACTGAGTACAACTTGGAACCACGCTGGGTGGCTTTTCTATTTCACATTCAAGATGCACAGCGAAAAGCATATAATTTCCTGCAAGTGTTTGCAAGTGCAGACACGTACATGAATTTTGCAAAGGAGTTGTATTTCAAGCTCAAGGTTTGGAAAACAGCATATAGAAAAGCATTAAAACATTCAATGGCTTTTACTGTAAAACGCAGTGGAGAAAAAAAGTATTAAATAGGTTTATTTTAACTTGAAAAACATAAAAAATGATATCTTTGTGTTTTATAATAAGATGTTATAAATGTATATTTGTGTTTTCACGTGTTGACAGTGATACAGTAAAAGGGTTGAAGTCAGAGATGCAAACATTTGCACATTTAGAGAAGAAGTCTGTTTTTTTACTGATGCAGTGGGACTGTATACAGTACAGCAGCCATGGTCCATAAACGTAAATCAGCGTGGCTTTTTCTGAGAAAGAAATATACGGTCTGGTTATAGTGAAGGCCTCTGAGGATCAGTCTTACTTTAGAAGCATCCTTAAGGATGATGCAACAGGTCAGCAGTCAGACACTGCCGGCGGTCTGCAGCCCCACTAAGATAAAGACCTGATATGAATGAAAGAAATGTGTTTTTGATTCATTTCAGGTTGATCTTTTCTGCAGTTTGGTACCAATCCTAAAGAGCTCTTAAAGTTCTTTCTTATTGGTTGCTGGCCCCCATGAGATGCAACCCCGAAGCAATGCATCACAGACATTTTATGCTTAAAAGACTCGGAGGAAATGAAAAGAATTCACAGCGGACCAGGGACTGGAAGAAATGAACCAGAAACCTGCATGCGTGTTTGTGTTGTGCAACATGTGTGGGCATGTTGTGCACTCAGAGATTTGTGACATTTGGCAGATAAATAGATATTATTTCTTCTTCAAGCAATCTGTAAAATTGCTGCTATTTGTGTAGCACAGAATACAATAGATTTCATATTTTTGCATATGTTGCAATCATTCCATATGATTTTAAAGGTCTAATGGCCTGAGTTGAAATCACTGAAGTATTTGGAATCTAACATCTGATAGTTATAGCTAGTGACACAGTTGCTGGCACAGTTTGAGTTCTCGAGTTCCAGAAAACAATGTTTAAATCGTACAGCTCTGACTCTTTAACCACTAACCTTGTGTAAATGGGCTGCAAACATGCAAGATAGACATCACTGTGATACTGAACAAATTCTCTGATCTGTGCATGAAATGACCAGTTCAGCTATTAACAAAAACAGGCTACATTTATGTGCTATTAGGACCATTTATTTTCAAAGAGATGGAAACAACAAGCTGATTAGGTTGACGTTGCGCCGCCCTCGTTTCAATCTACAGTGAGAGCCTGTGTGTGCGTGGAAGAGGAAAATATTCTCGCTTTAGATTGGATAATAACATTGCAAATCTGATAAATTCAATCTTACTCATAGCCTATTAGATCAAGTGAATTTAACACTGAATAATGGTCATTTAGTTTTGACCAGCAGGTCAGGGTGCATTCAGAGGTTGTGCAGCGTAGTTCAAAGGATGAGTCCGAGCTTATTTTCATTTACACAGACTGCATTTTGCAGTTGTTGCTGCTTTTAATAGCAAATTAAAAGAAAATAAGCAAAAAGCTCAAATGCCTTTTAATTTAAAACACTTTCACTGCACCTAAATGTAATTTTAGAGCTGTTACTATTATCGTGTTATACTCCCTGCTTACTGTTACAACATGTTGGAAATTCCAAACAAAACCAACAAAACAGTGTGTGTGAACGTGTCTGTTTCTTCACACATGTGTGTATCTCTGTGTGTTGCCATGCTCATAAGAATTCTTGAGGGATAATCCCATAATTAGAGCAGATAGCACAGGAAGTTTATTCAGGTGGGCTTTTTAAACAGGCCTGTCTACCTACTCTACTGTACGAGAGACGAGACAAGCACAAAAACCTGGAAATGGGAGACTGTTTAGGTGCTTTCCACGGGAACAAGACACTGAGATTACGCACAAGAATCCTATCAGAGAAGCTGAAATCTGGCTGTCTGCTTGCATTAGGCTGCACATGTTTAAGGTGTGTTTATGCATCAGCTAAACCAGCTGCGTGGATTTAACTGTTTGAAAATGGCTCCTGGATATCAGTTGTGTTGATTTATTAGAGGCACAAGACAAAAACACACAAATACACAAATATAAACAAATACCTTTGGAGCTAACATACATCCAGATTCCCCTGTGACAGACTGTTGCTTTACTAGCTTTAGCTTTCACCAGTTTTATATAAGCTCTAAACACAAAAATGATATTCAAAAGAAAAGAGCAACACATGTGGCTGGCGCTAAATCTACAACAAAATCAAGGCAGCACTTTTGGACACCCAAAACAAACCCTCTCTGGGTCAAAGACAGGAAGCAGATGGCCTTCCTTCACTCTCCATGTGGGATCATATACCCTCCATAAGCCCATTAACACCTACGATACAGTAGCCACGCCGCTGTGCTGCGTGTTAAACCCATGCTTGCACATCTTCATCACTGTTGTCTTTCTCGCTGAACACAAACAAAGTCACATTGAGGCTGCGTGAAGCCATTAGTTGTAAATTGTCAAGAACAGTGTGAAAACCCAGTTGAAACCATGTGGTTTTTAAACTGCCTCCTCCTCGCCATGTTTTTGGAATCACTTCCAGCTGCTCCACAGCCACTAATGGCACCTTGGGCCCACAGAGCTGTTTCAACGCCGGCCAAGTCTCAGCCCCCTCTAGCCCGCGAGGAGCTAAGGAGGTTTTCAACTACTGTTGAACAAATGATTTTAGCCCATATTACGAGCAATAAAAAGACGCCCCACTGCGTGTCCTGAATGTTGCATTCGTGCATATGAGCAGATCCTTCAGTATTTAACCGTAGTTTAAATAGTTTCTTTTCAAAGTGTGCCACTTCTGTAGGTTTAAGGAAATCCTCAGATGTTTAATAATCAATTTGAAACCTCGGTGATAATGTGAACCACAAACTGTACAACTCAGGTAGAAGATACTGAAGATACAGCTACTTTTTCTTGTTTTTTTTCTCTCATAAAATGTACAATTTCTGCTAGTTTGTCCAAAAGAAGCCATGTACAACATAAAGACAAACTGCACAAATCAAAAAACACAATAAGATCTTTGTATGTAGACTGATTTGCATCCTCAGCTGTTAAAAATGTTCAGTTTAGTTTTATTTACCTACAACACCTTAACAGCTTCTGTTCAGTCCTAAAACTGTGCACAGCTGTCCACACAATTTATGGCCAAAGTGTGGTGTCACATGTTCAGGTCCGTTGATAATGGTCAGACATTCACTGTCCACCTGTGTGTTCCCAGTAGTCTGACAGTTTGAAACTGCAGCAGGATTGCAGCTCGTGGACAATAAAGGGTTTTGACGTAGAAGGTCAGACAGTTTGAAGAAGCAATTGAGCAGCGAAAGGTTAACTCTCCTGTGAAAGGGTAGGTGTAACCTCAGTGCTGATCAAAGACAGATTCTGTAGCTGGAGGGACGACCTCAGTAGCCATTATGCAAAATAAACACATCGCAAACACAAATACATGTGGAAGATAAACAGCCTGGGGGATGCAAAATGCATGTCACAGCAGGCACATTTGATTTCAGCATGTGTTTATGTTGAGGGGATCCCGCCCTCTCTGTTAGAGGCTATCATGACATCATCGACAGAGAGGACCCGTGCTGATAACCTCTGACCCCTACATGGCTGTCAGTTACAGAAACAGCCATGGTTTACAACTAAGTGTGCGTGTAGGGCCACTAACAACCTCGAACATGTAGCATCCGCATGTGAGAAAACCTTAGTGACCAGAAACACAGAAACTTGTACAGTGCTTGTAATGCAAGGTGATGTAAAGTAATGCAAGGCTGCAGTTTGTAGTGTTGTGTTAGATTTTCATAATATTTTGCTTAATGAAGATGATGGAAAATCTCACACTTAATCTCACCCTATGGATGCAAATGTGATCACACAATCTATATGCTTGATGTAGTGTTATTCTGAGAGAAATATGAAAAAGTCGGCGTTTTATAAATAAATGTACCCAGGAATTCTTAGAATACAAAACTTAATCTTTTATGAGTTATTTTCTCCTGCACTGTTTCAGTTATAGTGGCTACTCTGTGACATTAGTGTGTATTAGGGAAACCTGCAAGCATGCTGCTACAGAAATGCATGTGTGCATACATTTATTCATATGCGCATGTGTTAATTGACTGCTCGTGAACCATGTTGGCTGGTCAGATGGCCAATTAGTGTTTGAACCCTTTCTGCTCCATCTCCAGAATCGGGGCAGGGCACATCTGGTGTCAATACATCTTAATAACTCATTGTAATTCTTCTTTTCCTGAACTGAACATGCTGGGACAGAGGCCCATTTAAAAAACTTGTCAAGCCGTGTTTTTGGGGCGTACCTGTTTGAATGGAGCCAGATTGCCATCACTAGCTCAGTGAAGGTACTGCAGGAGAGAAACATGGAACTTTTTTCAGTTTGCAATAAGGCAGTAAAGCTGAGACTCAACTTTTTTATCATGGTTAAAATCACACCCTCTGTGGTGGGAAAGAGAGACATTTCAATTGTGTTTTATGCATTTACACACTTAATGGCACCTGGGCTTTAGGCACACAATATGTAGTGTAATGTGGATATTAATAAGCCCAGAAGGTCCAAAAACAGTTTCCTGGGTCCAAACCTTTGATTTGATCCACAGCTCTGTCAGATATCAGGCAACTAAAATGAGCCTGTTATTAATTAACTGTGTGCTTTGCATTTGTGTGTTAATACAGATATTAAAGCCTTTCACTAAATTCCATTTATTTATAGTTTTCTCCTAGCTATATAAAAACTGAGGGAAACTTGTGCACCACTGGAGGAAAATGTAAGCTAATGACACTAATCTATGAGATTTTCTTGTACTTTAAATGATGTTCCAGTGCATGTTAAAGTGCCACACCAGTCTATTTTTGACTTCTCACCATTAGCAGAGATCATCCTTACCTTCTACAAATGTTGTTGTTAAAATGTGACCATGTGTTTACTTCAGTAGATCTCAGACTCCATTTTCAAACCCAATTCACTGCCATCCATGTTGAAACAGGGCACAGAAACACTATAGGAGCAGCGAAAGTTGCTTGGTATAGGTAATCCACTCTTCTAAAGAGAATGTCTGTGTTTATTTGGTCAAAAATTGCTGAGTGAGAGAGAGAGGAGCTGGAAGCCATTGGGATGAAAGTTATTACGCCTGGAAAAATAGTTCCTCACAAGTGCTTCTCTCCTAGCTCAAACATTAGCGTGAAGAAAGATTTTGACACATTCATTCTTTTTCCACTAATGTTGTCACACATTTTCAGTTTCTTTCTAAAAAGTTTATTGTATACAGACAAAATGTAAAGAAATATGATATCTCACAGATAAAGCTATTCTAGGAGGAATGCATGGGATTTATGTGACAGATGATGTTGATAAAGAACAACAACGTGCAATAACGCTGCTATGATCTTTTAATCCTCATGGAAAACAAAACAAATTGCCTCTGTGTTTGTGCTTCCTCTTTCAGTTGGTTTGAATGCAGGATAGTGGGAAGCATTTGGCTTCTTCAGCCTGTAGATGAAAGTGAGGACAAGTTGCAGCGTTATAGTTTGGCCCCAAGGTCTCACATTCTTTCTCCACGTCTCACACATTCCTGTAACACAAACAATACAACCCTCAGCTGTGTGCCAGTAATAATGGACATGTTCTGTGCACTTTTTTTCTTTTCTGTGAGGTGTTTAATTGATGTTTTAACAATGCTATTATTTTTTTTTTTGCTTGGCACACATTGATTGCTTGTGCAGGTCATTATGCCCTGAGAGAGAAAACAATGGCTAAATGTGCTGCCAATACTCTCGGCGAGGTTAATTTTAATAGACGTTAAGGGGGAAAAAACAGGAATTCTTTCTGTCAGTGAAAATCTTTGCAATTGCAAAGTCCATGGAAAATTAAGATTATCAGATACACAAATGGCACTTTTCTCTTAAGTAACTGTGTCTTATTCAATAGTAAGAAAACTGGGAGTGAACTGAAGGAATCAGTATTTAGGGAGCTTAGAGACTAAATCTACTCATCGTGCAATTGATAGGGCATTTGGCTGGACACTATGTTATGAAACTAGACAATGTAGTCTTCTGTCAAACACACTTATTTTAAGCGACCAAACTGTATAGTTTGTGTGGTGCTGTCTTGGATGTGACAGAGCATAATGTATGAATTTCAACAGTCCTAGCAAAAACCAGATGGGCCATTTATAGTATCAAAGGGGAAAAAACCAAACATTGACGTCAAAGATGCAAATATTGGCAGATGCTAACGGTAACGCCTGGGCAGAAATGAAACTGCTGCACATGAGCAGAAGAGACAAAAAAATAGACCTCATTCATCCTGTGGCAACGAGTTTCTGCCAAACCCTACAGGGCAGAGCACAGGGAGGAGTTACCCGAGCACAGATTAGCTCATGCTGTCACATGCTGTGACAAGCTGGCATGTCCTCATCCCCTGACGCCCTCCATCTTCCTCAGGATGTGATGATTAGGTAGGCGGACATCTCTGGGATCAAGTCAGGGATCCAGAGTCAAGCTGTAGACCGCTGGCTATGTGAGATGCTGCATCAATATACCGCAAGCTGTTACCATGGCAAACAAGCTCTTGCTGTAAGCTTTGCTGTGTCCTGTGGCCTCAAATCACCCTCTGACTGCAGTATGGACTCTTATGCAACAGTGGACTTACCGTGAAAATAGTGCATTAGTTCTGATTGTACCAGTACTGTGACATTAGATTATGCTTACTTGTTTCAATATGAACTGAAATGTGTTTTAAATCTCCTCCTTTTTTCAGTTTTTTTTTTTTCATTCAGTCATGAAAAGCAGCACATTGGATGCCGAGCTAACAAGCTAAGGGCCACAATCTGTGCAGAATAAAGCTCGAGTTGCCGTTTCTGAGAGCCCAGCCAGTGCAGTAGATAATAGGCTACAGCAGCTCATTCCAAAACCACAAGTTTTAGCCATATTCCAAAAATCCTCTAAAAACTCTGCAGCTCCTTGTAGCTGACACAGAGGAATTCAAGTTGGCTTTCTAGAAACACAGCCGCCGTCACAGCTTACTGGCTTTCAGATGTGACATTTATAAGGGACACACATAAGAGTTCAAGACTTGCTACGGCTCTTTGGTCACGTCTGGATGAGACTCACATCCGTCCACCTTCAGGATCAGAATTTTAGCTGACATATTGGAGCACAGCGACCCTGAGGAGCTGCAGCGATGACAGCTCTGCAGAAAGTGGAGGGAGGCGTACAGGGCTTCCTCCCTCAGAGAATATTCCCACCAACCTACCATTAGGATGCATATATGTACACACACACTCCGTGCAGCTGTTAAACATGTGCATTTCCACGCAGCTCAGCTAAAGACGCGGTGAAACATTCACACCTGTTAGCACGGGCAGCAGCAGCCAACTCTGACTGACAGCTTCCCTCTGGACGTCATCACCTCTCAATCGCAGGAGAAACCGTCCAAGCAAACAGTCCATCAGCGGCGCGTCGGAAGGCTCTGCCGTACAGCATTAGCATCAACAACCTTTCCACATCTCTGCTGATTACTGGACAAAGAGTCTGAGAAAACAAGAAAAAATGTCTTTTTTTGTTTGTTAATAGAAGCTCGCTTACTGGAATATGAGCCACCAGTGGGGAATAACTGGATGTGCATGTATGTGCATGTGATGGGACACAAATTACAGCTGTTTTGTGTTGCTTTGTGTGTGTGTAGTTGTGTGTGTGTGTTTGTGTGTGAGTTAATGTGTGTAAACTGCTTGTACGTGGCGTAGAACCAGTGAGTTATTACTGTCTAATTTGTGGCCTTGAGCGTTAAAAGGAGGCATCCTGCAGTACAGTTGGCTGTATTACAGCAGCTTCACTATGTTGTTTTTCAGGTTTATTATATACATTTCACAAAAACAGAAGGGAAAGGTAAATTTAAATGATTACTTAAAGCTTTAAGGCACAAGCAAAGAAGTGTTTTTATCATACATTTAAAAAACAAAAACACAGTGACACCTTTTCAGATTTCTGGAGTGTTTCATAAATTTATCGCTAGAAATTCTCAGATCTGTTTAAGAAAATAACAACTCAACAGACCCCTGATCTCTGTCAAAAGGGATGTTTTACAATTTGCAAAAGCTTGAAAAACAGCCAAAGAATCTGTCTCTTTTGCTGCTCACAACAGAGTTATACATATACGCTTTGTTTGTTTTCATATGTGCTGCAGAAACTCAACAGAGCTGTGAGGTTTATTTTAAGTGTTGGGAGGAACGGCTCCTGCCAGTGGTGAGAAATGGGGAGATAAATTGTCTGTTATCTTAGATGAAGATCATAAGGAGTGCAGACAGGAGATGTATAGGTATGGATGGGTATAAATCTCCGTCAGCTCCTCTGAACTTCGGGAACATTCTGTTGAAATATTAAGATCTCCCAGCTCTTTATTCAAATGACAGATTTACATGATTGCAGAGTAGAAAAGGATCAACAGAATATCCTTTTTCAGCCCAGAGGACGTAAGTCCTATAACTGAATGACACTTCCCTGATCAGTATCTGTGTCACAGGTGAATAAATGGCAGCTCTTGCTTTGCACTGGGGGTGACAGCATGTTAAACACCTCTCTGGCATGAACTCTGATCCCTTATTGTCTGCTTACCTGCACTAAAGACCTACAGATAGATGAGCCGAAAAGGGGGACGAAGGCTGTGTGGTAAAGTCATCACACGGTGATGTAAAGCAGGCACACACCGAGGCTTCTCCAAAAGTTCAAAAGGAAATGAAATACTTATTTGATTTTTGGTTTCTTTTTTTTTTCCCCAGCAGCCTCCTTTCCTTCCATCCTGCCCATTATGAGATTTATTAATGTTTTTCTTGAGATCGTCTGCATAATGTATATCTGAGATTTACAGGGTCGACCAGATTTTGGTCTCGTGTCAAAGTCTGACATAGTAAGCCCGACTTGGATGGCTGTGGAGTCCTTAGTCTGACCCAGAGGATTGAAAAGGATCTATCGATGTGTCTAAACGTCCTTAAAAAGACAAACGGCTCATGTCATCCCCCTGGGATCTCAAACATTATTGGCCAAAATGTGCTGATAAACTGAAATTTCGTCTGATAATCACAACCAATAATATGAGGCTTTATAATTATAGTACTGAATCATGCATAGATTTTGCATTTCCCTCAAATATGACAGCATATCTTAGGTCAATAAAAGCGTATTTTTCACTGCATGCATGTGAAAAATACCCCCTGAAGAGCAACAGTCCACTAACAGAAATACAAATTTTCACTGAGGCAGATCAGTATTTATTCAAGCAGTTTAGAGCATCAAGATTACAGATGCCTAAATAAAACAATATGAATCTTTTCAAATTGAAAAAATCTTTCTCGTAAGAGTCTTTTTGCAGTTTCCGAAACCCTCCATTATCCATCAACAGTCTTAAAGATCATTAAAGGGGCATTGATCTGTTCTGTCCATAACGCACGCCATGGGGAAAAAATGTCTACTGGATTCATTCAATGGGAGCAGGTGTGAAGAGATGGACTATGTGAAGCAAATGTGGTTACAGGGATTTTATAAAGAGAGGACTGTTTGTATCGAAGCTGGTTACAGCGTGAAATGACAACCTGTTCCCAGTCAACTGTCGATATCTGCATTTGCCACGACAGGGAAATGGTTATAGGTTATGACGATCAGTCCGAAAGTTCCATATTTCTTATTGGTACAATGCTGATTTTCACCTGTGTGTAAGGGTTTGAATAAATCATAAAGTGTTCAATCATCATTTAATACTCATTCAAAGGGGCTCTACTGATTTAAATCATAATCAGCATTAAATAGTGCACAATGTCACTGTGATGCAGTAAGTTATGCATCACAAAAATTCACCCGAACTAAAATTGTTATTAATAAGTAAATTAGCCATAGAAGCCATAACAGTGTTTTGAACCAGGTGGTTAACATGTTTACCTGCTGTCAGGTTTAATATGAGGCTCTATGGGAATTTTATTATAGCCTCAAGTGGCCTTTTGAAGAACTGCACGTCAGTGTTGGCTTCATTTTTCAGCCCTTGGAGGTTGTCACTTGGCTTTAACAAAGCTCTCAAACAACACGTTGTCTTCCTCGTGCTAAGCTGGTCTCGATTATCTTACCATTAGGAGACAGTTATATGATATCTGCATGGGCGGGAGGCCATGGCAGGTTATCACCTGTGCCTCCTCTGCCGTCGCTCCTCCTCTATGTCTTGAGAAGTTTACACAGAGCTCCGGCCTGACTGATAAAGTCCATTCAATTTGTGTGTGGGGGTGAAGACACAAACTATAATATGACTCATGCTTCCGTCCGCTTCTAGATAACTCACAGCACTGATTTTGTGTGGAAATGGGTAAATTTGTTGCTGACTTAGTCTTTCTAATACACAGAGAGGATGACTGTCTTTTCATGTCTTTTTATCTTAGCTGCATGAGGCTGTATTCTGTGTGCTTAAACTCCATGCATGGTATCTTCTGTTTTCATGAGCTCATCTTTGTTATCCATTGCTGAACCTCTCAGCTGAGTCTCAGACCCATGAGGTCAAGAGGCTAGGATGATCCTTCCTCCCCTTTAGGAACAGTTGGAGTGTATTCTGACATCTTAGGGCTGCTCTCCAAATGTCTCCTTTCACACCACATAATCGCAATGTTACGGCGCAGAGAGAAGCACCACTTCACTTCTTCAATCTTCATTATTTTAAAATTACATAGAGTTCCACACATAGGCCTATACCCTCATGTGACTATGTCTGCTGGTTGATAGGCCCAGCTGCTTGTGGCCAGTAATTCAGCCATTAGTCCTTTGCTGGCTAACGGCCCACACCACCGGCTGTGCTATCAGCCAAGCCAACTATCTGATGGCTGTGGAATACTGATGCTCAGCTGTGGGGCCCTTTGAGGGTGAACTTCTTCAAGGCTCCTTTTTTGTGCCAGTTCCTTTTGTTTTGCTTTTTTCTCTTAAAAATGGGAGAGCAAAATGAAATAAATTGCCAGTAAACCTGGTGGAGCAAGTTAGGGCGTTTGATCTCCTTTCTTTACTTTGTTGTGTCAGTGCTAAACCCCTAAAGTGTCAAACAGTTATTTTCGCAATTGTTAAGCCAAGACAGAATGTAAATTCACAAGAACACCATGATGTTTTAAGTTAAATTTTCAGTAGAATAATTTTGCCACAGAGTGCTGTACATGCTAGAGACTGATCTCACTGAGAATGAGCCTTGGACTTCACATGAAACATATTTCTGTCTCTCTAACGTTTGAATGAAATCCAAGCAGACAGTTCCCCCATCAGGCCAGTGAATTCTACAAATCACATTCTAGAAGGAAAGGTGGAGCTCAACATTCATTTTAGTCAGTATGCTCATTAATAACATTTAATTACATGTGACCTTCCTGTTATCACCAGCTAAACATCATGTAATTCAAGATATGTTGTAATTAGCCTGTATTGTTTGTGTAACCTTTATGTATACAGTTTGGAAATCCATCCTATGGGGCACTACATGGTAGAGTAAACAGGCTATTTTTCAAAGCCAAGAGCACTTCTGGAGCGTATTTATAAATGGTCCAATTCAAGACATTTCATACATTTTCATTATAAACCAAAGTTTTCTCAGACATCAAACTTCCTTGATCCGCAATCTTGATTTGACGGGAAATATTGCTGCTGTCGACAAAAGAAAAATACACATGTTTCATTTTGGAAATCAGAGACAGAACATGAGCGGGCTGCCAGTGAGCAGCAGTAATAACCAAATGACTGGCCATGGCAGGAAATTACACGCATGTCGTTCCTGGGCATCACAGGGTAGTGCTGACTTGCCCAAAATAGGCCCTGCCAGTAACAATATTACACACAGATCTCTCTATGTGTACAGGTCAAAAAAGCTTAAGCTGGCAGCCGTTTCTTCCCCTCATTATTTCCATCTACTTCCCCTGCTAGAAAATCCTCAGTTCTCTGATGCCATCTCTAATAGCCAAGACAATCAGCGAATCACGGGCTGATCCTCAATAAGGGCTCCAGCTTACAGTGGATGCTGTCTGACCAGAAAATGAGACAGATGATTTCAAGACATATGGTGTGCCATGGTTTGAAGCAAAAGGTCCATTGGCCGTGGGTCGCATATGCTGTCTGATTGGCCAAGTTAAATATTTCTTTTGATGTACAAAGGCTGTGTTTTAAAGCAACATAAATGTAATATTATTAGTTTTCTAAACAATGGCTTAGTCTGATGTCATTAGGTAAAGCCTCATGTTAGCTAGCTGGTACCTGTTACCTAGCTGGTACTTGCTACGAAACTACACAATATTCAATAAAAGGAATGTTCCAACCCGACAGACAACAACCCTAACGGCCAAGACAGTACTGTTTGTTTGTGATTTCTACATGTCGGGAAGAATACAAGCTTTTAGTAGGAGTCTTTCAACTAATCTGTGCAGTGCAGACTTAAGACTCGCGCAGACTGTGGTACAAAATAACACAGCAAAGTTAAAAAAAAAAACCATAATACAAAGCAATAAAACTGACGAAAATTGCCAGTATCACAACACAATATAACAACATCTATGTGATTATATTACA
>JAQLOL010000009.1:11167555-11204438 GCA_029783665.1 Naso thynnoides | reverse complement strand
CAATATAACAACATCTATGTGATTATATTACAACTTGTGGAAAACTAACATTAGCCTTTTCACTGGTCTGTAGGTTACTGATGTTTGAGCCACTGTGTCTGAGAAGCGAGAGATAGCAGCTGTCCCTGTTAGCGCTGTTAGCGATTACCTCCAAAGAGCCAGGCCCACAATGTATATCATACAGTCAATGTCAATGCCGACTGGTTTAAGGCTTCTCCACTAGTTTTACACTTAATCTGATACCGTGCCTGCTCGGATACGAATTCTGCAAAGAATCCCTAATGGAACGTGGCCAGACCCATATCACAAAGTCAATTTATTCACAGGTGAATTATGGGTCTGGTTTACCAGGCTAGATCAGTGCTGCTTTCTGAGAGATGTGTAAATAAGCAATGTTTGCTATCACATTAAAAATCAATCATATGTGTTAGGGCCCAACCAATATGGGATTTTTTGGACTGATGCCGACAACAATATAAGGGAGTACGACAATTCCGATATAACAGCTGATATTCTATATATAGTATTTTGAATGTGGTTGTCAAATACTTGTGACAAAGTATATAGTATGCAACAAACTTTATAACAGAAATCATTGCACCAAATAGTAAACACTTCTCTTATTACCAGCTAAATGAGGGACTGCCCTCTGCTGGACAAATTACATGATTACATCATTTTAAACCACTAGTCCAAGTATTTTTTTCATCCCTAAAAAACAGCTTTAATACCAGTTTTTATCGGAGAACAAATATGCTGATACCCATATGTACAGGTTTTTCTGCAATAGGCCTATGTCGCCAATAATATCAGTAAACCGATATATCGGTCCGGCGCTAATATATGTTGAGTTTGCTGCTAGGTTCTGCTGCCAAGTTGCCAAAAAGTTTTGCGGCAGGTTTAACATTAACTTTAATGTTTTGAAACGGGGTGACCAGAAGTCCCAGAGAACACACTGGATATAACTGCCAGCTAAAATCAAGTGGCTGTGCAAGTTAATAACATTAATGTTAATTCTTAAACCTTGATGCTTAATGTTAGCTCCTTTAATCCACATAATGTATTGAAAAATAAGGTTAATGCCTCCATAAAACCCCTTTAGACTTTAGCCATGACACAAACCAGTAATTTTGACAACTTTGGAATTCCCTTCTTACCTTAAACTCATTCAAATTCGTCTGTATGTAAAACCAACAACCTGGCAGTGTTGTTTCCACTCTGAGAATTATCAATCATCTGGTCATTATTTATCATCTGACAGTCTCTCAAGTCAGGGGTGTTTCACTTACCTGTATGTGTGTTTCAACCGATTTACGACTTTATGGTTTATGGTGTGCTGCTCAACTGAAGTCATTAATACACTTATCTTTGACATTGCCTAGTTCTTGGGATTATTGCAGAGTATGCTGCAGCTCACAAGACACTGGATCCATTTATTTAAACTGTGACTACCCCTCAATGCAACACTAAGTGCGGATTCTAGCTGGGCTCACATTTCACTATAGCAACGCATGCACTCATCGTAAGGACAAATATACAGCCAAGTGTTTTCCCGTTGCATCGGAGCTCTTAATGGCTACTTTGCTTATTTTGCCCCACTGCTGAAAAGAACATGAATTGTCTGGGGTTAAGCAGGAACCCACCTCAGCAAGGCCGAGGTGGGGGGCTCAAGGCCGCTCTGCTTTGTCTGCTGCCACTGTACTCCACTCAAGAATCCATATCTGTGGAATTATAATGGAGGATAAATATTATCAAGTGCAATTGGAGAGGGTGTTGTGTATTTGTGCTGGGGCCAAGAAGCTGTGAAACTGAGCACGAGCTCGGGCCCTGACCACAGGAGAGCTTATTTGGAGGCAGAGGAATCATATTCCTCTACGGGCCGCCACAGGCATCAGGGAATACCAAGGTGAAAGGTCAAGGTAGAAAGTGACGTCATTGCTGACACTAAGACTGCATACCTCTCCCGCTACAGCAAACACAACTCTGACAAATGAACAAGTAGATGTTCATCCAGGAAAGTCCTTTTCCTCAGGGTCTCCACATTTCAATGTTCAGCCAGTCTCTCATCACCAGGTAGAGAAAAACAACCCATATTCCAAGTTCTCTAATCTCGTACAGGATAACTGTCAGCAGCTCCATACACTGTGGAAGGACTTCCCCAGTTTGTTTCAACAGTGGCACCAGTAGTAATCACTCTAATCCTTTGGTATCCATGGTAAACAAAACCTCTCACACAGTCATTATCTATTCACAGCCAAACACTGTCAGATAACAAAGCACATCAGGGAGGAGAGAGAGAATGAAGGGAGATGCAAGGAAGCTAGAGGGACAGAAAGATAGAAGAGTGTGAAGGAAAGCAAACGGGGAAAAAAGACAAGAGGACAAAGAGGAGAGAGAGAGAGAGAGAGAGAGAGAGAGAGAGAGAACAGTATTTAATTGTATTATATAACAGTCTTTGCTGTGTGCCAGGCAGCAACTGTTCTCTCTCCCTCAAAGGAGAGTTTTCTGTTGTAAGAGGTCCAGGCATTTCTCAGGCTGCTGTTTGATTTATGTCACACGATCCAAACTCTTGCAAGCCTAAGAACTCTGCACTGTCAAATTTCTGGAAATCTTACATAATAACAATTTAATGGCATTTATGAGTAAAACCTACAAGTATAAAGATGGCAAGCACTTGAGTCTTTTTTAAGAGCAACCATCTGTCACAGGGCAGAAAAGAGAAACGGATTCATGGCTCTCAGAGACAAACACACAGGCACAAAGTAGAGCTGGGTGGGAACCTGACAGGTCTGCTAAGTCCTCCACAGTCACATTTGGACATGTTTGCTAAAGGCTAGAAAAGTAGGTGGCTCTAAACACCACCTGTAAGGTGAAGATGACATGCTAATTCCTCATGCATATCTGCTGGGAAAATAGCTGCAGCTGAAGATCCACTAAAGAACAGCAGAATGAACAGCAACTGTCCACTAACTCAACAAGATGATGGGTGAAGAAGTTTTCAGATTAATGAGTAATTTATTAATTTTAATGTTAAACCATTAAAATGTAGCTGTTTGAAAAAATAGTTTCATGCAGCAACAACTAACAAAGTATAAAGACATCAGGAGTGTCAGCTGATTTATCAGCTATACCTCCAATTAATTAGACTGTGGTGAGAGGATTTAAGATCTATTATAACAATAGCAGCCTTACACTGTTGTTTTGATCCAACACATTGTCCTTGACAAAATATAATTGACCTAAAGCTAGTCAGTCTTGCTACATTCCAGTCAGGCACTGCGGACCAATTCCCAAATACAAGTTGCCCTCAAATTTTTAACGTTTACAGACCAAAATGCCTCTGGACACAATAGGATTGACTTAACTGATCAGATTGGAGCAATGAAACGGAAGACATTTTGCTGAAGCACACGCTAGTTCAGGGGCCTGATCACAAGCAGGGGAAAAAAAAAAGACAAACAGGTCATAAATGACGAATACTGCATAAGAAGCAACCCATTAACTGAAACTTGATTCACATTCAGTCAGCACTGCCTAATTTGACAGGCTGAATTCAGTTCTGTGTGGTCTGTTTAGTTGCAGTGGTACAAACAGTCAGAGCCGCGAAAAATGTGGTGTGACTTTTTCAATCTAGACCATTCACACTCCTCTGTCAAACATCGTATTCAACCTGCCTCAGGTTCGATAATCTGAACAGGAGTGGGGCTGAACCCATCTGACAAGTGACAATAAACCATGAGCTTGGCAGTTCGCTACATTCTCAACTTGTTCATTGCTGTGGTTGCATGTTATCGCAAGTATACTTTGGTGAAACCGTAACGACACCCAACTTTGTTAAAACTGTAACCACACCCAACAGTAATATCATGGTGTACTGCAGCAAGGTGAAAACAACCACAGGAGGTCAACAAAAAGAAGAATTTTAGACAGATGCCTTTTATATAGACATTGTCACCTGTCAGATAAGCTGGACTCACATTGGTGGATCCACAAGAGTAGCAGCTGAACTGTTGGGTAACAATCGTATTACTCCAACTGCCAACTGAGGAAACAAGACAAATGAATAAATGTGTATGACGACGTCATGGTTATATATCTCTAAAAAGTACATTTATGTAGAATAATGGCAGAAACATCATAAATGCTGCTATACCTCACTAGCATCTGATTGCAAACAAGACCACCTGGAACAATAAGACACAGTATCAAAGCACCACAGAAACCATCTTGTAACACAAGCTTATTTGTCTCCCAGCATTGAGACAGTATTTTAAATTGTTTCCCTACAATGAAAATACACAGATGGGAACTTCTGGCTTGTATCCGATGGGTTTACCTTTTCTGCAGCGCCTTAACCTCAAAACAAAAGAGCAGCAATTTACAGTGTAAATGTACCTCAGTTTCTGACACTTAACTCTGTCCTGCCTTTGCGTTTTCTTATTGTTTTGGGAAATGCAAGACATATTTCTGGGCTTCTCAAACATGCTCTCATCTTACCATAACAGTCTGATTCAATATGTGGTTTTGTTGTTATGAAATGCAAAGGCTGAGCGGTCTGCTTGGTATTGAAATTTAAGCTGCAGCAATGAATCAGGTACAGTCAAGATTTCCCTGCACTGCCCAAGGTGAGTTTTGCAGCAGTCTCAAAGTGAACTGAGGATGCAGTATCATGCAAAAACAGCACGATTTTATTGAGGAAAGACGGAGCAGCCAGGAGAGGGAAATTCAGAATGAGCAGCAAAAGATGGCACGATCTTTTCAGCATTTTGCTTTCGTTCAAATGCACACAATTTTTTAATTAAATGTTCTGTTCTGTTGTCAGTTTTCTGCCATCTGTTTGCATGTGCATCTTCCACTTCTGTTTCTGGGAATGCGGTTCTTGCACATGGCGAAAAATGAACTCACTCTGAAGTCTAGAAAACGCTGTGCCTCTCATAATCCCATGTGGTATGTTCCCACTTAACCAGTAATTGTATTTTCTCTTCACGTATTTAATAGAACAACATGGCAGCAGTGCTCTTAATTTCTTCCTTGTGCTTGGAGGACAACCCAAGTGTTGAGTGCAAGGAGAAGTGCACACAATTAGCTAATATAATTCACAGATGTGCGCACGGAGGAGCTTTTTTTCTCCCTTTCTCTCCCTCATCTCAGTCATGCGTAGCAGGCTGGGCGACCTGAGAGTTTGGACACGCTCTCTGCTCTCACCCCACTATGACCTACTGGCACATACATTTCAGATGACGTAGTAATTAAAATACACTAATTTGATAATAATGCAATAACAGCAGCACCCCGAAGGGCTAATTTAAAGAAAACATTTTCCCAGACCGCCAGTAAAGCATATGTAATGCCCCATAGCAAATACAGTAGCCTGTCGGTGTGCTGTCTGAGGTCTCGGGGGTATTTCAAGGTACTGATTTCATACCACAATCATTAAAATCTTAGCCCCCTTTTGGCCGAGAGCGCCTGACTGGCGACGGCGCCTGTGAATGATATTGGATCCCTGAGGTGTAAACGTGATGAATATCTGAGGGTGTTTTGCAAAGGGTTAAGTTTGAAGCTCCTCCACAGATCAAGGCACAGTGACGATTCAAAGGTGAACTTTATATTATTTTAACTGGATTGCAAAGTTCATAGGGCATTGCAGAGGGTTTTCACAGATACCAGAGTAACTGAAGTATAAAGGGGAGAGCTGATTGACATTGCTGACCTAGATTTGACATGGCTGAATTTTCAAATATTATTTTGTGACATCATCGGCCTTTTACAAGTAGCTCCTGGAAAAAGAGAAAAATAACATGCTGTGCGGTTTGCAGGGTGGGGGTCACATAAAATATCAGTACGGTAATATATATTGCATTGCTTGTTCCTGCGATACGTTATCAATACGCTGGTGTCGAATACTGATGTTTTCATTAAATCATGCATTTCCCTGCCAGATGCAAGTCGGCCTTTTGTGAATTTATGACTATTCTACATTGAAATAATGGCACATGGGGACATTGTCAAGTTGCAGTCTGTGTGTGTGATAAGGAGGCACTAATCTAAGACGTTTTTTGTACATTGAGTCGTATCTATTGTCAGATTCTGTGAAACTGACAACACAATGCTGGGAATGAACTCAGAATTCCTGCATTTTTAGTTTATAGGGGTTTTTCAGACAGATTTTTTTATATTACATGATAGTCTCGCAATGTATCAAGTACCACAAAATTGTGAGATTCATCACGATACCTTACTCACTGCGCACAATGTATTGTAATAGTATTATATTGTGAGTTAACTCTTGATTTACGTAACTATGGGGAAGTTTTTAACCATCAGGCCACCAGGAAAACATCACATCACTCTTTAACACTGGTTTCAAGTAAGTCTAACTGCTGAGTCAAGCTTTAAAGACTGAAGTCCTTATTGCTCTGAAAATTTTGACCCAGCAGAGCTTTTTAAGGAAAAAATTACCACCTAATGCCCGTCATTCACACTCTTGTTCAACTGGTTTTAGAAGGATAAGAAAATATGGAGGAATCTGTAGTCGGCCCACAAACTAATTCTTCTTAAGTCTGATGAAATGCTTTTATATTATTTAAAAACTACTAAAGTTCAGTCAAGTCCTACAACAAATTGTAGCTGCAAAACCAAAAGAGGCCATGCCTGCCATCATTATCGAGCTTTGTTAACAGTAATTCCCTCATGCTTGTGACCTGATCCCAACTGTCCATCATTGGTGCATATCATTAAATGCGAGCCATGATGCGCAGTAATTTTGCCCATAATTCCTCCTCATCAAGAGACAAAGACGAGAAAGAAACAGAGAGCAGGGGAAAGAATTTGGTTCCTTTGTGCCATTGGCATGGCGGCTTTGAAGCCTACAGAAGTGGAAGTGAAAGGGATTGAACTTGCTCAGTGAGGCTTGTTCCAAAGGATGGAGTTGCACAAATTACCCCTCATGACCCATTTGTGGGTGTGTTTATTAACCCTGTGTACAGTATTTCCCTTTTGGTTTGTTAATGGGCAGCAAGTACGTTGCTAGATCGCACATGTCCGCATCACCACTGCTCTGGTTTTAGTAAATTCTTTGCCTAATAGCTGCACGGTTGTGCTGCTGAGATAGGGTAAAACCTATTTGGGCATGAGGCGGAAATCTGGAAAACCTATGACCACTCTTATGGATCTCATTTGACGGCAGACTCCCAGAGGGTGGTCGCTGGCATGGTTTACTTTCACAGGCGCATGCTTCCATTTGTCATTGTTATGCTAAACACTGCTTTGGTATAGAGGAAATTGAATTAAGGAGCCGTCCAGCAGCAGTCTTGTCCTTATCATTTTCATCTGCTTGATCAGAAACACATTGAGTTCCCACCAACAGAGGGTCAGAAAGTCACGTAACCTCAGGCGGGCAACCATTTCCTGAGCACTCCATCACGGACAGCGCCTGCTGGCTCTTGGCCATGATGTAACATGTAAATAAGGAGTAATTTACTCGAGGCTTAGAGTAGTAATGCTGCTGAGAATCTATTGTTTACAACTGTACATACAGGAAGGGTCACAAGAGAGACACTGGTCATTTCTTAAGATATGTTGCTTACAATGTTGCTTAATGTGTCAATTTAGTTTTTTTAAGCTGTGAGCATGTGAAATTGATTCACCCCAACTGTAGATTGTAATGAGGAGGCAACGGAAAATTCACTGACATTATTAAAAATCTGAAAGTAAAGGTAAAACCAAAATTACTTGTATAAACAGACACTACTGGTTTTTTTTTTCTATTTACCTGTTTTTGCCCCCTTTTTTTTTTTTCTCTGAGATGAATGTGAGCACAACCCATATTTTATTAAAGCTAGGGAAGGCAACCTCTGGAGATCAAGCTAGCTGTAGCATGAGGCTCCTAAGGAAGCAACTCTGCACCCTCCCCTTCCTGTTTTTGCCCCAACTCACTTTTGGTTTAGTGTCGCTCTCTTTTTTTAAGCGCAGTTTACACCAATAATTGACAATGAGATGAAGCGGTAGCAGAGAAAGTTGCAGCGAGGCAAACTGGTCCATTTCAGCTCAACTTAACTCTGCTGACGGTGTCGTCTGCAACTCAGCTTGTCAAGTCGTCAAAGGCCAGTTTTAGAGCGTAAGGCACCTCACTTGTTTCAACAGCCAATCAGCTCATAGTGACGTAATCTGTCATTAAGTAGCTTAGTGTAGAGCAGCCAATAGAACCACACTGTGCTCTGAAATTACCCATGATTGGCTGAAAAGACCCCATCACTGTCTTCATTTTCTGAAGCCTGAATGCAGAGAGAAGTGTAATTTTCTGTCAGACCACCTGAATTACAATACGCAGAAAGATTACTACAGAATTTTTTCCCAATGACGCCAAAAATAAACTGCCTACCCGTGCTTTAAGTTATAAGTATAAGGTGACTGAGGGAATGGACAAACAATATACCAAAGTGTAATTGTTTCTAATGACATTGATGAATAATTAAATTAAAGTGGTATGAGAAAGTGCTGTGACCCGTGACATCAGCATAAGATGAATAAGACACAATGTTGGAAACATGCATGTATTGTCAATATGAATCTTTTTTTTTTTTAGCTTAATGTAAGACACATGCTATTTTTGACATTTTTCTAGCGCACATTTGTAATTCTTAAATCAGATGACAACAAAGTACTCTGTATTCTGTAAATATGGTAAACATTTAAGGAAGAATGTGGAAGAAGTGGAACACCTGAAATGGATAGTATGAAGCAGTGAATTCAAAAAGTGAAAAGGCAAATGCAGCTCTTATAATCATACAACACATCAACATATTAAGACTTGACAGTGCTACAAAAAGGATGGAAAGGACACATTATACTTGACAAAGTGAGTCGGCTTGATTTTAGTTCCCCAGAGTTGTTTCACATTTAATACCTGAGCAGGATTCAGATTGTTTTCTCTGCCTCGTTGGGACAGACAAATTCATATTACAAGTAAAGTGCAAGAAAGAAGACTTTCAGCTGTGCTGACACAGTACTGGACATGTTGAGGCTAGGAAGAAGGAAAAAGGGAAAAAGGAAAATAGGAAAATAATACAAAACAACAACAGCTGATGGGAAAGAAAATCCTCAACCTTCATTGAGGTGAGCTGCAGACTTATTCTGTGGCACTATAAGGATTAACATAAGAGCTTGCAAAAAGGCACAACTCTGCATAAATGTCTAAAATATGAATTGTATCAAACATTCACAATGCTTCCAAATTGTTGATTCACCATGATTGTAAACTTCTGAAGTACTTGATTTGAAGATATAAAAACAGAAAGTAGACCAAAAAGAAAAAAAAAATTACAACTCATTCATCTTGTCTTCATTGTCTCTGACGCTCCTGCTTGAAGGTCACAATGAACTTCCAGGCTTCAACATAGTGGCAGAGGAGGATCTCGTCCGGGAAGAATTCCTCGACGTCAGGTGGAATGTCCAGATCTTTGCGCTCCATGTACGACACCAGTGTGTCTTTAAGGCTTTTAAGAGAAAAAACACACACTTAAGACATACACGATTCTACCGTTTTTCCTTTGCTCTCTTAAATAATACTACCTAGCTATTATATATATCGTTACCACACTTTAATGAGGATGACTGAGCTTTAAAGAATTATCAATAGAGAAAGATGCTGAGTTAGTGGCTATGTTGCTTGATATCAGCATTTAGGGCTGATGTTTCGACTTCATGGGTTCGTTACAGAAAGAGTTTTCTGTAACTGAGTCCAAATTCAAAGAAATTTGTATAAAATGACATTTTGCCATGACTGCCATTTCCCATTTGCAGGGAGCCAACTCAGATCAAACTTAACCTCACGTTTTTTTTGCAGCTTGCTAAATCCTGCCAAGGTGACTCAAAGAGGAAATGGAACAACAACCACTTTGTTTCAACTAAGAGCCTTAACGCACAACACAGTGTATTATATTTCATTTTAAAAGCAGAAATGTCTTTCAGTAGTTCACATGATTCATACTCTTAAAATAAGGAAACTTGAGCAACATTTTTTTTAGTCTTTTAAGAACTTATAGAAAAGTGCAAAGGTTTGAAAATCAAGTTAATTTAACAATAATAAAGAAGCTTTACCCCCAGTTAGGCTTGTAGGTTTCGGTTGCGTCGTGTTTTTTAAGAACCAGCACAAGGAACTCGTGCATCTCCAACAGGAAAGCGTCGGCGCTGTTCTTGGAAAAGAAACCAGTCAGCAGCCTGTGCTCATCCTCACCCAGAGCCTGTTTGTACTCCTCTGAGACGCCCACAAACGGATCCTGGAGAACACAGGAAACACAAAGGTCAAATAATTGTAATAATGCGGCACATTCAAACCATTATTTCCACCTCTGTATCTGTGTGCTCTGTGACGTCTTACCCTCTTGAGACGCAGCAAATTTTCTGATTTGAGTGAAGCCAGCAGCTGCCACAGAGACACACAATGCCTCAAACAGCACATGCTCAGAGCCTGTGGGCGAAACAGGGAGGACATTAAGTTTTATCTAATGTCCAGCACATAAAAAAGACCCAGGTCAGTTCAATTCAGTTAATAAAGTTGCCCTCAAAAACACATTTGGCATATTGTTTGTATACAAAGTAACAAGTTTTGTTATCTTGTGGAGGTGAGTGAATGTCAACAGGATAAAATAACCGGTGTCTGAGATAGGCTAACCTTGAGGATATGCGGAGCCATCTGGTTTTCCATCTGCAGCACCTCCTCCAGGTAGCAGGACAGCTGCATGTGAGGCTCTCCCCCAGTCATGGCGAGGAAACCAAGGGCCACTTCCAACGTGGACAAGGCCTCACATACCTCACTGTAAGACTGCAGCTCTCCAGCCACGGCTAACAGGGTGAGAGTCTGGAGAGGCTCCTGTTGGCGTGCAGACATGCAAAGGCCACGTGTTTAATACTATGTAATGAAATAATGAATAACGTTCCAGTGAGACTGTTACATCACAACTTACCTGCTGGACTTTAGCTTTTACATCCCTCAGGATAATCTCATAGTTGCGGTCTTGTCTGTTCACCAATGTTGGAATACCCTAAACGAGGAAAATGGTTTTTAACAAGTTGTAAAAAAAACAGGAGTTGGTTTTGGACAAAAGTCACTGTTCTTTTTTACTCCTTTAACTCACATTAAGAGTGATGAGAGGTTTGCCCAGCAGGAAGCGGGAGACAATCTGCTGCTGGATCTTGGGCAAGTCGTACTCATGGAGAGTTTCCTGGCCTCTCTCAATGCTGTACTGGGAGTTGGACAGAACCAAAGGCATCAGGTCCCTCTCCAGCTCATACCGGATCACATGCAAGTCAGTCAGGTCTGCAGGGCTCACTTTGTAGCTGGAGAGAGGGGCAAACAGACCAAGTAGTAAATCAACAGTATTATAGGAGCATATCTGCTAAATGATATTTTCATTTTCACCCTTTTCTGGCTGTAATTCGAAAACTGTATCCATGCATTTAAAAAAATCTTAGTAAAACTGAAATGCACAGTTGAATGCATTTGGAGTAAAAGTTCACTTTGTCCTCATTCAATCAAACCAGCACATTAAATGTGGCATGAGCGCCCTCACCTGGTCTCTTCTCCAGTGTGTTTATCCACACAGTACACCAGGTCATTGTGCAGGGCAATCAGGTAGCTTACGAGGGCTGTAGAGCACAGGCCCAGGCCCTGTCGCCGTGGTAACAGCACCTTAAAGTCACTGTTAGTGTCCAGGTCGTTTTGGCACAACTCAGCCGGGATCTTAATCTCTCCTGAAGGACAGAAAAAATTTAACTCAAGTCAGATCACGTCCTTGGACAGGCAGTGTTTGTGTAATCAAGCGATTCATGTGTGTGTGTATGTGTGCAGTTATTGTTGTTTACCATTAGTTGCCAGAGACACTCTGAGCTGATTCCAGGTCATCAAGAAGATTTTGATTTTTTCTGTATACCAGCCTTTCAGAGAAACTGTACACATAAAGAAGTAAAAATAAGACACTAAAAATAAGATGTAGTCGTTCACATCAGTGGCTTGTGCGTGTGGAAGACATTTTGCTCTTTTAAGAATACTCAATCATTGTCTCTGTCCAGGAGACAACTCACTCTTTGGCAGGCAGGGTTTTGAAATGTTTGTTGCCAGCAATTTTACTATGACATTTCCGAGAAAGAGGTAATTAGGAACTGCGTGGAACTCTGCATCTCTTGTGGAAGTGAGTCATACAATCGAATAAGCTGAGAGTGGCTGGTGTGGACAGTTAGTTTCGGTACCTGCTTTCTGACTGCGCAGGAATTCGTCAATGGTGCCGTAGCTCAGCTCAGTGACGTTCTGAAACTTCTTGACCAGATCTCTCTGGAGTGCGAGGATGTCAGGGAGGTTCTTCACCAGTCGGAGCTCTGCTTCCTAAAAAAAAAAAAAAGTTAAAAAAAGAGGAAGAAAAATAAAAAAGAACTCATGCCACTGTGGGCTGTTCAAATAACCGCTTGTTCGTCATAAACTGGTTAAACAAGTGAAAATCAAAAGCTTGTCCTGCCACATTTTTTTCTACATGTGCACTCTTGTAGTTTGTGCCAACTGTTGTTGCAGACAAAGGGATGTGATTTCTGGCAATTATGAAACCTAAAACTAACAAATCAAACACTTGTATGACCCTGATTTCCCGAAACCTTTGTAGTTCCTTTAAACATGGGTGTCACTGATGATTTTAGAGCTTTATTTGTTGCGTCATAATTTCTAATACATCATCATTCTTTGAATTTGTGTTTTTTACACTGGGGTTTTCTCAAATCAAAGGACAGCCAGAGTAACACTGAAGTCAGGAATACTTTAAAAAGGTTACCTTCTTGGTAAAAAATATCTGTACATAATATCTTGAACTGATAAGTAATTTTAGCACCTTTTACGATTTTTATCTGTTTAAAAAAAAAAAAAAAAACAGATGACAAACATTTTTTTCCACCCAAAAATTCAGTTGGACGTCTTTCAGCCCTGAGTACAGTCAGCAGTCTGATTCACAAGCTATGTCCAACCTTCACCTAGAAGGAGGGGCAGCTTGAAAAGGCTAAATACAGGGCAAACTAACTTGCTAATCAGTCACTACAGTTTAAACCTTAAACTCTGTGAGCGCATGGCAACAATTGATGAGCATTCTAATAAGCCGATGAAATCAGCTTTTTCCATCTGGATTTGGGCAGTCAGACTCCAAGACATAAAGGTTTTGTGCTTTTTTTGTGAATGAATAAAAGTCAATCTGTCAAAGTTAAAGCAAAGTTAGACATTTTCTATTCTTCAGATAAGTGGTAGCTTCCCAATAGCCTGATGTAAGCAGGACACAGGATTCCTTTATTGTCTTTTAAAGTGGACTTGCAAGTTCAGTAACTGTTCTCCTACCTTGTGCAAAAACCTCCAGAGTACAGGCAGGGTGTCTTTGCCATCGTTCTGCTCTACAATGTGTGTGAGGCTCAGCAGAGACACTTTCTCTCTGCAGCTCCACACGGTGGAATGATGGATTCGAGAATTTGGAGGAAGTGAGGACAAGAAGAGACGAGGATCACCAAACAAAAGCCTCATGATTGGACTGGCAGAGATGCGAGAGTCAGCCCGGATGAATGTGTTTACACCCTTAAGGTGTCTATCCAAGTGCTGTGGAGAATATGATACAGGAAGACAACATAATGTCAGCAGAGTTTTTCCGAACAGACGAAACTGTTTTCTGAGATTAGATTACATGTTTTATTAGTTCTTTTTATGAGCAAACACAGTTAAAAGTAATTCTACCTTCAGCTGAGGTGTGATGATGGAATTGCTCACTTCCAACTCCCATCCATTTCTGGCTTCTTTGGTTGAGAGCAGATTGTCATAGGGAACAGGCCCTGAAAAGAGAGACCAGTTGTGTTTAATAGCAGAAGGTGATCTAAAGACTGAAGTGTTTAATTTTTGGAGGAATTACTATAATAATTTAATGTACTCGCATTGTCATTTCAACATGAAACATTTACAAAGCTTGAAATTACAATGCAAAGGAAATCCTGACCCAAAAATCCTGAATTTATTCAATGAATGACTTTAAATTACTGTTCTAAAACTTTTATGTGGTTAGTACAAAAATTGATGAAAAAAAGCCCACACAGTTTTGACCAATAGATGGCACCCCTTCCTCTCCTTTCTCATTTTCTGTTATTGACCTACAGCACTTAAATTAACAGCAACAAGGTGGGAGACAGTTAAGAGGCCACAAACATAACAAACAAGATTCACTTCCTTTATAATATAGGTGAAAACAGTAACATAACTGCAATACATTTGGGGGCATGGGTTGGAAATACATCTCTGCTAACTTTTTTGGGGTATCTTGATGTCTCCCCAAATAGTGACACAGCAAATCCTAGTTTTACAGTGGGTTTTTTATTAGTTGTTCCTTACATTGTTGTTGATGTTGGGGTCCCAGGAGGCTGTTAATGAGCAGGTGAACAGTGCTGACTGTGTCATCTGTCCCTTTACCAAGAGATCTGATGAGATGTTTCAAGTCCTTTCGCAGGTGAGCAAGTAGAAATGGACCTGGTTCAAGCACTTGAGGTTTGATGATGGCAGAGATTGACTAGAAACACAAATTAAGAGAATTTCATCAATTGTTTTTTAACAGTAGAATAGTGGGGTTTATAAGCTTTTTTTTCCCTATTTTTTTTTGGCCAGACCAAAGGCAACTGCCCCAGGAACATGCCAGGGGGGCTTACTGGCTGACTGACTGACCCCAGTAGTGAGTGACTCCCCATTGCTGAAACACCCATGCATGAGTGAAGTAGCAGATCAAATCACACTCCAGAACTGAAGGTGGCACTACCTGGCTGGATGCCAAATGCCGTGGAAGAAGAGGGAGAAGAGCAGCGATTTCATTCTACACTTCAAAAATGAAGTTGTGTTCCTTTGTGAAGAATATCTTCCTGAGTTTAAGACGCTTTTTGTAATGTGTTGTACAAATGGCAAACATTCGCAACATTGTGTGCGTACGGCATCTGCTGTAACGTTACAGCTATGATTATTGCAATGCTAATGTAAAATAGTTCGTGTGTTGCGCAGTCATTGGCTTAATTACATTTCTCATTATGATGGTGCTGGCACTATTTTCTGAAACACAAATAACTGATAGCATGACAGGGTTATGTAGCTGTGGCAGCATGCTAGAAGTGCTACAATCCCATTATAATAGCAAAAATGGCATGTTAGAATTCAAGTATTGTAAGCAACTAACTTGGATATGATTACCACTGCTATCATGTAGCAATGTTTGCATGCTGCTAGCAGGTTAGCTTGCTGTTAGGATGCCAGTAGCATGTGAGAATGCGAACATAAGAGGCAGGGAGAGAGGAAAACAGATGATTCCCAATGGCAGCGGATTACAACTCAACATCCAGAGTGTAAGTCATATTAACAGCATCTAAGATGTTTTTGTATTGCATACATCATAAAACCTTGAATTTATAATGACTCACTAAAGTCAATTAATGAATGTGAACGTCATAGTGCTTATTATGCTGCAAACCACAGCTGCCTTGCTTCCGCAGGTGTTTACAGACCAGTCATGGCATTATGGGAGCCATGTTGACGTGCAACCACAAGAGAGCTTGTTTGGGGTCTTCGGGAGTATAAGCATTATTAACCGATATATGCGCTAATCAGCACACATAGAGGTGTACTGTGGTAGTGGTGTCACTTAACGATCCATATTGGTTTTATATCAGACAGTAACAAAAGAACTGCTGTGCTTAAGCTTCTGCTAAGTTTTGCTTTGGGGAATGTCACTTTCAGCAGATGCAGGTAAATATATTATAGCAACTAAAAAGGAATAGAGCCACCGCCACCACCATAATAAGAAATGCAGGAGTACTGTAATAATCAATTATAGCTGTAACGTTATGGCAGATGTCATGCAAACATGGTGTTGCTTGTGTACGCCTTTTTTGCAACACATTAGGAAATCGTCATAAACTATGTTGCTTAAATCAAAGAGTTCAGCAAGATAATCTTCATAATACACAGACAGTGCTGTGCATTAACATCAACACATATTCCAAACTTCCATATATCCAGCCTAGTCTTGTTTTAACAATTATAGTATATTACTTTTTTTTTCTTTTTTTTTTTTTAAATATATTACAGTTTACCTGTAGGTTGCTGCAGGCACCGAGCAGCATGGCCATGTGAGTGAGCATGCGGACAACAGTGAAGGGGACGGGGGAGATGTTCTTTGTGTCCAGCATGTCTGGATTGTCCCTGCGACTGGGGTCGCCGAGGATGTGGCCTGTCTGAGTGCGGTCACCCCTGTTTGGAGGTCATTGACAAATAATTACTCATTAAAAAGAAAATATACATTTAAGTTACTTTTTCTGCCTTACATTTTTTCATAGGGTTGTTCTGATACTGCAAATATGCACCAATCCAATACCACACAAAAGGAGATGCTGCTACTCTTGAATGGTGTGCTGTACAACTGTAGGCTTAACTTGACTGATTTTTTTTCCAGCAGAAACATTCAATATCCACACAAGGCAAAACATTTCAACAGCTATATATTAACATCCTAACAAGGTTAGTAGTATACAGCTGTCAGAAAATACTACTAACCAGTATGTATGGTTTTTCAACACACTGGTATTAGATTGTTACTTGGTATCGGTATTAGAATTGATGTTGAGAAGCTAAAAATAGTAACCAAGTTAAAGATCACTTACTGCAAGTGAACAGCTTTAAATTCCGCCACAGCCCGGTGGTTTTCTCCTCCAATCTCAGCACCACAGTCCAAACAATGACTTCTTTCCATGGGCTGCCCACACTAGAAAATTAAACATAACACAAATTTTTTATCGTTTAAAAACAGTAAAAATAAAAAAATCTAAAAAGACATCACAATCTTAGCATGAGTCAGACTGAAAATAACATACCTCTCCAATGGTGCACGGGTGACCATTTCGACAATCTATTGCACAAGCATATCAAACATTAGATTACTAAAGAGGTATTAAGGGTGGCTTCGCAGAATCTTTAAGGACATTTCAAACATGACAGTATTTACGGATTTTGGTTATTGTTTTTTTCACTTACGATACCAATGCAAATGTCCCATTGCTTGTTGAGCCACAGCCAACATGTCATCCGCCATGGTAGGCAAGAAGGCTCTCTGTGCAAACAGATAAATATATTCAATTCGCTTCAAAGAAGAGGAGGCCTAGTTTCTTACAATGAAAGTAGCTGAAAAATATACGTACCTGCATGTTGGCAGGTGCCATTGCCAGGTGCTGCAGAGGAGCCAAGATGCCCTGGTTTCCACACAGCAAGACAGCAGCCAGATGAATTGTTAAGTCCACCAACACACACTGAGCACCAGAAGCCTGGGGACGAACATTCAGCAGCTGAAGTTGGTTGGTAACCAAAGCCTTGGCGAAGGCCTTCACCTCTGGGTTTGCAAGGAACTTGGAGGTCTGGATGTAGGCCACCAAAGCCTCCACTTGCTGTGGGTATGAAGACACATAAACAAATGTAGCACAGACAGAAAAGGTCAGTAAATACTTACACCACTTGTACTAGGTAGATTCACTTTAAATGTCCCCTTTGTGAGCAGAATATATCTAGAAAACACCTTGACATGTGACAGCTCATACAAGAGCAGCTCAGTAGGTCATAATGGAAAATGTTTACCTCAGGCTTAGGATGGAAGCTCACATTAGCTTCTCTGTACAGAGTGGTGACCTCTCTGTACAGTGCCAGAAGAAGATAAACTGTTGTCCACTGCGGTAAACATCGACACCCCTGTTAAGAAACCGCAAAGAGCAACAAAATACTAGTGTAAACACACACATCCTATACAAGCATGCTTTTGCGGACGAAATGTGATGTAACATTACCTCACATATCTTGTCCAGCCCGGTGACTTTGCCTTCCATCACCACCTTTGCAACAGCATCTCTGATAGTCTTGTAGTGCTCCCCACACACAAGATACTGATCTATTGGAGCAGCTTCTTCGCTCTGGGCATAATGAGAATTGAACCACAGTTTTTAGTTACTGCTAGAATTTCATTTTGAATCAAATCTTTATTTGGGCACTAACATTAAAATCCCAAAAGTGCATAAATGAACCTTTTCTAGAATTTCTTCAGGGAAGAGCCAGCTCATCACATCCACTCTGAGGAGTTTCAGGACAAACTCAACTCCATACTGGCTGCAGATTTTACGGATCAAGTAGACACGGTACCAGTTGTTCCCACTGCGCCGACACAAGTTTAACACACTGTTCAGGAAGTCTGTGGTTCCACTTTGAGAACTTTTTCCAGACTCTGTTTTTAAAAAAAAAAACAATAAAGAGAATGCCAGTTTGCTAAAATAAATACATTCTAAAGAAAACAAAACATTTTAAAATATTATTTTTCAGCACAGATAAGTGGGCAGCAAAGGTGAAACTAATACATTCATTCCTCCAATGACACACCTTTGGCTCTCAGTTCCTCTACGATGAGGCTAGCAGCCATATCCAGGTCCATACGCACTCGGGCCACTTGCTGCAGATACTCCACAGTGGCTGTTTCAGTAGACTGTGACTGCAGGTAATCTGTCAGGAAGGTGCTTTCACTCCGCAGACACACCTGCTGGTCTGCAGTGGACCTGAACTGCAACTTTTCAAACATGGAATCCTAGAGAAAGTGGATATAACCTATGAAAATAATCTAGATACTACTACTCTTTTACCCAGCACATTAACATTTTACTCATCAAAACAAGTTAAACAAAGGAAAGGCTTTATTTTAAATACTGAATTGAGTCAGAATTCAAGTGTACCTCCAGGCAGTTAATGTACAACAAGTACAGTTCAGTTTTGTCCGTCTCCTCCAAGATGTTGCTCTGCTCAACTGCCACCAGGTGCTGCTGCAGGTAATCTTTAACTTCATTAAAGCTAAAGAAACAGTACAATTTAAACAAAAATGAGAAACACTGCAAAAATGTTAGTACAGCACATAATTATGCTCTATGAAATGTGCATTTCACCTGTACTTCAGCAGGAGTTTGAGCACGACAGACCGAATCACCGGATTTTTATCCACTGAGTCATCAAATGGGGACAAAACCTTTGTGAGTGTTTTTCGTTTACCTAGCAAATGAACACAAACAAAAAACACAAACACAAACAAAACATTCAGAGCTCACAAAACATGTGTAAGAAGGGACATGGTTGTGCACATAGACAAGTGACAAGAGTAGCAACAGTGTCCTACATCTGAGAATGGGGACAGTGTCAGCCTCCACCATGAGGAAGGACAGCAAATGGAGAATGATATCTTGACAGGGGGGGGAGTTGTCCTTGAAGCACACAGTGGACACCAGGTCTATGAAGAAAGCATTGCACTGCTTCCTGAAGCGAGCATGCTGGTTGATTAAAACCCTGAACAAATCAAGAAATACAGGTAAGAGTTCAACACAAGCAGGATTTACATGACATGATGCTTCCTCAGACCTGTAAAGGGACAGGGGACCAGCACAGGGTATATCGAAAAGATTTTGTATGTATAATAAAAACAAATTAACATCAGTTCTTGTATTTTCAATCCACGTGTAGTTATGAACCTCATGGCATCTGAGGGAACCATGGGGAAGTCTTCATTAACTGGCTGCATGCAGAGGGGACAGTACATTTGACCAGGACCCAGCCACTGTTTGATACAAGCCACACAGTAGATGTGATCACATGGCAGGCAGAGTGGATCTTTTGGGTCTCCCATACACACTGGGCACAGTGTAAGACCAAACCTGAATAAAACATAAACAAAAGATGACAAATCAGGGTTTGAGGAAAAGCGCACTAAAGATTCGGATAAAATGGAAAAGATATAAAACACAAACTCTACCTGAAGATGCGTTCGACAGCTCCATCTTTGCAGGTTTTCAGCAAAGCTACTACTGCCTCAAATACCTGTCGAGTTTTGAGGTCTGAGTTCTTCTCCAGTATCTTGACAAAAGAACAGATGTAGTATGACTTACAATGGAGTAAATACTGTGAATATTGTGGATGCAGTTTCATGGGAATTCACTATCTATCTCACAAAAACTGAAGTAAGAACAAAGAACTATGGTTGTGCGATATGTTGAAAATTTCAAACCACCCACCGTCAGCCCATCAACCAGCGATAGCTGATATATTCGCACAAGTGTGCATCAGCATGTGCAGTGGGGTAGTTAACAGTGTAAAGCCTGCATTCCTCAGTGGGCAAGGATTTAGTGAATTCATGGCTGAAAAATGCAGATAGGAAATGCTGTGCGCCGCATTTAATTTTTGGACTCCCGTATTACCATCACATATAATTATTATAATTCTCAATTCTTCAAGCGCAAGTAGAGCTGCAGGGCTCCTCAACTTGCTTGGGTAACTTACACACAGAGCCTCCCTTCACAGGCAATCTACTTGCATTTCTTTGCACCGGTGAGTTTTGCTTCTCCTCGACTCCTTTCTTATCACAGTTAGAATTCCTATTTTTGGCACTTAAAGGTTTATTATTTCTGAAGCAAAACTTTCAATGGCGCAGATCATTAATTTAGCAAGATTAAATGTCAAAAAGACCAAATTATCAGCCCCAACAAACCACACTTTGATATATTTGTCCAATCGGCATACCCTATAAAGAACCCAGACTAACCTGGCCAAGTCCTCTTGTATGCTCCAAAACTAAAGGTGCCAGCTTCTTCTCTACCTCCTCAATGCCCAACAACATGTGCTCCACAAACAGAGAGAGAGAAAAAATCCGGTTCCATCCAGCTCTAAGAACAAAGAAACAGAAAGAGATTACTTTTCAACTTAATATAGATAAATATTACCTAAAGGCAACCCAAAAACCTCAGTATTTACATCTGTCCCTCGTGTTCTATGTCATTATTTTTTACTGAGGCTTAACTTACAGGACTCTGACGACAATGGCCTTGCTTCTCTCTCCATAACGTCTCACACTGTCCTCTGAGCATATCAGTTCAATGGGGACCTGGAGTTTTTTGACCTGTCGGAGCCAGGCTTGTCGTTGGTCATCATTATTCAGGAACTGGGGTTCCAGGTATTCCACACATGCAAAAGCAGCATACACATCAAGTACCTTGGAGACAGGAGGAATATTGTGTAATTAATACAGTACCTCTAATTATTTTTATTTCTTTATTTTCTTGTTTAGTTAGTAGGTGCTGATGCACCCTAACGCTGGTTGCCACCACCATACAACAGAAAAAATTCATTCATTCATTATCCATAACCGCATATCCAGTGTCTCACACATTCATTCATTTGTTGCAGCCCGCCACAATATCAGCATTGTCCGCCACGAAAAGAACTTCTATTAACAGAGCTGCGCATCCTGTTCAATCACTCAGACAGCACAGCAGTGAATAATATCACAATGAAGACACAGTGGATGGCAATGTGGCTTTTAGTTTATCAGTAAAACCAGCGAAGAAGAGGAGCTTCCTATTGTCTCAGAGGCAGGAAGTAAACAGGACTTATGTATGGAGATATTAGCCACTAAATTGAAGAGAGTTGGAAAGTCGGAAAGACGAAGTGAATGTACACGCGTAAGCGCTGACAACAAGTTGGTGGCAGCAGCTCAACACCAGCGAAGCCATTAACCCAGCTGCATTCTTAAAAGGCGAAGACTCAACACAGTTTAATCATAGCACCTCGCTAATCGTAGAGCTAATGCAGCTAACGGCTACGCTTGCACTGAGCAACTGCATGCGACCTCTTTCTGGTAATTTAGCTGTTGTCAATATTGATTACGTATGTTAGTGTATTAGCATTGCAGTTAATTTTGTACTCTGACACTTTATGTTGGGAAAGTATTTTGTTTTGCAAACAGATCTGACACTAACCTGGTTCAGCCCATAGTAATCACATGATTTTTCTTTATTGATTACATGTGAAAAAAAAAGTTACCATCCATACTGGCAACAAGCATTATGTTAGAGTAGTTACAGACAGTGAGACTCAAAACCAATGAAATGTCGATCAAGTAAATATGAAGCCTATTTTTTCATCATGTTACATCTAGACCGCGACATATGAACATGTATCGTTAAGTTTTGTTTTCGAAGCAGTGGGTCTCAGTCAAAGTTAAATAGTGTTGCTTTAAAGTAAATATGTGTGTCAAATTCAAAAATCTTTAATGAAGAACATTAACATTAGTAGTTACAATTCTTAACAGTCTTCAGATCTTACCAGTTCGACTCCCTCTCTGGAAAGATGATTCTTCAAGAGGTGCTGTGTCACCTGAGGCTCAATGCAGATCATTCTAGAGAGGTTCTGCAGTCGGTTCTTAAACTCATGATAAGCAGCATGGACCCATGGAAGAGATGTCACTGTTTCCCCAGCATTAAGCTGCAATCGCAGCTCGTTGACACAACAGTTCAAGGCACCACACAGGAGCTACAAAGTCAAATAACGTGCATTAGTACACACATGCACACACCATCATACAGATGAAGTGGGAAATTTAAGGGCTGTAAGTATTACAAAGGAACAACCTGCAGATCTTCCTGGCAAGTCACATTCATTGTCATGCAGATGAAATCTTGGAGGTAGCGATGAAAAAACTCCATCTGCATCTCTGGGTCTGCTTTATCAATGTACCGTCCAAGTGGTGTCTTCCAAAACAACTCAGCAAACTCAATTTGAGTTTGGCCTTACAAACATACATAGTGCATTTAATGTAAAAGCAAAAAGTCAAAACATCATAGTGGTGTAATGCCAATTATGGAGGCACCTGATAACAAACAGGTCATTACCTTCATGTTGAAGTACATGAACCCAAAGTTCTTCAAGGTAGTTCTTAATCCTCCAACTGAAGGGCATGCTGCAGCTCATGTTCCTGTCTTGAGCGATGTAGTTCTGTACAAGGATTGTTCTTGTCTCAGAGCTGTGAAAATAGAAAATAACCAAAGTTTTAAATCTGCAAAATTAACAGTTTGTTAGATAGTAGGAATTTGGTGTCCTTTACACCAACTACAGTATCACAAGCACTTACTTGTGATCTATTTTCAGGTGTGGGATTTCCAGCAGCTTATCATTGCTGAAGATATCTAACCACAGCCTTTTGACAGATTCACTGCAGTCTGTATCCAGCAAGATGTCCAAATTCTGGTCACGGTCAATGACTGAAATCAGCTGTGCCAGGACGGGGACAACCACGGCTTGAACACGCTTCCATAAGGTGTGCCTGTCACAACCATTGAGAATTTGACAGTGCTGTTCCAAACATAGGAATCTATACGCATACATGGGAATGTTGTACTTTGTACCTGATGCACTCACCTAAAGGTGCCTCCTTCTTGCAAGGCATCAATGTTTGAGGCCTCCTTAATGACCCAGTTGCTTTTGGATGCAAAGGTGTTGTCATGAGTTGCCAGTAATGAATGAAGATGCCTCTTCACAGTTCCAAGAAACTCCCCTAAAAAGAGTTGAATAACAGAATGAGCACTGAAACCATAACAAAAATAAAAAACTGAATTAGAGGTTATGTTAACTACCTTTTATTTCATCACTGTCATTGAGGAGCGTCAGTAGGATCTCAACTCTCCGAGTGCTGCGGAAGCCACCTTCCACCTGGTCCCTCAGCATGCCTACTGCACTCTGCACACAGCTCCGCACTAGTGCTGTAGTGTCCACAACATTTTCACAGCCCTGCAGCAGGAGGACACACTGGTCAAGAAGTAGTGTCACAAGTAAACCAGAGTAATATAACTTATTTGCTCTTTTCTACAATTTGTTCTTTGTTCTATATAATAAGGTATGCACGCAATTTAATTTTAAAGCAAATAAATAAATATTGTTAACTTGTGGTTTTAACACAATGCAAATGATTTAAAAATATGTCTGTACTCACATTTTCCTCTGACTCTCTTTCATCATGCTCATTCTCAGTGTACATATCATCTATCTCCATGGCTGTTGAGAAAATGTTTTTACAATTCAATGCTATAAGAGATTACATTAGAGTAAATTATCTTTGCTAACAATTATTTATAAATCAGTTACCTTCAGGCTGACTCGTCTTTGTTTCAAACATTTGACTGATTGTCATTTTTTGCAAGGCTTTAATGTCAGAAACGATGTCTTTTGACCGTCTGAGGTCATCAATATGAGCTGATCTCCAGGGGCCTGTAAATATCCATGTTTTAGAATATTCTATTACTCACACTTTATGATATAATAATAACAAGTAGAAGTAATCTGCAAGCTGTAGTAACCCGACCTCCATGAAAGCCGACATAGGAAGTCCCTCCTTCCACTCTTGGCAGTCTGGTGATGAAGTAGACAAACACTTTGCTCCCTGTTTCCCCCTGTGTTATCTTGTTGATTTCATTTATGGATGAATACCTAAAAATGAAACTCAGAAACTCAGTGTGTAATACCACACAGTGGTGTACACCCAAGACGCAAAGGGAATATTAAACCTACTTTGCTGATGCAATGAGATTGGCACTGTGAGAGCCATTGTCAAAATCACACTGAATGATGAGGATCTTGTTGCAGGGTCCGGTCTTGCTGCTTCCATTTCTAGCTGTAAGAAAGTTCCTACAAAATAAAAGGAACTGATATTTAGACTGAGACCATATCTTAAGATCATAGGAAGTTTAAGTATATTCTTGCTTATAATTCAGTGCTTTCCTGAACGTAGTTTTTCCTCACAAACATACTGTGACATCACAAGTATCAAATATTTAAATATAATGTTTGCTTTAGTTGAGCGTTGTTTATTGCAGTTCTACATGAGAATGCTAGCAAATTTCAGGTTAATGGTTCACAACTGTTACCAAATGGAAAAAAGAAAAGTCTCCAATATATAAACGAACCTGATTTTTTTCAGGAAGGAGTGCTCCGTGTCAAACTGCTGCAGTGACAGAAGCTCAACACTATGCAACATTTTCTCCAGTGGCTCCAAGTCAGATGCTGTCAGAAGTCTTGAGAAAGTTGTCACCTGTGGTTTCAAATTACAATTATTGAGCCCATTTAAGGACTTACAACATAATCGTAAACAGTATTTGAAACTGGTATGGTACCACAACTTTTAAGATTACCTCTGTGAAGGAGGAGTAGCAATGGACTTCCTGTCTTGTGTGAGCTAAAATAAAGTCAGCTAAACAGCTGCCATTCTGCTCTTCAAAGTAGATCCTTGAAAGAGACTCACTTTCCACTTTTGGAAGCCTTGTGCAGTCCAACCGCACCACTGAGTCTGGTGTTGCACATCTGAGCAGAATAAGTTTAGCTTCATCCAGTACTCTCCTCTCTGGATCCGAAACCTCTGAAATGTCTGTCTGCTTCTCTAATACTTGAAGTATCACAGAGGCACATGTGTCTGAATGGTAGCCAATAAAGACATCTGGTGGTTGGTACTTGTGAGTCTGACGTCCTGTATTTTGACTGCTGAGAGACACAAAAAGTTGCACCCATTTCTCCAGTGCCCCCACTATCATTTTCTGTTCAGTTTTAAGGACAGTGTGGATGTCCAGGTAGTGTTTCTCCAGCCTGTTGATGAGAGGTATTGGGAACTGTTTGTAGACCACCTCTTTTTCTTCGATGACAATTAGCCGAAAGTCTTTATGCACCCTGCATTTCACACGATGGGTTCCAAGTCCAAGGTCCACATACTTCTGTCCCCCCAAGCAGACGTAGTATTGGTTGAGGGCATCATAGAGACTTTCATAAAGGTTCTGCAGGTTTAGGAGCACAACTGTCTGTCCTGTCTCCATGCAGATCTTTACTCTGTTGATGTTGCGACAGATTTGGGTATACTCTTGGTCTTTCGGGAAACTGGATCCAAAGATTATTTCTGGCTGACTATTTTCTGAAAAGAAACTTTGCTGCAGGATCTGTAGGGCTGCATAGTTTTTTGTTAGCACCAGCAGGTACCGACATTCTTCTTCCTGTCCAACTGCCTGAATGTTTTCTCTCACAAACTCAATTGCACTTATGTTCTCAAGGTTAGGTGCCATGTTCAGTCTTTCGATGAAAACAGTCACTACATCAACATCATCCCTGCCACTGAAATTTCTCAACACTGCTTTTACAGTTTCCTCTGTGTTGGGTTTTCGTTGAGAAGCCTTGGCCACTGCAAAAATCATCTTGATTAAGCTGTAATAGTCACGGAGGCCAAAAAATCCTTTGCCTTGTTTGCGGCAGATGTTCAAATAGGCTCTCGCGAAAGGTTGGAAAAAATCTCTGACCTTTTCCAAAACCATTGCATCAGACCTGCAAATGCCTTTGGCACTCTCAATGAGCTCCTTCTCATCAGGGTCACCACGGGACACAAAAATGCCTCTGTTCATCTTTGCAGGGTCTAAAGCCCAGTTGGAGATGCCAATGAACCCAACTTTTTTGTGGGGTAGTGGCTCATCATCAATGCATCCTTCCTCCAGCAGTGGATGAAGAGTTTTCAGTGGCATCTTTGGAGAGTCATCAGCTAGCCCAATCTCATCAAGAACCACAACTGAAATGTACTCATCCAGGTTCTTTCCTTCCTGAAAGCGTCCGCATTGCTTGAATGTATTAATGATACCTTCTGGTGTTGAGTGAGGGCTGCACTGAAAGGAAACCAAATGGACTTGTTTGAGCATTTTGTAGAGGTCAGAATGAGCAGCTTGGCCCTGCATTGCATCTGCCACCAGAGTTTTAGACAAAGATTTAGAACTCCCAGGTTTTCCAACTAAAAAGAGAGGAATTCTTAGTTCAATGCAAAGAACCATCATGAAGACATTTTCTTTGAGGGCACTGTTTCTTGCAATAGTGTCCCCCATTGGCACCCCGCTCAAAAGTAAATCTTGCATGAGTGAGATTTCTTGCATTATTTTTGCCGGGTTGTACGCTGGTGGTAGGCTTTTGCTGACTTTTTTCCTGTACTTCTCCTTTTTTTCTAGGCAGGCATGGTAGCACACTCCTATGGCAATGACTAGAGACCAGAGCACAGGGTCTCTGACCTCAGGCTGTCTCTGATGCCTTTCAGTCTTTTCTGCATTTTGAGTACATTTTGAGTATTCTTCAAGCTCTCTAAACAACTTGACATGATTGTCATAGAACCACACAAAAGACTGCATGCATCGTTCTACATCTCTCAGGCTGACAAAGCTGCATTCATCCTTTCTTGTCCTCATATACTTCTGTGAAGCAGAGAGCACATCAGTGATTAACTTAACATAACTTTGATTGATTTCTTTGTTCACAACCACTCTTTGCACAATCTGCTGGATGTATTTTTTTTCTGTGTGATCATTTAACTGTCCAAAGTCCCACACCAAAGGGATCATGCTGGGTGGCAATGCTTGAACTCTGTAGACTAACTGCCGAAGAGGGATGGACCCAAGTTTTTCATCTGTCTCTTCAGCGCGAACTCTGTACCCAAGGCCAGCAGATTCTAGCCTCTGAATCATCTCATCTGTGTGCTTTCGATAGGGGTTGCATGCTGCAATAATCTGCAATCCACAGTCTGGTGTCAAATTTGCTCCTCTGACTGTCTTGTCACAGAGGACCTCCTTAATGCTGCTGATGGACTCAGTTGTGTTAGCCTCATCAAAGAAGAGAACAGAGTCAAATCCATAGTTTTGCTTGTTAATAGAGGCAATGTCTTCTGCGTCTCTGACTTTGGTATAAATCATCTCAGAAGTTGTCCCTCCATGCACCTTGACCAGTTTCATGTTCTCAGTGGCCACTCCACTTCTCCGCAACTCACAAAGGAATTTGATCAGCCTTGTCTTACCACACCCTGTCTCTCCCATGATAATTACAGGGATTCCACACCTGAACCGCATGTGGATAGCCAGCATCTTCAGTATGTTGTCAGTTGTAAGCTCGTATGTCTCATCAGGATCAACAGGCCACTGGATACCGAGAACATTGCAGATTCGCTCGATTTTCTCCCATCTTTGAAGACTATCAAAGTCCATGTTAAATGGGACCCTCTGTAGCTTCAGACCTTCATACAATGCCTTTGTCATGACATTCTTTTTTATCACCCTTCCAGAGGTGGGCTCAATCGCATCAACAGAGTCTTGCTCATTGGGCCGAAGATGAAACCCAATGAAGGTCATGGACACATGGTCATCATTGAAGAAGATATATGGGTGTGGTTCTGTTTCCCATCTCTTTCGAATCTTAAATGGAGCCAAGTCCTCATCTTGGACACCAGTAAGGTCCACCTGCAGCCTGCCAGGACTCTGGTCAGATATGCTGAGTGATGGAGTGGCAAAGTCTTTTGCCATCAAAATCATGAAGTCAACCACAAAAGTTTTGAATCCAGTTAGTGTGTCTCCAGTGATAGCTGCATCACAAAAAACAGATGTCTCACAGTCTTGCAGTTGTAGGTTAAGGAACCAAGCAAAATTTCTTAGTTCTGCCCAGGATGGGTCCATCATTCCACAGTACATGAGGAACATCTGAAGACATTCTACATGGGAACCTTCAACACCCTGATATGTGAACACATCGAGATCACTGTTGTTATAAAACCTTGTCAGATACTGGTATGGCCGCTGAAAGGCAGCACTCCTGAACTCTTCATCATCCATCAGTGGGTCATCTTTGCAAATAATGATAGGATCTTCTTGCTTCCTCATCTCTAACATTAGAACCTCTTTGGGTGGCCGGCAAAAAATATTTGGAAACACATCCGTAAATGTGCTGTTCACAGTTTGAGCCTAAGCAGAAAACAAAAGAAAACACAACATAGGCACAGAGTTTTTAAGTCAGATGACAGTTGGTTACTGTTAGTGCAAGGTTTGTGAAGAAAATTCTTACCTGCCGTGATGCATTTCTGGTTGTCTTGACAGTTGGCTCCAAAATCTCAATGAGATACAGTTGTTTGTCACTGCACTTCCACATCTTTCCCTCAGAATCCATCAAATAGCGCAGAATCAACAATTTGAAAAGAAACTCATGGAGACCTTTCTGCACCTTTTAAATCACAAAAAGACACTTCCTTAACATCATTCATTATCTGTCAAGAAGACAGATCCTGTTAATTACGCTATATCACACTAAGCTAAGCATTAAACCTGAGACTCATTATTACCGATGATGTGATGTCAAAATGGAACATCATGAGTTCTTTTTCCTTGGGGGTGTTCAACAGAGATTGAAGGACGACATTTTCATCAACACTGGGTTCAATCAAGCGGATACAGTTCAGCTTTGAAGACTTTTTGGTTGAGTGCCTCAGTTTTTCATACAGCCTCTTAATGTAAAGAGATTTACCTGCAATTTTAAAAAAGGTCATTATGGCAGGTACAAACAATCTTGGTGAAATAATCATCAGTAAAATTAATCACTTGAAATAGCTCAGCACTGTAAGTATACGCACCAACACCAGCCCTTTCGGATGAGACAACACCAACGCGCAGTCTGTCTTTGAATACAGCTGCTGCACTACATTGATCTGCTGGAACAACAAAGTGTTTATGAAGGTACCACTGGATCCTCACCAGTGACTCCTGGGGAATCATGTGCAACTTGTATTGGCTGAAGGCTGAAGGAAGGTAGGCATGTTCTCTTTCTGAGCTGCAGATGATGACAAGTTTGTAGTCTATTCTGCTACGCCTTTTCATTCGCTGAAAAAAGTTCTCAACTTTACAGCTCACATCATAAGTTAACAGATCTCCATACAGAAGAGAGTATATCTTCTGTCCCCTGTACCCTGAGCTGAGACAGCGCCTGAGGAATAGCTCCACCTGTTCGTAGGGTGTTGAGGAGTTGCAAAGGAGAACTTCATCATAGGTGGGAAGTGTTTCATCTTCGCTACTCATGTAAATAGAGATGCAAGATGTCAAGATCTCATCGTGTGGGCAAACAATTAGATTTGGTTTTCCATTGACCAGTCCTTGAGGCAGCTGTCTGTTTATTAGATTTTTCATATTTTCGTCAGAAATATCTTCTTCACTCTCATCTTTTTCACTCTCATCTTCTTTGTTGGCCAGTATTTCCAACAGTCTTCCAAGACTTCTCATATCAAGTATTTGTGGAAGAAAATTCTTCATGTCTCTCATATATGCATTCCATATCAGATCAAACTTCTGCGAACCATTTGACTCTACAAGGCTGGGCAGAAGATCCCACTCACTGGTTGAGTCTGGGTCCCCCATTTCAGTTCTTGGCACCACAACGAAAGTCTGGAACTCAATGTCCTCATTTTGCTCTTCTGCTTTGGTGAGGATTTCATACTGCAGTGCATGCCTGACCTGTCTCAAGTCTGTGGCAGTGCAATTTGGCTTGATGAAGGAGAGCATCATGAGAACTTGGTCCTCCACATTAGTCACATTTCGCTGAGTCAGTTTGCTGCACAAGTACACAATCTGCTCAGCTGTGTAGTAGTTCAGATAGTAATGCTGGGATCTCTGTTTGTCCACAAAATCCATCCAATAGTCAAGGCATTTCTCCATCTTCCTGCAAAATTCAGGAAGTTGCTGTTCTATGCTGCCCTCCACAATGACAACACTGGCAACATTGCCCAGGTTAAAGTCCATCATAATGCTGGGTTCCTGGCCATTTAAACAGCAGCTGATTTGTGCTTCCCAGTGTCTGAACAGAGGATTCCCAGCAGCGTAGAGTGCAATGAATGCCTCAGCTAGTCTTTGAACACTGGCAAAAACCTGAAAAAAATGAAATGTACAGTCACATCAAACAGTCTAACTTTGTTAAAATAAATACTTACAATTAAAAACAAATTGTAAAATGTCATGTTAGTTCAACTGTGTACAGCTTTCAATTGATGATTCTATGAGCAGCGCCCTAGTACAACTATTTGCTCTGTTGATGCCAATACACTCAGAGAGGTTTCACACCTAAATAGTATAAGGTCGGAAACTGATTCTGTCCAATTTTGAACTTAAGTTCTCTTTCAATAATACAATATCAATGGTTTGTAATCCCAAGAAATAATCTGTTCTGTTGTTTTCTATATTTATCTCAGCTTTGGAGCCAATGGGGTTGTGCAATAAATGCGAAAATCAATAAAATATCTGAATATGAACACAACTGAAGCAGTCCTCATTTTTAGCTCTGTCCCTTATTAATTTGACTAAAAAAATACTTTCTTGCCACTATATGGTTTTTGTTTTGTTTTTTTTTATTCATTTTTAGTATGTCATTTTTTATTTCAATTCTTGTTATCACTGTGTTTGTTAATGTTTTCAACTGATGTTTCTTTAAAGACAGAAAATTATGATCAAAATTCCTTATGGTTATAATAAAATAAATAATAACAAATATAAATAATAAGCAATGGTACATATAAAAAAGTAAAAGCACTGGCAGTATTACTAGAGCCACTTAAGTTCCTTTTGCTCCAATCTAAATAATTTATGCTTATCAAACAAAAGGAAAACATGTCAGTATACCTCTGCAAAGTGATCTACTTCAGTCTGTCCTTGTTCCCCCTTCCCAGACATAAGCATGAGCTTGTTTTGCAGTTCCCGCAGGTCCTCAAGGGAATAGCAGCGCATCTGCTGACCATCATCATGCTCCTCTGGAATCTGCAGCCTCAGCACGGTGTCAAGACTCAACTGGATTAAAAACAGAAACACACTCTTAAGACATCTGTGTTCTCACAGGCGACATTAGAACTGCGTCGACATAAGGATGCCATCAATTTAGATTATGTCATTTACCTTCTTTACACTTTGTGCACTGATTGAGTAGACACCTTTGTTGTTGATCGTCGTTGCTAGAGAGAGAGATGACAGCTCCACTGACCCATGACTGTCCTTAACAGTCTTCAACCATTCCAAATGACGTGCACTGTCCCGCTGAAAAAGAGATGACATTCAAAATGGTACTGTTTACTATAAGTACTAGGGCTAACCCAAGTCCACTGTCTGTAGGACAATGACATTAATTTGAGTGTTTTACTGTTGGTTTTAACTATCAGGTTTAGTTATCAATATGTGTTTATCACTGTTATCAATGTATTTCAGAGATGCAGTCACTTCAGTAAAATCTTAACCAGCAAGCACTGGTGTATTCCTTGTGAATGTGTAAAAACATCTCATTATCTGGAGTCTCTGCAATTTTAACTTTGCAAATACTGCCCAAAAGAATTAAGTAGGGAAGAAGGGCACCCAAAACTATCCACTTTTGAGTGATTAAATGTTCATCAAGCATCCTTGATGGAGTCATACTGTAGTAGCATTAATAAGTCAGCTAGAATCATTATTAGTAGCTAGTAATGTTCCTAAACAGTGTCATTCTTAAGTAAAGAATTTGGGACAGTACTTAGACCAATAGCTAAACTAAGCTCTCAAATTAAGTTTATTTTAGTTGTATTAGTGTTAGTATAAGTTTTAGCAGGATTAGTAGAGCGTCCTCTTACCAGTTTTTTTGGTAGGTTGCTGTCATTTTCCAAAGCTCTCCAGAGCTTCTTCAGCACTTCTTTGAAGACATTAAATCCAGAGTCTGGTTTAAGCTCATATAGCATTGAGGAGTAGCCAAGGACAGCATCATGGAAGCAAGCAACACGGTCCACATCCATGTCATTCTCCCCCGCAGAGATGGAAGCCAAGTCAACAAACACCTTCAATTCATTGATATCTAAAAATGGAATACCATTTCTATTTAGTGATTTGCCTGAATGAGCTTTACAATACATTTTTGTAATGACCCTGGCAAAAAGTACTCTTACCTTCAAGTGCATCTTTTACCCATTTTACAAAGTGCCCTCTCAGTCCTAGCTCCTGCAGGCACAGTCTGCGGGGCTCAGTGATGTCCACCAGCACCTTTTTTGCCTGCATCAAGTCATTGTCAATTCGACTGAGCTGCTCTCGCTGAAAGTCTGCGTGACTCTGCAGAGGGAAGAGAGTTAGAGGTTAAAGTTACAATTTCCCAAACACGTCTGAGTAGCTAAGAGAGTCATTCATCAATGGCACACATGCATTAATGAAAACTTAGTACAGTGATTTGATAATATCCATCAAATCACTGAACTGTCAGTACACAAATGTAGTGACAGAGATGGACTAATGCCACTTTGAAGTAGCCTGGGATCCTGAATTTTGTCTAGTTCTTTCTTAAACAGCCACTTAAGCAGATGAAAATCTAACTAATTTATACAGAAATGTTTACAGAAGGGGGGAAGTATGGAAGTTTTATGCATGTTACTGTTGATACTTAGGTTAACCTCAGTTCCCATATAACGTGTTATGTTCTGGGGTGCAACATAAGTAGTTCAAAACATTTCCACTTACTGCTTCAGTCAGTGTCTCCAGAACTTTGAAGTCCCCTTGAAGACAAAGTGTCTCTTTGACCTTCTTGATGATTTGAGCTGAAGTCACAGCTAGATGGAGCTCATGATACTGCTCAATCTGTTGAACCCTGCTGTGGATCCATTGTTTGTCAGTCGATTTATCAACTCTACACATGATGTCCAGGTCTCCTGCAAGCTCTTCGTACCTGCCCTTGTAAGCATCAAAGAGCTGGTTTACCTCTTCAAGCGTTATACTTCCATCCTTCAGACGAGTGTAGATGGATTTATAATCCTCAAAGCAAGGCTCAAAAATGTCCTCATATATAATTTCTGGCGTTGCAGTAATGTCCACTACTTCATGTTCATCAGGATCGTCACGTATTTCGTCAGCAGCCAGGAGTTTGGCTTGGTTCTTCCAACACACTTGGAATACGTAACTGTCTCTGAAGGTGTACAGGACCTCCGCCATCTTTCTGATTTGTTCATCCAGATTGAAGTAGGTGACAACACCAGCCATTTGAGAGGATATTTGGTCAAACTGATGAACTTCCATGAAATCATTCAAGGGCATGACCTCAATGTTTACCAGTTGTCTTTCTTCCATGGCAGCAACATCAACTATCACGGAAATCAAAGAGACTTGTTAAATATGTGGCAACCACATTCTCAGACCAAAACATTTATTCTTCTGGCATGACCCACACACCTGTCATATGTTCTTCAAGTTTGTGGCTCATTGTTAGTAAGACATTCACAAGTTCCATGTCGTGGTGAACTGCTTTCACTTCATCCTCTCTGCACTGTAACAGCCTCTTCATTTTGGCAGTGTCCTTGTATTGTTCATTCTCAGAGAGGCAATCTGTTTACATCAAATCACACACGCATTTATATTTCTATAAGAACAGCGCTAGTCATAATATGAAATGAGACTGCTCTGGGTTTTTTGGTTATCAAAAGAGTTTTTGATGACAAGCGCAGTGTTATTACCGATCTTCAGCAGATCTAGAAAGACAGCTCTCTTTTCCAAAACAATATTCAGCAGGCTGGTCTTAATGCTTCCATTAACCAAATGATTGTTAATGGCTGTAAATGCTGATATGGCTATAGCAATCCTGTCCCTGGCATCTTGAGATAGCTTTTCAATCAGCTTTTCTTCTGCACCTGCAACGACAGAAATTACACGTCAGTGTTTTCAGTGTTTGCAATGTCAAACATCTGCTCTGATGTCATAAACTGAGGCATGGTTTTCAACTGTTGGAGGATTTTCGCTCTTAAATTGGTAGTCATGATAAGGTATTATTACTATATTCAATAACCCTATTCTAGAGAACTGATTTATTCAGTGTGTACATGTTTAACTATTTATTTTTTCCCTGAGAATATACCATGTAGTTGGAAAATGTTTTTAGCAGCTGTCCAGGAGAGGAGGTGCCGAAGGACCAATTCTTCATCTTCGTGATAATTTCCGTGACGGTCCCTCGGCCAAGATTTCTCAATGATGGCTGAGATAAGATTCCCAAACTTCCAGTTAATCTTGAACCTCTCAAAGAGTTTTCCTTCAGATTTGTTCTGTAAATAGTACAAGGCAGAAAAGTATAAAGTCGAAAACGGTCATAAAAAATACTTTTGAAGCAGAGCAAGTCATCTGTTACCTCACAGTACATGAAGTGTGTGAAGGAACAAAAGCAAATAGAAAACTTAAAAATAAGACCATCATTGTTATAAGATATGTTATTGAAATGTGTCATACATGCAAATCTTATAAAAGTCTTCATACTTGGCACAAAGACGTAACAGCATCAAGAGCACATTTCTCAATACTAGCAGCAACATGTGGTTGGGTCACACGGAGTTTCTCGATGTTCGTGCAGTAGAACTCAATTTGATCCAGAGGACTTTCCTAAAACCAAATCGACACATTAAAATAATTAAATGTCCAACAGTTTAAACAAAAACAAATTCATAGGGTTTAGAAAAAGGAGCACAACATACCTTTTTGTACTTGCCCTCAAAGTCAGTTATGAATGTCTGCCTCCATTTTTTAGTGCAATCTTCATCTTCAAAGTGGATGGAGATTATGTTGTTCCACAACTGTAAAACACAACCAACATTACCTATGTACATATATATATTTCTATACTTTGTGCTTGATGTACAAAGAACAAGCAAAGTGCTCACTTCAATCTCTGCTGCGGCCCCAACTTGAATCAAGGATGCCAGGCCCCTGCTGAACAAACCCTGTCTGAAGGACTGATTAATCCAGTCTCTCATGATGTCCAACGCCTCAGAGATCAAGTCTTTCCTTTGAGCTTCTTGACTCTCCTGCATAAAAAGTTATTAGCACAATATTTAAGATTAGAATGACTTCATTCCGTCTGGAATGCAGCTTACCTCATAAGTTCACATCACATACCTGTAGCTTATTACAGTGAACAAAGTCTGACACTGATGCAACCAGATTCATACAGGCTACAGGAATATCAGGGTAGTTCTGGGTAAATAATGCTGGTTTAACTCCTTTGCAGAGCTTCTCCAACAGTTTTACTGCTGTTGCTAGGCACCCTTTCCTATAAGCCTCTGTAAAATGACTGCAAAAAAGGACAGAATAGAATTTTTATCAAATGTCACATTCCACTTGAAAATTGTCTTTCTTGATCTGACTCAGTTGAAAACTGGCTTAATTTATAAAAGCAAATCACCTGTATTTTTTCTCAATGAGATGTCCTTGGATGTGTGAAAGAATTTCAGTTACTGTCTGTAAAACAGAAATCCAAGAACATACATTAGTTTACTGAGACATACTATAACCCCAAAATGTGTTATTTTGTTTTTTTGTCTTCACTTCACCTGGAAGTTACTGTAGGTAATATCCTGAGGAACTTTGTTTGTGAAAACATGAAGTATGTCCAAAAGCTCAGTGTTTGAGTTGATGACACACTCCATGAGTCCATCAAATGGCATCAAGTACAAGCAGGATCGCACTAAAAGTGCATCTACTTCCATCAGGTGACTTTGGTTTTTAATTGCATTCAGCAGTGCCCTAAAAACAGAAGAGTTGGTAAATATATGCATGGCAATGTCCATTCATGTCCAGATTCATGACCTGGAAGATATTTGAATGATCAGTTCTTCGGCAAAGGCAAGGGGGACTCTTACCTCCTCTCTTGACTGAACATGTATGATGAAGCATCTATTTCAAGGCCTTGCAGGCCTGCCCAGGATGGATTATACTTCAAGTTTCCAGAAGCTGGCATTTCAAAGGGCTTTATGGTGCCCTTGAGGAGGTGGAGAAGTGGAAGTACCAGAATCCATTTGGGCATTCTCTCTTTTTTCATCGTATGTATCAGAAACACCAACTTTTCTGGCAGACTACAACAAAGAAAATTTTCTAAGCATCTTAGCAGAAAACTGTCCTTTATATTTAATTTATATATACACACATTAAAGCTGCAGTAGGGAAGAATTATTATCAATTATTCAGGCATATTTGCTGGAACTGTCACTATATTCTGATTATAGGACATTAAATGTGTTATTTAGGACAAAATCCAACTCCTCTGGCTCCGCCTACAGCCTGTAATCGTAGTTGCCAAAATCCAACCGGTCTGTACGCTCTCCACCAATCAGGTAGAGGGAGCAGGAGGAGCAGCCAATCGCAGCTCGTACAC
>JAQLOL010000009.1:11153255-11166126 GCA_029783665.1 Naso thynnoides | reverse complement strand
GATATTCAGACGTTCCAGGAGGAGAAGATCTCTCTCGGGTGTGTGTGTGTGTGTGTGTGTGTGTGTCCCACACTCGTGGTCATTTTTTCTTGACGAAATTGCGCGAATGATCACGGGGTCCCCAGACTCTGGAAGCGGGGATAAAAGCAGCGAGCGGTGACAGAGAGGAGGACCAGTCTCAAGTTAGAGGACCAGGCGTCGTTGCTTGACATGGAGATGCTCGCCAAGCTCGTGTTCCCCATTCTGATCTTCGTGCTGGTCGCCTGCAATCCGACGGAGGCGTGGTACAAGCAGGTGGCCGGTCCGAGCTACTACTCGGTGGGCAGGGCATCCGGCTTGCTGTCCGGGATCCGGAGGTCGCCGTACGTCAAGAGAGGCGAGCCGGACCTGTCAGACAGCGACGAGTCTGCGAGCAACAGCGTGTTGTCTCCGAAACTTTTTCTCCTGAAGACGATGGTCAGTGCGCAGCTGTTTTATCCAGGGAGTGTGGGTTAGATGGGATATGGCATTACGCATTACGCATGAGCGCAGAAGTGTATTATCCAAGTTTCTGAGCTTTATTGTTCAACCTAATGTCCCATTTTCCTGTACTTTAAGTTCACTCTTAATATTCAGTTGAAGAACCTTGATAGCATTGTAAAAAGTATATTTATCATACAAACATCCTGTTCTTGTGTATCTAACTCTTGAAGCCTTTCTTTTGTAATTTTTTTGTCTAAATTTTTACACTGCTTACATAAAGTTTTCAGATCATTTAGGCTACTTTAGTTGCTACAGCAGTTAAATCTACTTTATTACAAGTTGAACATTCATAAATGGGAAGTAAATTGTGAAAACTGTAATTAAAGCTGCTCATTATGCAGCAGTTTGGCTCCTATTGGATATATAATTATTTTTTCTGATAGTTTGGAAAGTTGGAGATAATTCTTTCTGCTTCATGTGCACTTCATCTGTATAATGCATTTTAATAAATTGGCTTTATTTTTTATAAATGTAATCTTAGCCTGTAGGGTACAGCAGTCTTGAATGTAGTCAAAAAAGAAAAATGATTTCCTTTGAAATGTAGTGATGCAAAATAAAACAGAATTAAAACACTAAGTCACTTTAATGAAGTACTTATGTAAGGTACTTGTGTAGCCTAAACGTACCCAGTTGTCGTTATGCTATTTATGGCATGACCAAAAAAAGATTAACTCACTTTTAATTGGGGAGGAATATTTGTTGGGATATTGCACTATGTCTAATTCAATGCAAAGACCTCAAATGTTCTTGTTTAAGCAGTCGGGAATATTAACACATAATTTGTCTGTTTCTCTCTAAGCAGCCTGTTTGTATCAAAGACATCACACCAAACCTGCAGAGCTGTGAACTCTTCCAGGAACTCAGGGGCTCATTTAAGTGCAAAGCGGAAATCTTCCTCTCTCTGGACTCGTCAGACTGTGCAGGAGACTGAGCAGTAAAGCCGACAGCTGGGCTGGACGATGAAACCTAAACTGTGAAGGCGTTGCATTGAAAACTGAACAAGTTTATTGCTGTCACACTAGATGGAAATTATGCCACTTTTCTTTTATCATTTAACCAGTTTACTGACTTTACGATGAACCTGTCTTAAAACATGTCTTACACTGCAAAAGAAATGTTAATGTACATATTTGATCTAAGTTTTCATTAATGAATAAATCATAATAATGCAAATGCTTGTTGAAATCACTAAATGCAAAACACATCACAGGGTAGGATTTTTTCTGCTCATCTGCACTGGAGATAATGAAGTCCTTTGGTGCCTCTTTTATTGCATAAAGAATTTGGAAATTCTGTTAATGATGATCAACATCCGATAAATGTGTCAGGATTTAAACCAAAAAAACTCCAACTTGGTGCATTTTTTCAAATTATTAGTACTATGCAAACAGCTCACTGACACAACAGCATGTAGAGAGGCATGTTCATAAATAAATATTTTATTTAAAATGTTTTAAAATAAGTTGTTGAAATTGTAGGTCAAATAAATAACATTAAGATTCTTGGCTGCAAAAATAAAAACATTTGCCAAATGAAACACAGTGATTAAAAAAGTAATCCACTGCTGAACAGCTACAAACAATCTGTAGAGTCTTTTACAACAGCTGGACAGCTGCTAGATTCTCCTTGACGATCTGATCTATGACCATGTGGAAGACCACCTGTATGTTGGCGGTGTCTGTGGCAGTGGTGAAGTGATGGTACACGGGTTTGTCAGCGCTGCTGTTACATGATGAGAACATGGCGGTGATGTGATGGGCTGCAGCGTCCACGTCACCATCTGCTCCTGGACGAGAAAAAGAGGGGGGGGAAAAAAAAATCACAAATGTGGTGTCTTTTCCGTTATATATTAATAAAGTGAAACAATGCATTCAGGTGAGAATCTGTACACAAGTTTATTTTTCTCTCAATCGCCAAATACATAAAAACATGACAGAGTTCGCTTCTCAGTTGCTGTGAATCATCTGAAATATGTATGAACAGGGTCTGGTGAGAATGAATGGTTTGGAATTCTGATTACCCAGCGGACACGAGGACTGAAGAGAAACACTGAGCAAAAACATGAAAAGACACACCTACAAACAATTCCTTAAGGAATTTTGGAGTTAAATAAAAGATGTCCGAGCTTACAAGTCTTATGTAGGAAGAGAAGCAGCAGTCTCTCATGTTTGCAAACTTTAGAGTAATTGCAATGTGAATAGAAGGTTTCCAGGAACAATGGATTGATATTACAAATGTTTTATTTCTATAAAAGATCAAAGACAGAGCGCAAACAATACAATGCCATACTCAAATTCACACAGAACTTTGGCAGCTCTACTAATGAGCTGATGTGAAAATTCAACAGGGAGAAATAAAGATAAATCCCCTCTAACTTACCTTTATAACTACAAAGGTAAAATCTCAAGTGTCTGCCAGAGTGTTGGATCTTCTCCCGGAAAAGGTCAGTTTTGTTCATGAGCAGAATCTGTAGGCGAGAAAAATCTAAGTATTGACGATATTCAAATAACCCATCAGTTGATGCCCTTTAGTAGTTTGTCATCTAACGCCTCAATTATCTGTAGAAACTGAAAACGGTTCAGTGCTCCGTGAGGTCCAATAGTGAACAATTATCATCTCCCTTGTAACACCAACAAAATTACAACATCCTGTTGCTCAAACATGAAAAGAGAAAACAGGAGAATGAGCCACATGAATAAGAAATTATCTCCCCACTGTTGTCTATAAACACAGATCATTGTAACATAATGAAGACATAATGTATCTCTCCTGCTCTGGGGTAAGCTGTCAGCTCAAACTGACACCTCCAGAGCCACAACACACGCATGTGCATTGACTAGTTCATGATTCAGTTCATAAAAACTGCTGGCACAAACCACTGAAAGATGGAGTCAGCATATGAACATGAACATGAATATTAAAAACACACAAAGTTCTTCTAACGGCTTCATGATACCCCATTAAGAAGAAGCAGCTTTTATTGTCACACAGGCAAATTTAATATCACAAGTGTCGGGGGAGTCACAACAGAGCCTTTCAGTAGCCTCAGCCTGTGATTAAATAAGGCTTTCAGTCATCACCTGCTTGTGGCAAACAACATATGGCCTCAGTCGAAGCCTTTGGATGGCCATTTTCTCTTGCTTTTAACCCAAACTGGTGCGTTCATCTTTGAAACTAAGTCCTCTACGTCTTTATATTAAAGCCCTGCAGGCATGCTTACATCATGCCAATTGACCCGTGATAACCTCTCCAACTCGGCAAATAGCAAACTGCCTTGCCTCCGCCACATTGGCAGCTCCACATGCATTTTCTTTCCAAAATAAAAGACTGAAGAGGTCGTGAAAATATTCAATAGTGAGAAAAATTCACAAAGGACAGAAAATGTTGCAGTTTCAATAATATCTTGTATCAGCCGAAGCTGACTGTCACAGTAATACTGAGAACAAAGAAGTGAAATTTCATCCATACATTTAAGGGGCAGACCCTGTATGGTCCTGGGGACCAACTCCAGCTGACTCAGTGCCATGGTCAAGGACACTAACAAGAGAACTATACCTATATGTACATGTTTTTGGTGATGGGGAAAACATTAGCATCTGGAGAGAATCCAAGCATCTCGAACAGAACATGCAAACATCACACAGAGAGGCCCCGCCCCAGCACTGGATCAAACTCATCAATTGACTTATTTTGGCTTCTATGCTTTTTGAGAACTAGTGGACGGGAGGGGGTACCCAAATTTACAAAAAAAAACCCAAAACACTGTGAAAGTAACATATTGGGTGTCCTTTCAGTGGACACGTGTTAAGGTGCCCTCTTTACTATTTTCTTGTCTTTGAAAGTGTGTAAACTTGATTGTACCATAATAGCAATCACCTCCATTAAAGTCAGAAACTGGTTCCTGTAGTAGTAGAATGTGTCTGCAATCACTGTGCATTTCTATCATTTAACAGAATCTCATCATACTGCTACTGTTAGACAAAAACAACTGGCTGCTCAGCATTTGAAAACATAAAAAAAAAAAAACTCTTAAAAACTGATACAGGAGGAAATGGCTGTAAGATAATTCTCCCCCCAAATGCCTCAAGTCAATCAAGTGCAGATATAAATTTTAATGAACAAACGAGTCATTCATGCTCGTATAAATAACCCCAAGAACTCACAGTATGACAGAAATCAAACTAATTACACTGAGTGTTAAACAGTGCTTGCCAACAGCTTACTGAACAGACGTCAACTGCCCTACATTTCACTGAGACTTTGCAAGATAATTATGTATGTCAGACGCAATCATAGCTAGTTTGGGTCCTGACTGCCAGACGTGAATGTAATCAAAGAAACCACTCAGTGTTTTCATCACCTCCTCACCGCGCACATTTAGACGAGACACGGCAGACAGTCAGTGCGTAACACAGAGAGGAAACTGCAAAGTGATACCTTGTTGTTTTACAGATACGTTTATAATCAGAGGTGCAGAGAAACTTACCAGTGAGGTCCCCCTGAATACTGTGTTGGTGCAGATTTCTCTAAAAAGTTCAAGACTTTCTTGCAGCCGATTCTAAGAATACAACACAATAAAATGAAAGAGGGGAAATGCTGGGAAAGAACATGTATTTTGCACCAAATTGCGCCAAGTAAAAAATGTGTTTTTCATAACATACCTTTGAAGGATCCTCCATCAGCGTTACATCGTAGCTGCTGAGGGCCACGACAAACAACACAGCCTGAATGCAATCAAAGCAGCTGAGCCACCTCCTCCTCTCACTGCGCTGGCCTCCGACATCATACAACCTGCCCACAAGCACAACAAAGTCCCTTCATGCTTTTTAACACCCAATTAGTTGCTTATGACCGATCACAGAGATTAAAACAAAGTTCAGTGTGTATGAGTTATTGCATGTTTTATAGCTTAAATCACAAATCGATCTCCAGAGACGTGAATCAGCCTTTCATATCTACAAAGGGAGCAGTTCCTTTTCCATAAAGTCCGCCATGTTGCTATGCTAGGTTTCTACAGCAGCCCAAAAAGGACAAACAAAACACAAAACGTATTGTTTGCAAGTTTTGCAGCCCTGCAGGTTCTCATGCATGCTTGGAATGACAGCAGGAGCAAAGGGATTAGTAGCCAAGTGCATTCTGCAACTTCCCCACAAGATGCCACCAAATCTTACACACTGGACTTTAGGTATGCTGTGACTGAAAACACACTCCCTCAAGGCGTTTTCGGACCAAACAATTACAGGACCTTTTTGAGAGAACTGTCCACTGAGGAGTTCCTGGGGAACTAAACATCTTTAAAAGCTTTTTATCTGTTGGCATTCACTCGGCACATCAGAGCCCCCTACGTAAGCCACACAAACTGGCCGGCAGTTGGTACACTAACGTCACTTCTACGTGACTTGCAGCGTAACTTTACAACAACACCAAATAAAGGCCAACGTTATTGCGTTACTGCTCCAGTATGTGGTGATGAATCTTGTGCTGAACGCCATAAGATCTCAGAGAGGATGCAACAACAACACAATGGCAATCTTGTCACAAGCTCTGATTTGTAATTTGTGTCGTCTTGTTCATACAGCTGTTGGGTTTTTAAAACCACAGTTGCCAATGCTGGCTCCTAAGTTCGATCAATCAGCATGCACTTACTTCATTATAGTTCCTCAAGTGCAGCAAAAGTACCCACTGTGGGGTTGGAGCTAAAAAAGTTCCCCAAAAAGTAGTTCTAAGAACTATAATAGTTCACAGCTCCTGCGATGCGGATGCAATAAAATGGGAGGTTCTTAGAACTAAGTTCCTAGAACTATGACATGGTTCCTGTGGTCCAAAAACGCCTATTGATAGCTTCTCAGATACCTTGACAAAGAAGTCTCATTGCAGCAGTCAGGACCTTCTTTGTATGCAACAGGGCAGTTTTAGGACAGAGCATAATACTGAAACATTCAATCTCCTGAAAGCTATTGGGGAATTTTTTTTTCAAAATATGATCCAGCACTAAGTAAAGCTTCGGGGTCTTGGTGACACAGGTAATGAGTTTCCATTTGGGACAGATAGGTGCAGGTGCATGATTGCAGTACTCATGTCTGAGGCAATGAAGCGTTTATCCCTCTGGGTCAAGAGTCAGTTTTAACAAGCTGGAGACAATAAGCATTAACTGTGGCGTTTGACCGCAAAAGCTTCTGTCTGCAGAAAAGAGAATCATCACCTCACTCGGCTTTTATGTTGTTTCAGATTTCGAGAAAGACAACTGATGCAGGACTTAAAGGAAATACTGTTTTTGAATTAGTGGAATCAGGGCAAGAGATGAGACGAGTCCCTGAGGAGGTTTTAATCGTGAGTATCAGAATAAATCTTAAATCTCTAATTTCATAATATGGGGCCAGAAAGCAAGGCCAGATAATCAGAACACTGAACAGATGCATGTTACATATAAGCCATTAACTTATACAGGGGAAATAAAAAATATACTGCATAAGGATTTACGTGTTTATATCAAACCACCATCAAACTGCAATTTCAGAATTTGACAAAACAGTAAAAAAGACTTGTAAAGGGGCTTTCAGAACGGATGTCCTGTGCTCAACGCTGAGTACAGTGCAGATCTGTGCCCAGGTTAATTTGGTTTAACCTGCTGTCCCTCACACTTTGCTCAGCTCAGGAGGGCGCAGATCTGCTCTTGTGCTGCGCAGCACAGAGACAATAAATGGTTTTGATGGCGTATGGGTGGGTTTTGCATTTCCTATCTGAAAGCAGCTTCAGACCCATCCATCTTTTTTTTTGTTATTTTCCTGTCTTGTATTTTTGTTTGCAGTCCAGTAATGATCAAGTTAGCATTGGTCTATAAATTTTAAGAACAGCATTTATATGTTTCTGCAAATGAACTCTGAACATCTAAAAAATTCATCTAAAAAATAACAGGAAAATTTTATAAAATCTGATAAAATTGTATTTCTAAAATTATGTTGCATTTCCTTTAGTGAAAGAAATTTTTACCATAAAATTCTAAGATTCTTCAATATTTCATAAAGTGACGCATGTTGCTGCAATTCTTCCTTGAAGAAGCTACAGTTTATGCAATATTGATGAAGTCCTGGCCTGTATGGACTCTATTTCTGATAACGACCCACACACAGAATGCTGTCATGGCACAGGCACATGTGCAGGGAGCTTCATGACTGGTTGCTTACTAAGAAAGCAGAAGGTCAAAGGGGAACTGAGGGTGGTGTTGCAATGTTTCACTTCTTCCACATTAGTATTTTATTCCTGGAGTGACCAGGCGGAGTGGAGCCATTAATATTTCATGTGTGAGTCATGCAGCTGCTTCCCTTTGCTCAAAGGAGCGCAGCCTTCATCAGGGACACTTCAAAAGTTGGTGTGGAGTCTCCACAGGCTCAACCAGCTACTTTCTAGAAAAAGCAACATGTTAAAGTGTGTGCAGTGACTTCATGAACAGTTTCTGCGAAGACATATCATACTTTACTTTTAAATTATTCCTTAAAGTCTCAGTCACCATAAATTCAAAGTATTTATTATATCTTCAAATACACCTTTGTTGCTGAATTTTGCGTTATACTGCGTTAACATGTGTTTCTCTAAACGTATTGCAGTGAGTGTGTTTGCAGTGATGTCTTGCTGGTTGCATCAGAGGTTACTTTATCAGTTCTAATACAGAAACTGAATCGTTAACTGTATTAAAGTGTTTCAAGGCAGTATGACAGTTCCAACGTGCCACAAAAGCTTCAGTGTTCATGCAAACACAGACCATGCGAATGGTACATTGTCCCTTGAAAGTGAAGAAAGGTGAAATACTTTTTTAATATCAACCGTACATATTCAGGAATTCATTTGTTCCTCTAACAATAAATGTGTAACATCATTTTCAGGGAGCTGTCAGTGACCGTAACGTGAATTATTAAAGCCTTTACCTTTTATGAACTCAATAAACAGCATTATGTTGGCACATATGTATCTGTGCACGGCACAAGATCTTGTTGCAACCTGCTGCCAGTCAATAAATCTTACCGAAAGATCATTTCATTAAGTTGAAACTGCGTCTCCACGATTCCACAGGTCCTTACTCTCACTCTCAGAACATCTGTCTCAGTGGGAATGTATTTGGGAGCTATGATTCGATTAATGTTCTCAAAGAAGCTGGAGAGGCAAAGAAAGACAAAAACATCATTTTATAAAGTCAGCTGGGAGCAAAAACAGATCCAACTTTTCCTTTTGTCAGTTTAATTTCTTTTAAGACAGGGAACGACAACCAATGTTTTGGCTTTTTTTGAAAAGGTTGTAAAATTATATTTTATGTTATAGAATAAGAAAAATGTATTTTTTAAAATCTAAGTAAAACTTATTTTAAGCTTGCCTACACTTAGCAACCCTGTCTCTAACTAGTTGCCAGTTTATTAGTTACACTGAGCTGAATCTCATGCATTCTAATACACAACAGCCCCGTAACAACCCTGACTTACAGTAGGACTTGTTTGAGGCAAGTATATCTGTTGTGTTCCTAAACTTGGATATTTCAGACCATGTGTCCGCACTGTCATTTGCAAGTGATCAGATTGGATTTCAGATATCACTGCTCTGTATCAGCCTATCTGCATGGGTTACTGTGGTAACGACATAGGCGTCAGTACGTGTGCTGGTGATGCAGCTTTACAACACAATAGTACAACGAACGGAAAAATGGAGGAGTAAAGTAAAGCTGCAGTAGCAGAGGCTGCACTTTCAGGACCGCAGCTGTAAACTAGGTTCGCATTTCCAGGACCCTTTTTTGCCACAGCGCCAAAGTGAACACAGATTTGTTGAACGAGTCTGTTGTCTTGAACTGGAAACTGAACATCAGTTTGCAGAAGTGTGCAGTAAATTTGCCTAATGTTAGCCATTCATGATAAGCTTATGATAGCTTTCTATATTATTGCACTTGGCCTGTTTGTTTAGCTAAATGTTTAACATCACTATCATTTTGAGCAAGGCTATATTATTTACCTTGACATTAGCCAGTGTGGCTACTTCATGAATATTATTTGTTTAACTTTCGTGAAACAGTGTGATTTTACAAGCCCAACTTGGTGTCTTATGATCATTTTAACTTAATGACTGGTAAGGTAGAGACTATCGGTAATTATTTCTAGCTAACTTCAAATAATGCTAAGAGCATGTTCATATGATAGCATTATGTCTCTATCAGCTACGTTACATCAGAGGCAACCTACTGCTGTCGGGGTAAATGCTTGATACTTATTGTTTTACCATTTTTATAAAGTACAAATAAATAATCTTTTACTGTACTGACTGCCTATTTGCTTCACAATGTTACATCCAGGCAGACTTTGGCATAGTTGCATAATATTGGATGAGACATCTGGCATTTTTTGAATAAACCTTTAAAACTAATTAAACAATAAGTAGCGCTTGGGTGAAATAAATCTTTAAAACTCTAACAGAAAGTATTTGGATGGAACACTGTCGTGCACTTTTGTGGTCACCCAATTCAGTAAGCAGCCATGTGGCAAAAACTACGCTCTTAGAACTGCAGTCCTGAAACCGCAGCTCTGAAAATGCAGCCTCCTCTACTGCAGGAATGTAGTATTGAAATGGAGATACATCATCTCGCCATCCAAACACATGTGCTGTCAAGTCCTGGGGCTGAACTCCACCCCACCGGATAGACTCGGCTACAGAACAGACCGATGCACATTATGATGTTCAGTGCTGCAGTCATCGTGGGCGTCACAGTGCAGCGAGGTTTAGCAACGTCTGCGAAGCAGTAACTGGTGGGTGTCTTCATTGAGTCATTCGATGATGAGAGGGTGCGTGCAAAATTTTACAATGTGCCACAGGACATTTGTCAGGATGTTTCCATCTTGCACACTGTCTTGTCTATCAAGACACTCTATTCAGGTGAACAATATCCGTGGAGTGATGCAAAAGGCACTCTGATATCCCATTTGAGTGACCAGCGTGTCCATGTCCAGACCTAAAAAATCCAATTGCAATCGCATTTCACACTAGCTCCTTATGTGGTTTGGATCTGATTGGCAAAAAATATCAAATTCCATGTGATTTTTTTGCTGTATAGACTTAATTAAGTCAACCTGGATGTAATCTGGATATGCAAAAATCCAAAGCATTTATGGGTTTGGTGATTCAGAAGGTGTTGATTTAACTTCATGGTCATTTTGGAGGTTGTAAGTAAGTAAAGCCTTTTGTGCCTTCAGACTGCAGAACAAAGTCTGATCAACTGCCTCAAGTGATGTCACTTGAGTCAGCATCTGTTGGGGCTAAAGGCAACAGAAGACTAGGGCCCGGTGTGGTTACCAGATACTTGTGGCATCTTAATCTTAAACTTTATTCCAAACATCAGTGCACTGACCAGTTCAATATTATATATGTATAAAATATAGTAATTGGATATTTTGTTTTACACATTTATTAAGCCCTGGCCCTCACATAAAACTTACATATTTTGGCAATAAATGTAAATATGCTACCTTGCATCAACTCTGATATGAATAAATTTTCTCAAAAACACTTGAATGTTCATTTTAAAACACGATTTAATATCCTACACGATAAAGCACTTCCACATAATTCGCCTGTATTTTCCATCTCCCAACAGCAGTGCCTTCATGTAAAAAAAAAAAAAAAAAAGCCAGTGCTGATGAGAATTGATTTCTAAAAACATGCAGTTTACGTCAATAGTGAACCTCCTGTAATTACAAGTTTCTCTGTAGCAACATTAACAGATCGGTTTTAACCAGAGTTCATGTCTGAGAAGCCATTTTACACATTGTGGTGCCTTTAGGTCCTCTGGAAGTCAAGTGTGTCACGACTCAAGTCCAATCCAATATTTCTGGAGGGAGAAATCAATGTGAGGTCCAGCAGAGTGAGAAGAGGTACAGAGAGGAAGCTGAGTTTCATATCATCCCATAGATTCAACCTGACTTCCGATAATGAAGCTGTCACATCTTCATCTTTCTCACTCCAGCCAGCAGGAGTATGTTTTAACTTGGCAGACCTCCACCCTGTTGCCTTAAAGATAAGGACTTCTACTCCGTCCATGCATTCAAAGTTTATTTTAGAGATAAAAGTTACTTGAAAAAAAATCCAATTTCACCTTCATTTTAAAGACGATACGTTGAGTTATTTTGTGTTGTTGTTTGGAAGTGATGCAGCAGCAATTTAAGCTGCAGCTAAATCAAAGGTATGATGTTAACTTCGACAGGAATTGTAACATTAGCTGAGCTGATTTTTACAAAAAATTATTATCACTCGTCACTTCATAGCAGGCATCAAACTAAGAGTGACAAACAATAAAGCCACTTAGAAACATGTGCTCCACACTTGAGTTAATGATCCACACTTCAGCTGATGATGCAACACACTCAAACGATTCATGAAGAGTGCTGTTTTTCTTTTTTTTCTTGATAAACAATCGAAAGGGCACAACTGCTGAAGGACAGCGAGTGGAAAAACCAGTTCTGCCCACATCAACACAAAATGTTCCGTAAAGATGTGGAGGGTGTATTCAGTAATGATAGACGAAGAGAATCCGCAGAGGCATGTATTGTGATGAAATACATTTTAAAGCTAAAGCTTCAGATTCAACAAACCCTTTACCTTAATTATTCTCCAACTTATTGCCACACACGTAAAAAGGTGTTTGACTTCTGACTCATTGAACAAGAAAACTGTGTCTTCAATCACGTCTGTTTCATCTGTTCCACCCTAACACCCACCTTTTCCGGATATCTGCAAACACTGCTTTTTAATTTGCTTCTAATTAAATCTCACATTTCACAAATGTCACAGGAATCATCTCCTGAAGACAGGTTATTCTCAGCACTTGCTTTCTGTAGCTTTGTATCGATAAAATGTGACGACACGCTCCTTACTGGGCAATTTCCCCTGACATGTCAACCGTCAGTCATAATTGGGCAGTGTTGTTTGGTCATCATACTCACTACAGTGCAGAGTCATTCAGCTCAAACTCGTGACCTCTGGCCGCGGCTGCCCGCACGCCTTGGTCGGCCCAGAGCGCACAGAAAGCGTGAGCCACGAAGGGGAGCAGCTCCTGATCGTACCCCAGACACTGACTGCAGGACAGGACAGAGCGGGCGTGCACCTGAAGCACATGGAACAAATCAACATCTCTCTCTACTCAAAGTAAATGAGAAATGTCCTTCACTTTCTTTCTGCCTAACAGTACAAATGGATCAGTATGTCAAACCTTGTAAAGTCAGAAACACAGATACTTACATAAATCATACATACTGTTAATATTCTACGATATATATATATATATATATATATATATATATATATATATATATATGTGTGTGTG
>JAQLOL010000009.1:11138814-11152893 GCA_029783665.1 Naso thynnoides | reverse complement strand
CAAATAAATGAAGTATAAAGAACAATATTTCTGCCTTCACTGTTGTAAGGTACTATTGGTATGTGTCAAGAAAAAATACAGACTCAAGTACCTCAAAATGTACCGAAACAATTATTGTGAACATACACGCGTTCCACCACTGCACTGAGCTCTGTATAAATCTACTGCAAAAAAAAGAGTGACATCTAGTGGGATAAAGAGGGACTGCAATGGAAAGTGGCCCACCAAGACAATACTTTATATTAAAAAAGTGTCTCCACAGGAGGCCGCATCATCTCGCCTCACCTTGTTCTTCTTGTTAGCGAGGTTGATCCTCAGCATCCCCATTCCTCGCAGAACAACCTTCATAGAGGTCAGCAGGTTGTCGAGCACTGCAGGCTGTGGACGGAATGACAGTCCATTTTATCATTCAACAGATGAGCTGCGGAGAAAACACACGCTCCACGTGGTTTGCAGCTGTCCCACACCTTAAAACTGACGAGCTCCTGTTTGGAGAAGCCGTGACTGTGGATGATCCTGGCCTGTTTGATCAGGGTGCTCTTTCCACTCTCTGCAGCCCCTGATGCACAAACCAGACAAATCACTTCAAAATGCCAAAAGACTTCTGTGAAACCTGACAAAAAGCATCTTCATTACTGTAGTTGTGACTGACCAAGCAGGAGGATTTTCACCACATTCATCTCAGTCCTGGCGTGTTCACAGAGATCTTGCTCTATTTTAGAGCTCTGGAGTTTCGCTTTTTTTCCCTCCTCTGTGACATCTTGGTGAAGGCACATTCCCATGCAGATCTGCCGAGGAAGTCACAGTTTTCATACGCAAACTGAATGTGATGGGACAGTAAAGCAATGACTGCAAATAATAAGGCTAATAATTATTTGTGTGTTTTATATAACACTTCATAGTAAAACAAACTTTGGATAGCCTTTTTTTTAGGATTTTCTAACATAAAAACTGAGCAGAAATGCATTAACATTTCTCTTAAACTTCAACAGAAAAGCACAACTATCAAATATATCAAAGTGTATTTAAAACCAGCATACAGTCACACTTATCACTAAAGCCAGTGGGGTAACTTCAAAATTGCTGTACTTTTCCTCCATAATGCAAATGTATTTGCTTAATCTGAATTTTGCGACAAATGCGACATCCAACACATACATATCTTGTAAATAGTCAAAAACTCTGAAAATGTTAAATCATTTTACTAAAACTCTATGATAGGAAATCCAATTGATTGTTTCATGTAGATTTAAACAAGCTGATAACCAATTCTTACACATTTAACAACATCAGCTTGTCATATTTTTGGTTATGGTGTTACCGGTGAAAAAACGTCCTCACTTTTAAATACCTGTAGTGAAGGTACTACCTGCAGTGGGGCTGGCAGTATATTAAGACAGCAAAACATCTCTGCTTTAACGCTGCACGTCGCTGTCGTCTGACTGACACGCTGAACTGCGAACACTGAGCGAGGAGCTAATTAGTTTAATTAGGATCACGTGCGCTGCGGACGGTTTGTTGGAGGGGGCGTAGTGACGTCTAAAAATATAAGGCTTTGAAACTTTCGGTACTCATAAGAAGAACAAAACTGTGATTTTGTTTCGATTATTAAGTTTGAATTATTGCTTAGAGGTTCCAGACAGTCGATCTTTGACGTACTTGTACTTTCCCATTTTTTCCCCAGTGTGCAATTTGTTGAAGTTTCCTGTTTCTTTCAAATTAAAAGCCCTCTAGTGTTTCAATGGACCGAATCCGTTGACGCATCCCTTCATTAATGTACCTGTAAATCTTTTATTAAGAAACATTTCAATGCCTCTTCATTACTTTTAATAATATAGTCGCTCATTATTTCAATTAAAACATTGATCTCGTGGCATCTTTTTTATTGTATTTTATTTTATCTCATGGTACCCAAGCTTACTGCCAGGGCTCATTTTGAGGCAGCAGTAGGCTACTTATTTCGGTATTTCCACTTTATGCTACCTTATACTTCTGCTACATTACATTTTGGAAGCTAATGTTGTAGGCTATTTTTATGCCATCACAGCTTTAGTTAGTAGTTTATACAAAATAAAAAACAGTTAAAGGAGAACTCCGGCCATTTTTGACCCTTTTCTCGTTTCCCTGAGGGTCACCCATGGATGTATTATGGTTAAAAAGCTTGCCCCCTAGTTAGCCTTATAGCTATCCCGAAAGCTCCGGTAGCCAAGGGATAGCTCCGGTTTGGTCGCGTCATTTTTAGTCGCGTTTTTTTTGCTACTTTCCTTTTAATAAAAATGGAAAAAGGTAATTAATTAAAAATCTCAGTACTTCTTGCATCATTGCCTGCTTCATACAACCCAAGGGTTGCAGAAAATTTATAATTATTAGGCTACTTACTGAACTCACTGAGCGTCCCTTAAAGTCCAGCATGTGGCCTCAAATTAGTGACTGTCATCAGGCTACTCATAATTTGTTTCATCGGCTGCACTGACCACAGTAAGCTGAAGGTCATCAGCCACATAAAATGTACCTGAGGAGTTAAAACTTTCCTCCAGTTGAGGGCTGGTACAGATCTGCTGCTAAAATAATCCCCTCTGGCCCAGAAATTTAACAAACTCTGTGTGACTCAATTCTAAATCTTTTTTTTTTTTCAGATTTAAAGTTTCTTTGTTCAAAATTTGAATTTAATTGTAATGTATAATTTAGACATTGCAATCTGTTCACACCCACAATTTTTCATTCAAAGGGGAAAAAAAAGATGACAAATAGCCTTTCAGATTAAAATGTTATTATCAGCAATGGTATACTGTAGTCCAATCCATTTCTACAGTGTTTTTTTTTCATCTTGTCTATAACATAGATGTATCCTACACTGAATACATTCCAACATGACATACAGACTATTATGCTTTTTAAACAATATGAAATCATCTATACAGTAGTTAATGGAGAGAAGGTGAGTAAAATATACATCTACAAAAAATATATTATTTAATTGCATTTGATAGAGACAGAGGTTAAATTGTTCAGGGTTCAAAGACAGTAAGAGATCTATTTCATGGTCAAGTCAACAACACTGAGCATCTGTCATACTTCTCTTGTTATATAAAGAAAACTAAAGGTTAAAAGCAGTCTGTTAAAACTCTGTGTTTTCTATGTTAGAATATATTTAAGTGTAGGTTTTAAAAAAAAAAATTGCACTCAAAAGCCCAAATGTGCAGGTCTCGCCTGAAATCAGACAGAACAGTCAAGACGTTAAACTCTGCAGAATCCGTCAGCGGAACTCGCTGGAGTGGGCGGATTCAAAGGTCTGGACCAAAGTAAGTGCAGGTCTCAGCAGGGTTTGTTCTTGAGTTAAAACCTGCTCTAAGCGTAAAACAGATGATTTTTGAGCAGTCAGTGCCATCAGATAAGAGAAAGGTCTGATATGTACATGAGGTCCCACATGAGTCCATCAACACCTTCTCGCCTCCAAGTCCAAGGTGGATGCAGAGAAGTGGAGGAACTTTTTTCCCCTACTTCATTAGTGGTTTTTGCATCCTCCAAGGAGACTGTAATCACCATATAATACAAACATACAGTACATACAGTATATACATAGATGGATCAGTTGTAGGGCTTCGCTCATTGCTGCATGGAAAGCTGCAACAACCCCATAAAAATGACAAAATAATCCACTTTCTTGTTACAATTCAGTGCCTCGTCAACACATATGTCCAAATCCCATGATATCATACTTAAAAATTCTTTCTTTTGTTTTCGACAGCAAAAAAAAAAAAAATCAAACTACTTGTGATATTCAATATACCCGAAGACATAACAGATTGATATATTTCTTGCTATCGTTCCACCAATAACTCAACAGTTAAGACTTGTGTACAGATGACTGACTCGAACATGTAGTTGCATATGTAGAATATACTGATACACAGAAGACACACACACATACACACACACGCGCACACACACACACTGTATACCTGATGATCCCACAGCAGACTAAGCCACCGTGGATGCTGTTAAGGACCGCCGATATTAGCTAGGATCTGTGTGTGGATGGTGTCGTAGCACATAAAAAAGGGTTTATTTGTTCACTGTACATGAGTTTAGATCAATGGAGCTCATCAGTGTTATGTTATGTTGATGGTGCTTTTTGGGGCCTCTCTACAGCACAGCCTGGGCTCTTTCTTTAGTCTTTTCTTCCTCTTGTCGCTTCATGGCCTGGATCACAGCAATTTCTTTTGCCTCTTTCTTCTGGTTCCTTGCTTCAAATAGCAACCTGAATTAAACCAAGGAAAGTATGTAGTAAGTCAACACAAAACAGTGCTTACTGCAGCAGTAAGGAAACTATGTACCATTTAATTTACATTTTAAAAATGTGGGTTTTTTTCTGGTGGATATAGCATAAATGTGGCTAGATCTCTCCTTTTTTACCTGTTTTTGATTATTCTCTGCACAATGGCATCCGTAGTGAGGCTGTTCCCACTGTCAACAGTACGCAGGATTCCTTTCCTCCTCGGCTCCTAGACATGAAAAAACATGACCAAATTAATGTGATTAATCATCTCTGTGGATTGCAGTGTTTCATGGATGTGGAGAGTGTTAAGAGTTTTACCGCATAAGGGTCCGATCCATCCTTGCCAGGATATATTTCTGTCTTTCCGTGGCATACAAGATCCACCTGTGGATAAAAACATTTACCATTTTACTCACTTTTAATTGTAGGGATCATTATTATCTAGTAGTGAGAGATAACAGTGCCTGCCTGTGCTTACCTTGAAGTGATCCAGCAAATCTTTTGTGACGGTAAAGGGTGCACCAATGACCACTTCTGACACATACTAAGAGAAAAAAGCAGGCAATCAAACCACAGTGAACTGTAGATTCATTAGATATTCATGCAATGTCCTGATTAATGGGAAAAAAGATCAAGAGGAACCTACTCGACAAGCCAGGACGCTAAGCGTTCTCTCGTGGACATTCATGATGGGATAGTTTTTCCCTTTGTAACGATTCACCTCCTGAAACATATGAAAAAAATATATAAATAGTGAATAAGCACCTCAACTCAGAGAGGCAGTCAGTGTCTCACATGAGAGCAAAAGAGCACAAAGAAGACTCACCTGATCAAAGTGCAACCCCACTATGATGTATGGCTTTTCTGCGAGCTTATGCACTGCTTCCAGGAAGTCCACATGGCCGATGTCTGACAGGAGACCAGTCAAGAAAAGCTGACGGTGGCACTAATGGCAGTTACAGATTAGCTTTTTGTAAAAGTGTTTTTTTGTTTGTCGAGGTTATAAAAGGATACGGAAGAGGTCAAAGGCTCCTGCCACATAGATGATGGTGTCTCCGGGTTGAGGCTCCTGGCCTGAGGCAAACTGGATGATCTTCTGTGAAGTCTGCAGGAACTGAGACACCCCCGTCCAAGGACTACGGCCCTTCTGACCATGGGACCCCCGTAATCCAAAAACAGGCACAATAAGTACAAAGTGACAGAGCAGAAACAAAACAGAAGCACTTAAGGATAGATACAGTATCATCAATGAGTGTATGAGACCAGAACATTGCATCACTGCCACCTAGTGGAGTAAACAGTGATGCCATTTGGCGCGCCTCAACGCTGTCTCACAAAGCCCCAGCACATGTATTCAACCTTCGCCAAATTCACAGCATTACTCTCCCAGTCTCAAATGAAGCCCTCTGCTGCTTTCACACCATTTAAATAGCCCAGCATGTTAACTATGAGTTCCCTCTTCCATCCAGGAACAGAAGTGGGATTCACTGTTTCCTGGCAAGGCCTGCATCTTGATTATAAAGTGGATCCACAGTAAAGTCTTCTAATAATGGTGACATCTGGCCCACATTGCAACTTTGCAACTACGTAAATGACAAAACACTCAAGGAAGTGGAAGCTGAATTTGGTGTTAAACACATGCAAATTATGAGGATTTTATGTATGATGAAAGCATTAAAATGCACAGGAAGTGTGTTTGGTACCTACCTTTCCAAAGTTGTCTGTGTGCTGCTGATAGTCTGAACTATCCTACAGAGAGAAGAGAGGATGGACTTAAGGCTTGCACTGTTTGCTAAGGCCATACTGAGAAAACAAAGCTGTACTCACAATGTTGCTGTGGTGTGCTTTGGTCATGAGAAGCATCCTGCCGACCAGATCTGTGGTCGAAACTCCCTGGGTTCTCTTACACTCCCTGTAACAACATATGACACAATGTTACAGCTTCAGAACACACAAACAACATCCCACAACACTGATGTTATTATCTTCTGCACATTCCTTATGTTTGCAAAGAGCAAACTCACCTGTATCGCCCTGACTTCTTCACCTCTTCATATGTGTCTTTTCCATCCACTGTTAATGTTATATCATCTGGAACAAATAGTGATAGCCTGCATTTATATACCACTTTTCTAGTATTTCTACAGCTCAAATAAAAGTCGGCATTTACACACAAATACATACACTAATAGCAGGGTCTTACACACACTAACACCAAATGGAGCAGCCATTGGGAGCCGTTTGAGGCTCAGTATTTTGTCCAAAAACACATCAACACACGGAGCAGAGAAGTCGAGGATTGAACCAGTAACGTACCAAATGTGACATGCTTACCAACCAATAACAAATCTAGAATCTGTGATCCAATCTGATTCTCAAACCTGATCTCAAGACATGATGAGGTGACGAAATACTGTACCTCCGTGCACACAGAAGTCACAGTTGTACTTGTCGAGGGTCCCGAGGGTGGTGACATAAGGCGCTCCCTCCACGACCTCATCCACCCATTTTATGGCCCGCACCATCTTGTATCTTTCTTCCTGAGTGAAGACTGGCGGACCCTTGTGCTTCGCAATCTCACCTTAAAAACAAAGCACGCACAGTTGAGCGATACCGCTGGCACAGACGAACGAAAACTGAGATTATAAGAAAACAGGCAGAAATCTTTATCTTTGTCATTTGCCTGACATTTCTTATAAGCAGCTCCACAGTGACGGAATGCAGCACTACCTTCATCACTGAGATACTTCATTATCACAGCAGAGGGAGAAGCTGCTGATATCTGTGCTGGCCCTGACCGTGCTGCATTCTGGATTATCGTAATGCTAATCAAAAGGCACAAATGCACCTATCACCATCGCTGAGTTGCAGTACTTCTATCACCTTAACTCTTCCCAAGTGTGTGAGAACAGCTAATGCCTGGCTGGTAAGGAGTAAATAACAGACATGGCTTCCCAGGCCAAGCAGGTCCGGTATGAATAATGCATGGTAAGAGAGGGAGGGGATGAAGAAATGCACACAACATTCCTGTTAAGCAGCCACGAGAAGGTTTCCATGGATGGTGCACTTTAGGTGTGACAGAGACGGTTTGACCCGTGATAATCAATCACTCTTACTGTCTGTGTGCACTCCAACGATGAGGTAATCTCCCATGGCCTTGGCCTGTCGCAGCTGGTTGGAGTGTCCATAATGGACCATGTCATAGCTGGTAGGAAAACATAAAGGAACGGATAAGAACATTTACATATGTGACAATGTCATAGTGAGGCACAGTAGCAGTAAGAAAGGATCGTTTTTTTGAAAACACATTAATTAAATTACAGTAACAAGGTTTGGCTAAATTCAAACACACAGCACAACTGTTCTCCCGTACACCACGCTGGTGGATAAAGCAAGGTTTAATGGATTAGAGCTGTGTGATATGTTTTGAAGCTTGAAGCTTACACTGTTGTCAGAGTTAGGCTGAATACAAATTTTCCAGACTTCAACTGCTCTTGCAGAAAGTCTGCAAGTGCTAGGAGCTTTCCAAACCCAAAATTCACCACTCCACAAGGGGCCAAAAGCAGACTTTCCCCAGACTTACAAAGAACTGCTGAGGTGCAGACGTCACCAGACTTTACTTATTCAATATCCAACAATTCACTGCAGTGCAGCCATGATGTTTAAGTTTTTCTTTATTGAACTGACAACTAAAAAACACAAGTTGATTTTTTATTTATTATGAATAAATAAAATTTAATTACATAAAATATAAAAAAGTATAGGCTATAGTATAGTACAGGCTGCATGTGATTACTGTAGTCTTTAAGCCTGCTTGTCAGCTCCTTACAGTTTTGCAGTCTCGCACTCTCACACTTGACGTGATGACAGCGAACACATCACAGTGTGTACAAATAGGGTGATGGAGGGCGCAGTCTGCAAGGCCAGAGAGGATATTCACATTCAGCCTTGGAAATGACGGCTCGTCTCTAACACTCTGTCTGAGTGTTTGTGAATACACCAACAAAGTGCTTCGGTAAATTAATTTAAAAAAAAGTATCAAGAAATTGAAATACATCTAATCAATAACAGGCACCACAGTGGCTTAGCAATTAGCACTGTTGCCTCACAGCAACAAGGCCCTGGGTTCAAATCCAGGTCTTTTCGTCCAAAATCAAGAAGGTCCTGGGTTCGATACCCAGCTCAAGTAGGACCTTTCTGTGTGGAGTCTGCATGTTCTCTCTGAGTACTACGGCTCTTGAAACAGTCCAAAGGCATGCAGGTTAACTGGTGACTCTACATTGCCCGTAGGTGTAAATGGTTGCCTGCCTCCAAGCCCTGTGATGGACCGGCAACTTGTCCAGAGTGCACTCTGCCCTCACCCTATGTTAGCTGGAATTTGCTCCAGCAACCTCACATAAGGGTAAGCGGTTACGGATAGTGTATGAATGAATAAATTAGTGACTACTAACAATATCGGAGATGAACAGATTTTTTAGTTCATGGGCTAAAACATGCAAAACTGCCAGTTCGAACCTTTAATATTCACAGTGTGTCTGATATTGTGAACCCACCGACGTAACCCACAGGCCTCATGTGATCTGATCAAAGTCTCAACATAAAAAAGTCACCAGCACAGTGTGTTTCTCCATCCCTCTTCTATCCACTCCGGCTATGATACCATCTGCAGATAATTAGATTAGCACAGATTGGACACTGAGATTGTAACAGGGTAATCTAGCATAGTAATAGAGAACAGATGGGGCATTAGCTGTCCATCACTATCACTACTGCCAGCAGCTGACATCAGTCTGATAATGTGTCTGTCTGCTCCACTTGGAGCATGATATTGACGTCCACAGTGCAGAAAAAAGAGATTGTGACTGCAGTCATCACTGATCATGAGTTCATTATGAGTAACTGCACACTTTCATTTCTTGACAGTAGCTACTATAAGCGTCAGCAATTCTATGTCGGCACATAACTTTTGAATTTTTGGTACATTGTGTTACACATCAGCACTCTCAGGAGTCAGGTGTAAAACAAACACTATGAATAGCATCCGCAAAAATCAATAGGATGAGCACTTCCAGATCCCCAGTATGTACACAGCCACAACAATAACCGAATCCCACGCTGTTCTCAGCCCAAAGCTATGCTAATGAAAGACATTGTCTGTGCCAAGCCTCGACTAAAAAACACAACGTTTACTAAACTGTAAGGCTGGTCTGCGTGATTCAGCTACAAATGTGAGCCCTCAGAAAAGATTCTTGTCATCGAGGAAGCTTATTACAAACCAGGAGGTTTCCTGCATGCATGTCTCGCGCTGTCAATCTGCTGAAATGGGATCCACATGTGCAGACGCTGAGGCGATAGTGTAGGGCCAGAAGAATTTAGCAAGGGGTGGGGGCCTGTGGGGCATTTGGAGGTGAATGAATGGTGAAGAAAAATCTGAGACCCAGACAGAGTTACATAAGACCAGGAGGCTGCTTATCGGGGGGGGTTGTATTAGCTAGATGCCCATACGTGTGTTACTGTATTCCTGATGTATCTTTTAGCAGGGATGGATCACACCAGTATCAAGGTGGGGTGATGAAAATTTAATTAGCATAGCCTGTTAGCGGACACCAAAACAGCACGTCCAAGACACACATCTGTGTACGCACTGGTATAACACAATGCAACACGTGGAAATTGGAACAAAAGTTATATTCATTTTTGTGAGGTTTTAAGTGAATTCAGTGCCATTCTGTTTGACTGGAGTTTTCCAAATAAAGCGCAGTGCCGACAAATGTTTTTGCTGTTGATTACTTAATGGTTTATTCTCAGCAAACCGATAATCACTGTGGCTTTAAATAGCCTGTTTATAGTCTTGCATTGACACACCACCTCAGCAGATACACAGTGGAGGTGGACTTTACACTCCTCATTGATGATGCTTCTCTGACAACTGATCTTTAACCCGAGTCACCTCTTTTCAGGGTGACAAATGAGAAAAGAGAGCAGTCTTTGTGCAGAGGAGAGGGGGCCGGCTCAGAGACGTCTCAGCCGATGACTGTGACTGTTTCCTTGGAATTTTCCTCTCACGCTGTTGACGCGGCTGGATGTCCAGTAGGGCTTCAGTGGACACAATGTGCTCAGTGACGGGACTGGCTGCACGAGCTACAGCGGCCGCTAGCAGGTGTGGGCTGGAGGGGTTAGAGGGGTTAATGGCATGAGCTCTGTTGACATTGGCTCTCTTTGCGTGCTCACCCCACCGGTTAATATTGTGGCATCCCAAATATTCTGCAACATTCCATCAAACTATGGATAGGCAGCCACACCTAAATGTCAGGAATTCTACTAGAGAAAGGCACCATAATCCTAGCCTTCAAGCACAGAAATTCAAAACATTTATGCCGCCGCTAGCCCATGGAGCCAGAACGTTCACTGAGGCTAGGTGTTTCTCCCAGAGGAGGCATCTTAAAGAGTCACTTCTGGGACTGCAACTAACCATTATTTTAAAAATTAATAGTTTTGTCTATAAAAAAACAGAAAATAGAGAAAACTCCTGTTTTAATTTAAGTAGGTAACATCAATGAGTGTATAGAAATAGACAACGCAAGTGCTCCACAAAAAAGAAGTTTTAAAAAATCTTCATCGCCCCCTGGTGTCTGGCTACAGTATAGGTCATAAATACAATCCGTTTCATGTTAGCAGATGGGACAGGGGTCAAACTAAAAACACCAAAGTACACATAAAATAGATTTACCCAAAGATGGTCGCTGTCTTTGTAGGCTGTTCACAACCTGCAAATATTAATTTTTCTCGCAAGTTTTCTTTTTAGTATTTAATGCTAAAAAAGAAAGCATGAACTCATGACTGACAGCTACCCTTATCCCACAATTGAATCAGGCGACTGTATTTGGGGGTCCTTGATACTGTGCGCTGATCACTACTGTGCAGACTCTGGCTTCAAATGGCTTTAAGATGCCTGGCTTTAAGATGCCTGTATTAGGAATATTTTTTTAGCTTCATCTTTGCACACTGGCAGGAAATGGACATGCATCATCTATCTTTACTCACAGCTAGGTGACTTATTGGAATTGCTTGTGTTATCAAACCAACAGTCCAAAACCCAAAAACAGTCAATAAACAACGAAAAGAACCAAATCATCAAATTTGAGAAGCTGCAGCTAATGAATATTTGACATATCTGCTTGAAAAACGCCTCAAACAATTGGTTGATAACCCAAATAGTTTGTGATTCATTCTCTGTCAGAGGACTAGTCGACTAATCTCTGCAGTTCCAGTCTGTTTTCCCCACATTTTTGAGTCATCGACTGCAGAAAAGTCTGCTGCAGCTCAAAACAACACTTATGCAAAATGTTTTCATCAGTGTCCTGTTTTCTTTTGATGTGCCAAAATCCTCACTTAAAGCAATATTTTCACAAGATTCAATGTATGGTTTAAAATGTAGTTATCAGTGTGTTCAATAAATATTCCAACTGACTCACCAAAATTCCAAGCCTCTGTGACGATGAGAGGTGTTTGAAATTTTCCTCTCCATTCACTTGACGTGCGCCTACAAATACCATAATTCCATTGTGTAATGAGAATAAATCTGCTTTACCTTTACCTAATATAATTCAGAGAACAATTACAATTCACAGAACCTATTCAATAACAGATAACTATTAGATTTTCTACCCTTGGTATGGTCTTTGGTTTTTCCCTTAATGTGTTTGCATTATTTTGGGGCTATTCTCCTCTTGCAGAAGCATCACGACACAGACATGAAACAGACTTGGCATATGGAAGCTGCATTCCTCTCTCTGCTGCTCTACAGCAGTTAGTAAGTTACTTACTCGTGATTCAGATCAGCACCAAGACCTTCAGGCTTATCGTACCTCTTCCGGTTGATCCTGGGCATCATAAGGAACATCCTCAGCACAGCTGGTTCTGTGTGCTGATGGAAGAAAGGGTGCGCAGCCAAACAGATCTCTCTGTCGTCTTCGGTCGTTGTCTCCAGCTCTAACAGGTTTGTCCTCGCTAAGTCCCATTCCCTGCAGCATAAACACTCATCCTCGGATGACATAGGTTCGCAACGACCACAGGTGCACCTCCAAGAATCTTCAGTTTTGGTATTTGTGGATACTCTGTTACTGCTGGCTGGACAGCTGCTTCCCTGGCTCTCTCAGCCTCTCGTTCACACAGTTCAATCCGGTTCAAATAAAAACAGCTCAATGTGGTATTGTTCTTCCTCAATTTAGAAATCACTCTCAGTATCAGCTTTGGCCATGATCACTTGTGTTGTGATAGTTAAAGATGTGCAAAACATGTAAATTTGCTCAGGAACTGCTGAGATTTTTTTACACCAGCAAAGACCCGGCGAACAGCTAGTGCACATTGATCTCAAAAGACTTCTGTCTGAAAGACAGGATCTGCTTTTGTTTAATCTGCTTTTGTTTAATGTTAACCACTTGGAATATTTATTAGACACACTGATTACTACATTTTAAATTCACACATTGAATCTTGTGAAAATATCGCTTGAATGTGTCTTTGCCATTTTCTGCATTTAGCCAAGAACACTTATGAATGAAAAAGTTGACACTTTTCCTGTGGATGCTTTTTAAAAGAGCAAAGGTGAAGAGACTAATGACACTGTGGAACGTTCCTCCACTTGAGAATATAAAACCTTTAAACTCCAGTTAGACGAGTCCATGAAACCTGTTCAATGTGTCTGCCTTTCACGATGACTCATGATATAAACAAGGAGACATACTTTGCCAATTGATGTGAACGCGAGTGCTCATATGATTAGCTGTGCCCCTCCTACAGCTGTGTATTCACATACATTCATCACCTGTCCGAAACTGAGACAGCAACTGGCATAACTCTTGTGTAACTGTTTCGTATTAAAAGTAACACCTCATTTTGCAGAGATGTCATTAGAGCATTATGACACTGCAAAGTTCTGATTTTCAAATATTAACAAGGATTGTTGTCCTTCTCTCTCTATTAAGAATTACATGTTTTCTTTTAGTCTTTATTGCAAAAAAGCAGAACGGAGAATGCCACAGCAGGCCAATTTAACACATTTTGTACATTTGTCAGTAAAATGGAAAAGAGACAGCACAGGAGTTTATTATTTTGAGGAAAGTGCATATATATTTCTTTATAAAAATTAATTGAAATACATGTTTCACTGGTGATTATGGCAGACTCTTAAACAAGTTTGGTCTAGAAAATGCTCCTTCTGAAATTAATGTGGTCACACAAATTATGTAATAGTAATTGAGCCTAATTTGTTTGTATCTCTCAAGGACTGGTATACAGTAAAACATCAACATTACTGCCGACTGGAAATCCTTCTTTCAGTTTGGCTTACTTGAGTGTGTCTCAAAGGGTGATTACAATTTTTTTTTTTTTTTGCTTTAATGCATGAGTTATAGATTAAAAACGTAAGTCAAGTATCAGGAATATATTTTGACTTTCACTCATTTACTAAGAACATTAAACAAGACCTTCATGTCAAAGTTTACAGAATAAAATTTAATTAAAAAATTTTGTGGCCACATTTACCGATTTTTGGCAGAATCTTCATCAAATCTAACACATAAATTCAACATTCAGCCTAAGTCTTTATATATGTATTAATATCTTAATTTTAATAGGTTTACTGAATGTGTTATTAACAGATACTAACACAGAGAAAAAACTCAGTGGCCTATGCAAAAGCATCACTGCCAATACTTTAACTACTTTCTTGCCACTCACTGAGATCAATTGTTTATTTCTTAAGGCTTCTCAAAATTCCGCATACATGACAGTGAGCC
>JAQLOL010000009.1:11116530-11126969 GCA_029783665.1 Naso thynnoides | reverse complement strand
TGGCCCCCCCCCCCCCCCCCCCCCAAAAAAAAAGTCCTCTTCTCCTTATGAAACGGTAATGTTTCCCCCGTGCTGCAGATGCTCACATAAAAAGGGCCTTTCACGTTCTGCGGAGGACCTTTTAAATGTGATACTTTCATCCCTGTTGGGCTGGCTATGAATAGCTGACTGATAGTAACACCTACCTTTCACTGGCCTTTGTGGTGACTCATTTCCAGTAAGCATTTGGACCACAGATGCAAAACATAATGGGATAATGGTCTGCCTGATGATGCACAGATAATGGACAAATAGACAGGAAAGTACTCCACTAATAGCTGCTGGGATGATAGTAGAAAAAAGGCTGCTTCTTCCAAATTTCATATAAGCCTATCATTTTCCCCTCAGCCGCCTAGACCCAACATTGTTCAATAACCAGTTGGAATCTTGAAAATGCAGAGCGATGGCACATTGTCCAGGTTGAAGAGGCGTATTTGGTCACACAGCTGTGTAGGGTAACACAGTAGGCATGGCTTGGCACGGCTGAAAGCTCACCATATGACACTGTGGAAGGACTGCACCCAGGCAGCAACCCTCCCGCACAGGCTGCTGCCAACAGACGGCTACCAATGACAGGGCATGGCAGCACAACACAGACAAGGTCCAATGCACAGCTGCTCCCTTCCACTACCAGGCATGTCATACCTCACACAGACAAAGGGGCCTGCTCACACAGACACACACACAGGGAGGACAAGAAAGGGAAAAACACACCTGTAATTTTCCAAAATTAGTGACAGGAAAATTTCAGACTTGCTGCACTGATTTGCAACAGAATGCCCTTTGCATGTGACAAGTTCACCCTCGCGATGGTCGCGAACTAGGACAGCAGCTTCCAGTGTCTTCATAGCACAAATGTATTACCTCCTATTAATGATTTCTGTTTTTTTGTGACAGGCAAAAGGAGCGGGAGGTGAAAGCAGCAGCTTGGAGCGCAGGGGCATTAGAGGTAGGGAGCGAGTGCAGGGACACAGACGTCTTTTGTAGGCGCTTGCTGAATTTTTATGAATTGCCTGGAAGAACGCTGACAAATCAGTGCTGATTGCTTGTGGAGTAGAGACATCACACCCACAGGAAATAGAAATCGCTGAGTGTGGTCACCCAGAGAAAAGGGGAGGAGGGGATGGCGAGAGAGACGGACAGAGAAAGAGAAAGAGAAAGAGAGAGAGAGAGAGGAAAGGCAGGTTGAGAAGGAGAAGAGAGAGAGAAAACAGCCTTGTGAAAAATGCACGCTCGACACATTTGGAGGAGCTTGAGAAGAACAGGTTGAGGGGAAAAAAAAAAGATCCTGATCTCAGCAAGGACCAAAACCAAGGTGCCAATTAGGAAGTTGTGAAGTTGAACTAACGCGACGCGAGCGACTCCAGTCAACCTTCAAAAGCTGTCTGTGTTCATCTAATCCAAAAAGGGCAGCTCACGAAGGTGTGGTCAGCTTAGGTTGGGATTCGAGGGGGAGTCTGGTGGGATAAATGCTGATGTGACACGATGGATCCGGCCTTGAGCCCGTGTCATGCTTTAATGATCTCATCCCTTCCACAGGATCTCCCCAGGGGGGCTGCTAAAGATGGACACCATTAGCCAAGGGACCCTTTGTTGAGGGGGAACCGAGGCTTCAGCATCCACGCACTGCCTCCCCTGATGAATATTTATCACTGTCGTTCGCTGCCTGAGGTGGGGGTGGGAGACGGGGGTGGGGGGGGGGGTGGGTGGGAGGCTGAATAAAAATGCTCAGGAGGTGATTCTTCAAGGATACATCCAAGGCTCTTCCATCAACGGCTGTCTCAAAATGGCGGTGGGCTGGTGGGGGTGGCAAGTGAGGGGAGGAGGGGGAGGATTTCTGGTACTCAAGGTGGCACGCATGGTGGTTCAGGGCTGCAGGGAGAGCCAGCTCCACTTGACAGCAGTGTAACAAGATTATCAGGGCCATAAGAGCAAACAAAAACCCCAGCAACCTGCCTCAGAATCCAGATTACGACAGCGCCTGCTCTCTGAATACTAAACACGGCTGGGGAGGACTAGCGGGGCGCGGGCTTTACTGAGACATGACAGCGGAATTGCGTATCGCGTAACCAACGACATGCACATGTATCCACGCTCAGGCAGATTACCAAAACCACACAAGCACATATGAATTTAACCTGTCATGATCAATTCTTGAAAAGAAGCGTCCGAGCACTTGGCGCCGGCGGTTTGCTAATGAAGTGAATAAAACTGGACGGTGGAGGTGCATGCTGATGAAAGACTGTTTTCAGGAAAGCACAGGCGGCATCCAACAATGGCAACTCAGTCCTGTGAAACTAACAGCTGAATATCATCTCACACCAAACAATGCGTTTCGTTCCAAAAGAAAGGGCGAACAATGTGGCTCATTTTGCTCATATGCGTAGTTTAGATTTCTTTTCTCTGCTATGAGAAGTCCAGACTTTCGAAGGTTTGGACATCCAAGAGAAGAGACATATAAGGCCTCAGAGATGAAAGACTGGCTTGACACCTTCCTCAACCCACTGTCTCTGCATAACCTACACATCTTAGTCGATTAACACACCACAAAAGAAGAGGGCTGGATGTGAAGTCAGTGTGATCACCTATTCAGTTTCCCTGATCAATAATGTATGAGACTTGTAGCCTCTCACTCCATAATCATGTACTTTGCGCAGGAAATGGATGAAGATGACCACCAAGATACTAAAATGCAGATGACAAGATAAGTGTTTGAAAATATAAATGAGATGTCAGCAGTTTCTCATTACGCTTTGGCTCATTAATTTATAATTTGTGCTTATTTGTTCTCTTGGCGACTCGCTCTACCAGGGTTGAGATGCTTAATGCAGTCAGCCAACCTTGTCCCCCCTGTATGCCAGAAATAGCTTTTCTCAACACTTTATGCCTGATCAGAGCCACTAGTTTTACTCCCTCCTCTCTAGTTTGGAGTTGAAAAGATCGCCCAGATATTCAGATTTAATCATTTCTTCCTTCAGCTGAGTGAAGTCAATTATCGAGCACGCTGCATGCGTTGGGCGCCATTTAACTGCAAATTAAAAATCAGACTCCTCTGATGGCTCTGGAAGAGTTGCTGGAAGACTGTTGCAAACTTGTGTACGGAGTAAACAGTGTGAGTGTGTCTGTGTGAGAGAAAGGTACGACGGGGAGAGGGGAGGGAAGCTATTAACTACTAAGTATTCAGAGCGTGAAATAAGAGTGACAAAAAGAGGGAGAGGGGAAATCATTCAGCAGCTTTCAGAGGGAAATGTGATACGGTTGTAGGAGAGGGAAATATTAAGCTGATACTCTGACCAGTGCGGGATCAGTGCAATGCTAAAAAAGCACTTAAAAAAGATCATCTGCCTGCTTTTTGAGAGACTAACCCTCATAAAAATGAATGCAGTACGACTATGACTGAAGGGTTGATAGGCTGTTGGCAACAGTCTGGATATTGGCCTAATAATGTCCTTACGTGTGAAGTAAAGTTGAAGTAGAAAAAAGACAGATGCTGTGTGTGAAATTTAAAAAAAAAAAAGATAAATAAAATATTACAATAAAATTAACTGAAATGTTCTAAAATAGGGTGTCATGATATATTACTTCAAAATATAATACTTAAAAATAAAATAACAACATTGTGTAATAACAGATGTGACAATATTCCATAAAAAGTACAGCACCTCTTAAACATCTCCTGTTTTTCTGTTCTTGCTTTGTCATGGTGATAATGAACCTCAATGTTGGTGGCCAAAACGTAAAAATTCGTCAACTTTAATTGTTCTTTGGGTTTACTTTTGTACAATTATGGCTACAGACTTTCTCTCCACCTCCCTGAATTCGCTTTTTGTGTTTAACTCATTTGTCAAAAAGGAGATCACACTTAAAATTCAGAATTAAAGATGAATACATCTACAGCATTTTTCCTTAAAGTTATCATAGATATTGCCGTTTTGTCATAAGCCTGAGTTCTTTAGGCCATTAAAATTACGTAGAGTATCTTATCTTATAGTGACGGACTTGTTTAGAAATAAAATATGCGATTTGTTTTTTTAAATCAAGGATTTAGTAGCATTTCCTCCACCAGTGCGCTTTTGCCACACAATGAAGATTTGGATAAAGACTGAACAGACTGAATGTCTACATGCTGCTTAAATAAAACCAGGGGGGAATTACATGTGTGCTGGTAATAGACTCTCACCTTATTTATTAGCATCTAAATCAGGGCCAGTCCCTTTAGTAGCCTATGTGTTTCTAATTTTAAATTAATTTTGCATTTTAGGTAGGACCAGGGTAAATGTTCGGTCTCATATGAAATGATAATATGAATAATATTATAACTGGCAATCCTCACCTTATATCCTTTCCTATTCAAATTATTTTGATTGTGGTATTTAAAATTAAATTTTAAAAGCGAAATGGTTCAATCTTTACCGCACTAAGACCACACTAGAATTTCAGGATTAAGGTGGACTGCTGACTAATAATTAGGCTATCTGATCAAATGTGTAGAAAGTATAAATGTTTACAATGTAAAGATTTTAATAAAATTCTAAGACATTTGTCATTTAATATCAATGTAAAAATATAAAGTATCTTTGGTTGTAAGATGGAGACAAACAGCAGGCGATGAAAGCAGAGAAAGTTAAATATCTGTAGATATTCTACAACTTTATGATGCACAGTATTTCACATTTGACACTCATGTTTTCTTCTGCACGGGTTTACACACATACATGACTGAACACTGATTATTTGACAGAATGAGGATATAGACGCCATAATAGGATGCGCTATAATAAACGCTGGCACTGAAAGAGTCCCATATGGAACCTTGTGGGTTATACCATGCAGAGGAGCATGTGGTACATTTATGTCTGAAATTTGCATCCAGTTCATGTGGTTGTAAGTGAAAACATGAATCACCGCCCTGAAGGGATTTAGTATTTTTCTGAAGTCACAGATAAACTCAAGCTGATTTAAAGGGGCTCGGGTTAGACTGGCTTGAATTAACCAATGTTTCGATACATACAGAATGTGTTTCTGAGCTCAGTAGCTGCTGTTTACTCCCAGAGCTGCTCTGTGCAAGCAGTAGGACAGGAGAAGAGACTTCATTGGCCTTTCACAGCATCTGCCTGGAGGACTTGATTAAACAGGAAGAGAATAGCTCTTGATACTTCAGCCTTGCACTGGCAGAGGAAGTAAGGGTTGCAGGCAACCCACACACTGGCAAAATATCCAGGAGCTTTACTACACTGGTTGCATACATATTAAATGCATATTGCATTGGCCCAACAGCTTCAACACAGTGTTAGAAGCATTAAAGTCTCAACTCCAGCGCATTTTAATGCTACCGAAAGTAAAATGATACTAAATTAATTCACCTCCTTAATTGGCATCATTGCACAGCTATGATTTCTCTTCAAGAGAAACACTCTGTGATAAGGCCATCAAATAAACAGAGCTCTGCAGCATCACTGAATTACAAACAAAAACAAATGTATCATCACATTTTTCCTGTGGAGAGCTTTGATTCAAGTGCAGTCAGTTCGCAGAGTTATTACCTGAAAGTAACAAAGATGCTAATTTCTATTAATAACACTGCCAGCGCTCAGCTCAAATTATGCCAAATGATTGATGATGTCTGCCTACAGGATATTTGATGGAGCCTCACACTCGATGTGGTTGTTTCTAAAAAGAAAAAAATCACAACAAACGACTTCACTTCAGCATACGGCCTGAATTAATAACCATACGTTCAGTACTGAGAATTTAAACTGAGGTCTCCCTCAGCTGATCGCTGCTGTTATCTCAGTGCCCCACATGCTTAAGCCTGGACTGAGATGGTTAAATGTTCCTATGGTTAAAAACACAGTTTTGTACGAGCAAGGTCATAAGTTTGATCCCTGCAGCATCCAGCGTGCCCATCCACGGATGAGCTAATATATATATATATATTTTTTTTTTCTTCTTTAACAAGAAACTGAACCATGACTTCTTCACCTTGTTTACCACGGCTAAATAATAACTGAATATAAATCTAATAAATATCTCACTGCTGTTTTCAATGAAAGAATATACCAAGGACAGCTTTTGTAAATTAGGATTATTTTGTCACTTGTGTAAATAAAAACCTCACATTTGTAAAATGTGATTATTCTCATGATTACATCGATCACTGCTGCCAGTAAATATACAGGCTGAATGAGGAAAGCCATAAAAAATACAAAAGCTGTATTTCTGCAGCATGTATAGCATTTGTATTAGGCTAAAAAAAAAGACAAAAACCAGAATGCATGCATCTGGGAAACCTGTAGTCATTTAGAAAAAAATCTGTTTATTTCATTTAGAACAAACATGGGCACCACTAATGGCAATTTAATGACATGCCTGTGCTCCTTTCCGATGTGGGTTACACACTGCTTATCTTAGAACAAGGTCTTACTATCTTTAACCTCCTTTAAAATTGTGTATACATTCAGCCCAGAACAGAGAGAAAACAGTTTAATTTTGTCTCGTGAAACTCCCCAAAACACACGGAAACGGTTGATTTCTTCAAGTTTCCCATCACATTAGTGTCGTACACTGGTATGGGTGTGGTTAAATCACTTGTTTTAATGTCAGATCACCGCTGGTGTGTCTCAAACATTAATCAGCCAAGATAAAAGTAGGTTACATGAAAAACAGCAGCGAGTGCCCAGCCCTGTGCTTATGCTCTCCATGTTCTGTCCGGCGTTGGCTAATCTAAATTACGAACACACAGAGAGCAGTAATGAACATGCCAAGTCTAACTCAAGTTCCTAACAGGAATTCATCAAACACACTGCTACCCCGTCTGGATGAAAGTATTACTTTGAGAAGTGGAGCGGGCATATCGCAATGCTAAGCAATCATAATCCGCACCACACTTGCAAGAGGTTTCATCACCAACATTCCCTCCCTATTGCAAAAAAAGGGGGAAAAAAAACTATATTGATCTTTTTCTCCTTTCCTTCCAGGCATTCCCATTTCCCCATGCAGCTTAAGCAGCACTTTTGTGGACAAATCCCACATTTGTGTTCCTTTCTGGAGGCTATTAACTGTCCTGAATAGGCGTAACTACTCCCAAGGCACAGCTGCGTTGGCCATACAGAGGTGTTGGTGGCCAGGCTGTGCTCTATACTGTGTAAAGTCTTGCCTTGTGTTTCATCAACCTCAACATCCTCTTCTCCCCTCCACTGCCTGCCCATTCGGAGCTACACTACTGGGTATGAGTTGTGCACACTGTTCACTTCTGTGGTACCATGCCTTATTTTATCTGTGCTACCTCGGTGCAAGAGGAGATAAATCTCAGAGCTGATCTCCACCACTCCCTGCCTCAATCCACACGCCATTGCTGGCCCAATCGGGCTCTTACACGGGCCCTCATCTGTTCTGGTTACCTGCAGAGAAAGGCAGAGATGGGCATTACGCTTTATTGCAAAGCCGAGCTTCTGATGTAGGGCTGGCCTGTCTGCTAAACACACTTCAATGCCCTGCTCGCATGAACAGAGATGATGAAATAAGTTGGATATCTGAGCAAGAATGGGCAACTTCTATCTGTTTAGCTCTGCCTATATGCTCAACAGTTTCCAAGGTGACTTTTCAAATTGCGCCGAGATTCTCCATGGATAATTCATTACCTGCCCTCCATAAGCGTGCACTCTAACAGGCAGAAAATTTCATCATGTCACACACAGGCAAACAAGAGCGTCTGCCAACCCAAAACAAAGAAAATCAAGTGTTTTTCTGCATCAGATAATGTCACAAGCAAGCTAGCTCTCTGTTGTGTTTAGCACACTGTCCAATAACAAAAACAAAAATCAAAAAAATGACAGCGCACCGCACAGCAAAACACTTCTTTCCTGCAGCAGCATTTTATTTCAAATGCTACCAACTTCCCATACATCCCATAATTACGCATGACCCAATTTTAAACAGCCACTCGTTGCAAGACTCCATTATAACTGCACAGGCATAATATATTGCTTATCATGCATTTTTAAAATGGATTTGACAACGCAGTTGACACTTAAGCACTTAGTCCAAATGTGCTCAACACGCTGTTTGTGGATGTGAATCATGACAGCACTGCAATAAAATGCACCTTCTCAGCTGAATGTTGATGAGGCTATTGATAAATGCATGATGGTCATCACTTGATGCTCGTGGTTTGATGACTGACTTGCACGACAGATCAGCACCATTTCGATCCATCTCCTTAATAACGGCGGCTTGCTGATGAACATCGACCCTTATTCAGAGCAGACCTTTGTCCGGTGGTGCCATATTTCGGGGTGGATTCTGAGAACGACTAAATATATCATTGTGATGATTCAGCACGATAAAAAACGCCGCTACTTGTTTGTTGGCTCTGATAATAAAAGCATATCGTGGTTAACTGCCGGGCTGGGTTATTAAAGCCAAGGACGACGGGTCTGGTTTGGCTCTGCCATTGTTACAATTTAACCAGCGGTTAAAGAAATTGTCACTTCAGGTGAACCAATTCAATTGGCAGTGCAACGAAAGCATTTCCTAACAGATGCAATCCACGCATGCATGTTAAAGCCGCACGAAAACACAACACAATACCCAAATTTAGCCATCACGTTCAGGAATGTCAGGAGGAAAAAATATATATATTTAAAAAAAAAAAAACCAACCTGATCTGGCTAAACCGCTTCCTCGGCTCGCTCTTGCTCCCCTTTCACAACGAGGTGATGAAGCAGCAGGTTTGAACAGCGAGAAGCGCATGAGTTGACAAACCACCAACACGCGCCGGGATGCAGCGGACACGCAGCGCCTCGGCAAAACTGTTTGTCACAAAAGCAACCTAGTTACACAGTTGTGACATTCCACGACTCTTGTCTCCAACCTCTCAACGCCTGCTTGGAAAGTGGCAAACAACTCCCCGTGTACAAAACAAGCAGGCAAGGAAATCCCCGTGCTCAGCCTTCCTACTATAACTGTGGCATTGCTGCCCCGCGAGCCCGTCATCAATCGGGGGGAAATCACCGTTTACGCGCGAGCCGGCTGACCTTCGTGCGACATCAAACCCCAAATCTGGGAGGCATGTTTTCTTCGCGGCTCATCAGTGTGTACTGAAGATTAAGCTGCCATCTCAGCAGAGTTGCAGCCCGACCGTTGTCAGTTCTGCCTGACTTACTTACACAGGCATTTCCGGTGTGACGTTTCAAAATAAACCCATCACTCACGAGAGCATGCCTCTTAATCGCAGGAGCAAAGCGGACGCTCTTAGTTTGAAAAGCATTTGTGCTACACATCTAGCTAGCTTCACGAGGACAGAAGCTAGGTGTGCTAGCATACAGAGCTAACCGCAGCCAGCTTGTCAGCGCGAGGCGAAGGCATGCACACTCAGCATAACAACACCGACTCTGTTTGGTTTACAGACCCACCTGACTGAAAAATGACGCTCCCTGGAGTTGTTGTTGTCAACGTCCTCTTCTTATACCGTCACGATGATGACAAAACATTAGAGGCGCGGGTAAATTTCGGTCTGACTGACAGGAGCTGAACCGCTTCGAAATACCAGCTCGTGCTCTCCTTGTTGATTCCTTTCTCTTGTATCGAAGCCAGACGTCATCGTGTTTGGTCACGTGCCTTCATTCATGAAGGATCCTCTTTCCTCACAAGGAAAAAACATTTAAACAAAAATGTACTATTGCGACGCCATAGCTGCCAGTGCTTATGTGACTTGAAAACAGCAGCTCAGTGACTGCCAGTGCGCATTCGCACAAATAAATCACATCCACATGTGTTTCTTGTATTTAATGCACAAGGATTTGAAAACATCTTCCAAGTTTAATTTCATTATAAAATACAGCCCTAAATAGTTTGGTACAAAATGTGCTCAGTACAATATTTTATTAATAGCAGTCCATGTTGCAGTTTACCACCTCACTGCAAAGGGATTTTTTAAAACAAGATTTAGAATCCATTTCAACCACAGATGCTGAAATTATTCATTTGTACATCTGCTAGAAAATCTTTTGTCAGCAGAAACGCCATTAAAATATGAAAAAAACATAGTGGTTACTTAAACATTCGCTAAAACGGCGATTTTAATAAACAAAGGTCACAACAATCGCCCAACATCCAAATGGTACTCCTCTAGTATCTGAGTACATTATATGTGGCATTAGAAACAACAACAGATTAATTTCACACACACACAGATACATCCTCATACAGGTAAGAATATCCCCCTATAGCTGGTGACATCATTTCCCCCACCTGACATACCTCAATTATGGAACAAAAAGCATTTAAGCCCTGCCAGGGTCCCCACTCAATAGCCGACATTTCTAAAAATCAGTTAAAATATTTTTCTCAACCTCACCCAACCCCCCTTTGACAGATTTTCCTTAAAACACTGACTTGCA
>JAQLOL010000009.1:11104220-11116430 GCA_029783665.1 Naso thynnoides | reverse complement strand
GTCCCCACTCAATAGCCGACATTTCTAAAAATCAGTTAAAATATTTTTCTAAACCACACCCAACCCCCCCCCCCCACCCCCCCCCACACACACACGTGCACATTTTGACAGATTTTCCTTAAAACACTGACTTGCACTAAACACTAATTTAAATCAAAGTAACTGAACAATTTTAATATTTTAATGAGAATTATTTTACCATTCAGATATGTATTACAACAAATTCGACAGACTGTCCTTTTTTGATATTGAAATAAAATAATGTGTAATGGAAAGTTTATAGTGGGCACAACGGATAGAAATATAAAACATTGCACCTCAAAAAGAAAAGAAATGTGGGTAACACTTCACTTACAGCATCCATCTGTGATGCATTATGAACATACTTACAATGCGTTACAATGTGCCTATAGTGCTATATAGTCAGATGAGCAGGGTTAAGGTTAACCCTAACCCTAACATAGTCCTAACCATAACCATGATTAACTATAGGACAATATAAGTTTGTTCATAATGTGTTATGTATGTTCATAGTGTGACATAATAGATTATAGAGACAGTTTTTCATAGAAAGTGTTACCGAACTTTGATTACAAAAAGAAAATCTGACAAAAATATAGTAATACAGTTTTTGCAGCGTCATCCAAAATGTAGGTTTTTTTAGACAGTAACCCTCCACATTAGCTTATATACAGTATAAAAACATCTTCCAGCTGTGTTTTTTAAGCATATACTGCATTTTCACTGGTGTGACGGGTATCAATAAAAGTTGCTGTTTCCAAGCCTAATAAAAGGAAAAGATCACTTCTTCTTGGTCCTTGGGTTACTGTTGCTAAACATACTAATCCCACGAGGTCTGACACCAACAGCTTCAGCAGTCACTCCTGGCTGCTGTAACACTTTATCTAATGTTGTCTTCTTTATGGCAGCTGGTGAGATTTTCTCTTGGTCAGCCAAAGACTGAAGTTCCCTTTTAAGACAAGGACAGATCACAGAGACATTTAAGACATAGTATAGACACATATCATTTAGCACAACCTGAAGAATAGTATGCTTAAATACAGTAGAGTATAGTACCATAGAGTCTTACAATCAGTGAAGGACAAACCCCTCGTCGTAACATTATTTGCATATGGCTCCATCTACTGTCTGAAATATAGTATAAACTTCACAAGTAATAAATCATTTGAGTATGACAATTAACTTAAAAGCATCTCGTGTGGGTCCCTGTGACAGGAGTTATGATTTGTTAGTTTGTTTGTCTCACACTTTGTCATCAACTTACCTAGTCCTTACACAGGAGGCCTCTACAGCATTGATCAAGAGACTACGGAAGCCACCGCTCTCCATGACATGCAGGGCATGGATGGTGGCGCCCCCTGGTGAACACACGTTGTCCTTGAGCTGCCCAGGGTGTTGCTCTGAGTCTAAAAGCATTCGGGCTGCCCCCTTTAAAGCAACACAAAGAGAGATCGTCATTACACTGACGCAGATGTAGACAGTTGGTATACGCTTGCCAGTGACCGACTATTTCTGCATGAATTCTCCATCTGTATCTCTACCTGCGCGTCACTTTTTTCTGGATCTACATCACTGCATCCTGAGCTATGTGCAGCCCAAGATAATTAGGACTGGTTTAAGAAAGTAAACAAGTGAGAGTGATTTTTTCCCTCTAGCAGAGTGATAATGGCTGCGGCCAGACCTTTCCCCGGTGCTGAAACAGGGCCGGCAATTTATACCTCTTTGGGAGAGTGTAATAACGGTCTGAGAGATAAAGCAAATAAGACTGATTTTTAAAAAAAACCTGCACAGGAAAGCTCAAAACCTTTCTTAAGTAATTAATTAACCAAACCAGGAACCAAAAATTGCCACATAATGAACAAAAATGAAGAAAATAAAGTTAAAAGCCAAACAGAAAAAGGTAATACCAGCAGGGCTTGAGCTCCGAGGCGTACAGCCAGTCTCCTGGGAAGGCCCATTTTCACGCCACCATCAGCAAGAGCATCCACAGCCGTAAACGCCTGCAAGGCCACAATCATAACTGTTAGGATGGAAAGCAATCCAAAAGGCCATTTTTTTTCGCAATTTCTACAGGTAAGGCAAAATTGTAGAACATGAGCTACATTATATAAAAGACTCACGTAAGCAGGACCACTGCCGCTGAGGCCCGTGACGGCGTCAATCAGGTCCTCTTCCACCTCAGTGCAGTATCCCACACTGGCCATGAGCTGCTCCAGCAGCCGTCCATCCTCCACTTCTGCGTGGGTGCCTGTGGCGTACACAGTGGCCCCCTCACGCACCACCACTGGCGTGTTGGTCATCAAACGCATTACCTTTGGCAAAGGGCGATACTGGTGCAGCTTCTGTTCAGGATAACAAGGAACTGAATGAACTGCACTAAAATTACAGGAACAAAAAGCCAGATGAGATGACAGGATCATTTATAGTGTAAACTTCACTGAAACTAACAAGGAGTTTGTTAGTTTACACACCATGTCGATTTAATAGCTGACTTGCATGTTTGCATTTCAGTGCCGCATAGCCTACCCTTACCCTACATATTTTTTAACATATCATGGCCTTAAATGAAAATACATGGGTGTTTGGAGTTCAAACAGCTAACTGATTTCATGTTACAACATGTGACTGTTTCGCCCGAGGGTCTGTCGAGATCAGAGCATTCAAATTCAGAGAGAGCCTCGTGCTAAAGTCGGCAATAAAACGGAAATTCACAAGCATTAGCCATCATCTAGAGTTGAGATATAAGTATAAACATGATTGATGATTGATAGATGGCATGTCATATTAACTACATATCATCTGGTATTTTAAATATTATAAAATTGTGAAACATTATATTTAAAATAATGTATTTTCTGGGTCTTAAAGGCAGCATTAAAGCAAAGTTATTCTCTTTTTTTTTTAAAGTTATTAGACTGATGCAGATAAGTAAACAAACAATAATTGTATTTTCATGCTGGGCATCTTATGCATACTGTCAGTGCTTTCCTCTCTTACATTATAAATTTTACAGACCTGAGATCTTACATGAGATATTTTAAGTACTGGGTGAAAAAAAAATCTATGCTCTCCACTTCTGCATGCAACAATCTCTGTGCAGAGGGCTATGACTTGCCTTCTCTATAGAGCTGATGGTAACACCTGCAGCACAGGACACAATGAGGTGACGATCCTCGATGTCAGGTCCAATCTCATCCAGTACAAAAGGAATGATGTGCGGCTTCACAGCCAGGAAGAGAACATCACTTCTCCCCACTGTCTCTTTGTTGCTGGTGGTAAAGTTGACACCCAGTTTCTGTAAAAGTGACACCTTTTAGTTCTGCAATCAGCAGAAGAATAAACAGGAATGTGCTTCATCCAGTAAAAAATCAAATAAACATATACAAATATACTATTTATACCCAACCCTTGTTGTCTACCTACCCGCAGTCCCTGCACAGTGAGGAGATCTGTATCTGGGGAACTGGCTGTAATTTTGTGGGTGGCAATCACGCCTTAAAATAGGGAAAATGTCCAGAAATAAAATCAGTGTCTGATTGCAATTGACATCCACACAAGAACACAACAACACAAGCGAAATCTGTATGAAACAGTCATGGTAAAAGTTTGACACTCACCTGCAGCCGTGAAGCCTCTCACCAGAGCGTGGGCCAGCTGGCCTGCTCCTATGAAGCCCACACTCATCCTGCCTGTATGGGTGCAGAGGTAAAAACTTTAACAGTGGCAGGAATGATTTATCTCAACAAAGGTGGATGATTTTCTGCGTGTAACAACGGAAGTGCGGCGTCTAGCAGCTTTGGGGATGATGTGCTGTAGTGGTAAACAAACCCTTACTTCCTTATTAACGGAACGGTTCTACACAATGTCGACGGCAACCATATTATCGCAGAGAGGACATATTCACAGAGAAAATACTTACGAAACCGTAGAGCCTCTGAGCAGACCGAATGAACCAGCAACCGCTTATAACAAACTCCTAAAATACAACTGTCAACGTGTACCAGCTGTCTCGCGCTCTACTGAGAAGGGGACATTTGACTGACAGGCGCGAAAGCCAATGAGCTTATAGGAGTAGTCGCTACGTAACAAGTTTGGCCAATCACAGCGGGGAGAGCAAGAACTCTGGGGCGGGTTCTAAAGCCAGCTAGCCTGTTGCGTCAGTTGGTGTCGTGGGGCAGAGAAGTTGGTCAGGCTACGTGCACTCTGCTATCATCTGCTGGCGAAAAGCTTGAAGGGCATGTAGAGTATTTTCTGGAACTGGAGACAGACATGTCCTGACCCAGAAAGCCAACATGTAGCCCAGTTAACAGCCTGGAGTAAGTAATTTATTTGTTTTTTTTTTTTAATCCTTTAGAGTCTCTGTTGAGCTACATGTACTAGTTTATGTGGTTCACTTCTCCATGTTAACCTTGTAGCCTACGCTTGCTCTTGCTAACTAGGCACACTTTCAGCTGCTACATGTTCACCATGTGTGTAGCCTTTCATCCACTATCCCTACAAGAACGTAGATGCCTTTACCTGCTCTGTGCACTCAGTAGGTTGCCAGATAGGCGCCATGTGCTGGCAGTTTTGTGCGTCCAATGGAAGTAGTGGGAATACACCATTACTGCCTTCTGAAGCCCCTAAAACACATCCTGAAAGTTCCAAAACGCTCCATTTACATGCTGTGACCATGTGGTGACTGACACATTCACATGGGTAGTAACCACGGCTAGCCCAGGTGCTGTGATCCAGGCGTTGTGTCACTACACCCAGAAAAGTTGTTCTTTGGTACTTGCTCTCAGTACCAATGTGTCTATAGCGTTGTTAGTATGCAGGTTAGATTATGTGGGTGTGTTTTAGGGGCTTTAGAGGGCGGTAAAGGTGTATCCCCACTACTTCCATTAAATGTGCAAAACTGCCAGTGTGAGGCTGCCATCTAGCGACCAACTGAACGTACAGAGAAAGGAAAGGCATCTACAGTGTGTTCTTGCCTTACATAGTGATTGTGGATGATAGGCTAAAGCCCCAAAAAGTGCAGATTTCCTTTAAAGTAAAGGATTCAAAAACCAAACAGGCCAACAAAGCGTGCTGTTTTATGTTTTATTGAAACGCGGAATATGTTTTATGGGGAATATGCTTACCCTAAATAATCAGTTTAATACTTTTGTCAAAATGGTGCCTCTAAGAATTCATGTATCGGATACATTTAACATTCAGTGGATAACAGGAAAACCCTCATAAACTTGAACTTTTGGCAACACATAGATGAAGACATGGATATAAAATGGAAAAACAAAACAGCAAAATGGCAACAAAGCCAGCTAAGTTCAGTGCATACTGTAGACTTAACATGTTATGCTTCTTTATGAGATATATTTTCATTCACTTTAGTGTTTAATACATTTTTATACATAATACAATACTATTGCTTTGATAAAGCCTTTGAAAAGACTGACATGACCCAGCATTGTTCTGATATTCTGAACATGATCCCATGCTCCCATAGGTCCATCCTGCATGTCACCACCAATTGAATTTGGTGAAGAAGGATGTATTTGGTGCTTCCCAAAGTCCTCTGGGAACAGAGATGCTGAGATCAGCTCATCGTTGTACCTGGTAGGTCTCTCTGTGGTAGGTCACTGCAGAACTTGAGATAGGCCTTTAACTTTGTAGCAAAAGGTAATACTGTCACTTTTGCTGCCTACTGGCAATTCTAGACAAATACTGATAACTAAAAAAAGTACCACACATGTATATGGCCATGAATCTCTAGATCCAAGGGAAAGAGTCCTTCACAGAACCCAGACTGTCCAAAACATGTGGCCACAGACTTTCTTTATTTGTCTCTGTAGCTAAACAATCTTGAGAACGGGAACTTGTTTTAGACAGCGGAGCTGGAGACAAAGCGAATCCTCTGGGAGTAAACAAGATCGACAAAATATAGGATCAAGTTGACGTTGGTGAACACTGCCACCACCAGCTTACTGTCCCAGGAGCATTGTCCACGTGGGCAGTCCTCAGGACGTGACGTAGTACCATACTTCTTGTCAAAGCTGAAGATGGGCCAGATGAGTGCAGTACTGAGGTAGAGGATCACAGCAAAGAAGGTGTACACAACCACAAACCGATCAAAGGGGAACCGCAGGGAAGAGGTCCTCCCAGAAACTGTCAGTATGACCACTATCACAGTGACAGAGAAACAAAGGCTGTACACAGCCACACAGTACTCGTTGGCAACGTAGAGGTTGTACTCACTGTCATTGGCCAAGGCCCCGAAAATAATGCAGGCCACAAAAGCCTGGACCACCTTGAGTAGGCCTGACACAGTGGCCATGTAACCCACCACAGCCCCTGGCTTGGCTCGAGTCAGGAACACCTCGGCACCGTAGGGGAAGATGCAGAGACTGGAGCAGACAGTGACAGCAATGCGGTATATTTGGACTTCACAACCCTCTTCAGGGCACTCTGTTTGGAGAAAGTAAACCGGGTAGACCACAGAGGCAGTGATGTACATGAGCGTTGCCAGCATGGCAAAGGCCACCGTGAAGTTATCCCAGGATATAGGCATGCATGTGTGGAGCCGTGTAATGTCCAAGGTGAACACGACCAGTGTGACAGCGAAGCAGAAGCACCACACAAACATGCAGAAGGTCCCATAGTTGGCGCTGTAGCCTGCACTGTGGGACACAAGGGCCATTATGGTGCAACCAAATAGCAGCTGGCATATTCGAGCTGCACCTAAAGGTGACAGCACAGCTTTTTTGTTGAGGTAGTGTTCTCCAGTGGGATCCATGGTTTGTGGTGTCCCCCAGAAGCAGCTGTTCTTCTTGGAGAGATTCTCAGTGTCCAGTTCTCAGTGTTAATGTCCTTGCGGCCCACTTTTTTTTTTTTTTTGTCACAGACCTCACCCTTTCCTTGGTTGCCTTTTTATAGACGTCCTTAATTACAAATGTCTGTAATTTTTCTCTGAGCTTGCTTTGTAATTATAGTGGTGTGTTTAAGATCAAGTTACATCTAGACACTAAATGTGTACAATAACTTGTAATCTTAACAAATACTTAGACCTGGAGATAAAATATGTTGTTGATGACAAATTCTTTGTTTGTTTTTAATGTCTTCACTTGTCTACAAAGTCTATAAATTATGCATATAGAGTTTACTTTCTGTAAATTACATAACAGTGATATGAATCCTTTTTCTCAGTTGGTTCATAGTGTCTTTAAAATGTTTTAAGATGTTAAGAATTTGATCCTGGTCTTACTCAGGTTGTGGTATATGTCCTCCGAAATCTTGTTTTCCTTGCTTGTTCTCTTCAATCACCACGTTTGGCAGTGTATAAAGAAATTCAGTGGGAAATAAAAGCGAAGATCCTCTACAAGTTACATCCAGAGATCAGTCTTCCGACAATAGCCCTCAGCGCCGAACAGGTGGACGAGATCTTTGTCCTGTCAGTCAAGTCCCATCACTCAGTGACGCTGTCCTTGTAATTTCTTCACTTTAACCCCGTCAAAATCGTTCAAACTGCTCTCTCTGCCTCTTGCTCTTCGTCTTGCTGTGTCTGTGTCCTGTTGCCTCCTGAATTTTGGTCTCTCACTCACTCACATAAACACACACCCTCTCTTTCTTTCTGTATGTCCTGTGTGTGTTCACTCAGTGGACTGCTAGGGGTAGCTGCTTAAATGAAAGTTTTGCCGAGCCCGGGGTTACAGGCCTCGCCAGTTCTATAAATAGGGTGTCTATATTCCACAGAGGGGTGGGAGGCAACATGTGGCAGGCAGTATGGGAGTCGTATTTCTAGGGAGCACCCAGAGAGGCTGAGTCAGAGCTCCCTCAGAAAGAAACTGGCATTTATGTGCAGTGTAATGACAGGGAGGCAGCCTAAGACTCCCATTAGAGACAGAAATTACATACAGGTCCAGAGGAATGATTATGCATCGGTAATGACAGATTTAAAGCGATGCATGTCAGAGGGAAGTGGAAACAGATTAGTAGTTGCTTAAAATACTTTAAACTGTGATATTAGTGTTCTGTGATTTTTTATTTGCAGCATATGTAAGGTGATTCTGAAAAAAAAAGCCACCATCTAAAATATTTTTTGACATGTTTGTGGTGTCAGATTGTGCACTGCTGGTGAAAAGTTTACACTCTCAAAAAATGTTTTTGTTCAGTCCCATGCAATACATTTTTGTGAATACTTTAGTTTTAAAGAATACATAAAAATGAATAGACCCAAATGAAATGAGAAATGTTTGTATTTCTGACTGGATTTAAGTAGAAATAAAAAAAATCAAACAGCTTTGGTAAAATAACACGGTTGTTAATTCCAGCTTGTTTTAGGATTTATTTTGCACAGACAGAAATTCTTTTCTAATTCAGTCTGCAGTGATTTGATGTTTAACTCTTATTTCTTGACTGTTGTTTCTTATATTGTTATTTAACTATGTCTTTGTCTCTTGTTGCCCTCCCAGTTATCCCTCTGATTGAACTATTTTACTGTGCTCTGTCCATTACTGCAGATTCTGTGCAGTCTGCATACTTTGCCGGTTGCAATACTAATCAGCTGTTTTGGGTGATTACTCAGCTTTTGAAGAGCATTGTTGTTTCCCTTTTTCAAATTCTAAGACTGAAAAAAGAAAAAAAGGTTAAAGGTTAAAAAAATGGTTGCCATTCTATAGTGAAAGAAAGATGGTAGATTTAATTTTAGAAAGTCTGTCAGCTCTCCTCCATTTCCTCTCAATTTGACCCAAAATAATCATGTATGTATCTATTCCATGGGGCAATCTTTGATAAAATGATACAAGTTCAGCAAACATCCAAAGGGGATTTTTTCTTCCTCATGAGTTTTTGACTTATACGGTCAGAGATGATTCTCACAGGAACTTATTCAAGTATTTCGATTTGTATTTGCTACACTCTTGTGGCACAGCTATAGGCAGCGCTTTTGCCCCATTCTGTGCTTGTCTAGTTTTCAGTCTATGTGAACAGACATTCATTTTTAAATGTATTTATTTAAAACAATTTTTTTGTGCAGATTGTTTTGGGAACAGATACACTGATGATGATGTTATCACATGGTCGTCTTTCAGCACACATTAAATTGGCTCAAAAAACAACGTGGCACACTTACATCTGCAACAAAATCAGAGGTTGATGTGGGTGTGTGAAGGCATCTGTGGCTCAGCAGGTAGAGCAGGGTTTGTTTCTTGACCTCTGATTCCTCCACATGACGTAAGCCAGAAACTGAACCCAGACTAGTCCTAACTGACACATACTTTAAAGTGCATTGAGGAAAAAAACTACAGTCCTTTAATCATTAAGACGGTAAGTATACCATACAAAAAGACACAGCTGAATAAGTATCAATTTTTTTGCAGGGAAAGTTATGATACAGAACTGGAAAATGTCTGTTTTTTTAAGTTGGAAATTTTCAGTTTATTATTTGTTAGTTCTGAGTCATTTTCAATAAAATAAACAATTATTTATCAAATTTCTTTATGTACAAAATATTTTACTATTTTTTGGAAATATACCAAATTTCTTAAGGTTTAAGGGGAGACTCTTGAGATAAAGAGGCAAAAAATTAATTTGTTTTATTTAACCAATGGATGTCACCATGAACTTCTCCTTTCAATTTTTTGAGGCAATTTTTTATTACATTTTTTCCCTGAAATTTAGTTTAAATATGCAAAAGAGACTATTTAATCAAATATACATTAATTGCCTACATTTCTAGAACAGATATCTGAACTAAAATTACCACCTTAATACATTGTTTCTTTAATCTGAGAATATATTATGGATGTAAAATAGCCAAAATTACAAATTGCAAAAAAAATATATTTGTACAGTAACCCTCGTCCTTTATCATGTGTCAAAGTCATGACGCTGTTTCAGGAGCCTGAGGAAGCAGTGTGTAAATGGGAAGGAGAATTGAGAAAATATTATAGATACATATATTACTGGTAGGAGTAATAATAAGACTGCACAGCAATATTTACTTTATAATATATGTAATGTGTCTTTTAGGTCTGATACAAAGACATGCAGTCAACACAAAGAAAAAACAGCAATGTATTTACAATTTACAAAGAATCACTTCTCTGTGAAAATAGCACTTATAAATATGATTTACATAACAAAATAAATATGTAAATTACCAATGTAGCTTGAGTTTTTTCTGTTAAAAAATATGTTACAGAATAAAATTACAATTAGTAATACCTTTCCTTCTCTGGAGTGATGCGAAATAGAGGTCCTTTAAAAACATTTATAAAGACATCATTACATACAACATTGTCATTATATTAAAAAGTGATCTCTATTATGAAATATAAGAAGGGAGTTACAATAGTGAACACTTGAAAGAACCTATACAAATACTCAAAAAATATACAATACACAATATTTGTCTCCCTTTAAATGTCCATTGCATTGATCTGAGGGTTGCTTAACTACTGAGGTGTTTGAACATGAATGTTCAGGTTTGAACAGTCCTCTTGTGATGATGTGGCCCGTGAGAGAGAGGTATAGACTCAATGTAATGGCACTGTGGTGTATGTGTAGGTACTGATAGACTTTGAAGTGTTCCAGCCTCACTTCAGCACCACAACCAGTACCAGGCAACAACTACATGTGGCAATATGGCATTTTCACACCTGTCTAAACTAGTGAAAATGTGCCACCGTCATTTTATCCTTTTCAGGAACAGGTTAACTCTACCAGAGATGGTATAATAGAGGAGACAAATCACTTCAATTGTATTTAAGTGATACTTAATTTTGGATATGACAGTGTGTAATATCAGATATGACAGTTGTATGACACATATCCTGCCCCTTCTCCCCAAAAGCTAATAGTCTGCTTTACAACAGCCAAGGGAAACACTTTAAGCCAACTGTGTTGACACTCTCAATGAAGCTGTAAAAGAAACTGTTGCCATAGAATCTTGTGTATTAGAAGTACAAGTTGTGGGGAAAGTAAGGTGTAATAACCATTTTTTTGAGGCAAAGTCAACTTTTTTTTTTTTTTTTTGTAATCAGATTGGTGAGACGATTCTATACCTGCAGTTTTTATGACAAATAAACAGAAGTCATGACTCCTTCCCCATTTAATTAGATAGGGGTGTGGTCTTGTTGGCCTGAAATAACTGTATGAGGGTGCTGCAAAGATGGCTGCTGAGTGGCCTAGAAGAACCTCGCCTGTACAGGGATCTTTTCTCTCAACCTTATGATCACAACAGTATACAGTGTATCGTGTATTTCTTTCTGATTTATTTTTATTTTATTTTATTAGCAAAGATTAACGACTGATATTCATCTGTTTGCATCTTTAAAGGTCCAGTGTGTAGAATTTAGTGACATCTTGCCAGCCGCTCATGCTCCCAACATGCTTGCTGTAGATATAAAAAATTCTTTCTAAGGTAATGAAAACACAGCAATTCTTAATTTCAGGTGACTATACATAATGAAAACATACTTATGAATATTATATTCCATTTCTGCCATATTCTACAAATAGATCCCCCTACATCTACACGCTGGACTTTTAATTTCAGTGGCCTGACCATGTTTAGAGAATGTGTAATTTAACCTGGCCTTATATCAGGAGGTGATTAGAGGAAGTTTGTTGTTAGTCGTCTCTCTATCATCCCTGCTATTGCTTTAGAGATAAATAGTTTCCTTCTGATCCAGTGCTTTTCTAAGCTTATTATCCTTGTTTGTGCCTTGATGTAGTTTTTTGTGTGATGAGATGTTAGAACCCAAGTGAAAAACAGTTTAAACAAAGTTATACCCTGATATACTCAAGGGGTTTCACCAACTTATTGACTAGGCAATTACCTTTACCAATGGTTGGCACTGTAGGCAACAGTCAACTAGTTGCGGATGGCATCTCTTTGATGAAAACTGCTTATTTTGTTCTTCTGTTGTTTAGAAGAGCCACATTGGTAGGCTATTTATTTTCTTGTCAAGATTTTAAAATGTAATCCTGCATAGTTTGACTTGTCACAGTGGAATGCTTGAACCCTCTGCAATACAGAGAACAATTTTCATTGTTCAAAGAACTCCTCTTTGTTACACGACTAGTCGACTACTATTTTTAAAAACTCAGCAACTTGTAAAAATTGATAGCGTGAAATCCCTAATGTACTCTATTGACTACTTAGCAAAGACAGCGTCCTTACGTCATTGTGGCTTTTCTTTATAACAA
>JAQLOL010000009.1:11086041-11096505 GCA_029783665.1 Naso thynnoides | reverse complement strand
AAATGTATTGCAAAAAAATTCCAAAAAATAAATAATTTTGTATTTGTATACAAAAGTGCCACTTCCGTCTTTCATGTTAAAAAAAAAAAAAAAATCCTGGATCCCTCATGACTTGATTGACTTGAGCCATTATTGGTTGAATCATTGTTTTAATATAACCAGTTATGTCACGCCAATCCACCTGTCAATCGTTTTGCGGTTCCTGTGTATAGACGGCAGGTCAGTTGGGATCTCTGTGGGTTTACCGTCAGGCGATATATTGAGACAGATAGCAAGAGGTAAATAGATATAGTGACAGATAGGTTTAGAATGAGAGAGTGAGAGTGCAACTGATAGTGATGAGGAGATGAGGGAGGTGAGTAGTCCTCCACCACTGAGTGGAAGGTAACATCATTGGCATTCATTTCCATGTTTATCTCGCTGTCACTGTGCTGCCTACATCCTGCCCACTTGCCAACACTCCAATCAGATTCCTCCAACTTATGTCCTGCACCTAAAGCCCTTTCACTGGTTGTTTAATTGTTTGAATAGCGAATATGTCACAACATGGCAGTGGACGCTCTGGAAAAAGGCATTGCAGCTTGTCTTTAAATTTAACATCTTAGTCTTTGGGGACTGTAACTGTTTTTTAACATATTTTGGGGCTTTTCAGACCTCTGTTTGACAGGACAGCTAAAGGGAAGTGCGAAGAGAGAGGGGGAGACATGCAGCAAAGACCCACTGGGTGGAATCAAACCCAGGGCTGCTGCAGCGATAACACAGCCTCTGTACACAGCCAACTTTTAAAAAGTTGTTGGTCATTAAGTCTTCTCATCATCATTAAGATAAATTTAATCAGTTTTCCGTGAATGATTTAGCTTTAATGTTCTTAAAAGGTAGTGAAAAATTTGAAATTATTTCCTAATGAAGTTGTGTGGCTCAGAAAAAGTAATTATGATAATTAAACACAGCCAAGTCACTAGAATAAATATTTGCATTTCACATTTCTACAAACAGTGGATATGTTGAATTTTTGCAATTTGTACGTACCCTTGCAACATTTGCACAGTATATATCAAAACATAGTTCAGAATATGTAGACCGACTTTCCTCTCAGGAGCAGAAGGGCGGGCTGGTGGCGTGACAAACCAACCAGTGGACCACTTTTTGTGACCGTTTATTTACATGTTTCAACCAAGAAAATGACTATTTTTATCAAGATGTTGGGACATGTCCAGCTATTTTTGTGGTGACAAAACTGGTTATATTATGCCAAAATATTTCACTGTACACAACCCTAACTAAATGGGTTTTGTGTCTGACCCTACAATGAGATATTTACAACAGCATAGTGTGGCGGAAAATCAAAAATTATAACATAAAAGTTCTACATAAAGAAAAGTAACATTTCTACATATCTGTGGTTTACACAAATGTAAAATTCCAACACTTATTAACGGAATTAGGTTGTTACCAACCTTAATACTTGTAACTCAGAAATAAAGAACAGATTTCACATTTTAGAAGATGCTCCTATATGTCCTGAACACCACCACACTGTAAAGCCATGTACACACCAAAGGCGAATTTAATTTGTGGTGCGTTGAAATTGCATACAAAGTCAAAGGCATAATGTGAAATCACAATGGGCGACTGACTCGTAACATGACGGCATCCTCCCAAATTGAGGTGTGAGGGAGGCAATATTTGTGTCCATCACATCTTCGCGCAAGCTCAAAATATCCAACTTCAGCGATTTGATCATGCAGTGACAATTACACGATCACACGACGCAAATATTTTTCCGCTTTTTTTGTGTGTACAGCTTAAGTGTAATAATCCTTCAAATCGTCTCAGAAATAGAACCTCTAGCCCCGTGGTTAATTAGTGTGCCTGAAGGAGGTCGAACTGTTCTGGGCCAGGTAAGATGGATATGAAGTCACTAGCTGGACTGATGGTATTCATTGGAAACTTCAAACAGATGCTTGTATAGATTAAAACATGTGGTAGGGCCCAGGAATGGAGGCTCTGTCACAGATTGAGCCTCGTCACTTTGACCCATACCTCCCTGTTTTATCACACGTCATCCTCAAATATGTAACCCTTTAAATCACTCACAGATGGACTGTGGCCTCTGACACACACACACTACCATGAAGAGATGCTCCGGTGGCTGGTGGTATGTCAAAACATCCTCTGACCCAAGTGAGTGAGAAGTGCGAATGGCAGATGCTCAAACTTGGAGGGATCTAAATGTGTAGATTTAGAGAGTGAGCATGGAAGCATCTCTGTCAGATTTACCTTCAGCAAGAGTTAGAAAAGCTGGTTATCTCTGCTACTGTTGCTGCACAGTGGTTTGTTCTCTAAAGTGCACCTTGTTTGAACTCCAAGCACTAAGCCTTCCTGGCTTTCACTGATAATTCTCTCTCTCTCCCTTTTTCTTTGCCTCCCATCGTCAGTGTGTAGCGTGGACACAAATTTAACCATGCAAGTCCAAATGGATTAATCTGAGATTTAGGTCATTTGAAAATGACCCAGCTGTTCTGATCGCAGTCCCTCAGAAGTGCCCCTGTAGCTCCTGTAGCCCCCACCCCGACTCCAGGCCTCCTGTGAAAGTCAAAGCCTGTCTTTCATCTCCGATCAGTTGCATGTGCCCTCACAGATCCACAGGTTTTACTGCTTAAGTCTGGGCTGGCAGCATTGATCATGTGACCGTTGCCTGCCTGCCGTTTAGACACATCATAGCTGTGCGAGCGCTCTCCGTCTGCACAGCCTGCCAGTTTTGCTCACACATCCCCATCATTCGTCTCCCCATGCCTGTTAGTTTTGATTTGCACATGCTGTTGTCGAGGGTCCATCCGCGATCATCAAATCCTGCTAGTTGGAACTGTTAGGTCAGGTTACATCAAAGAGATCAGGAGGGATCAGCCTCTTGAAAGGGACAGGCTCTGGCTCACATCATCAGAAACAGGTGGAGGTCCTCATTGGGAGAACAAAGGAGAGATCACCATCTATAAAACTTTTATATTTCACTGAAGAGTTTCTTTAAATTCCTTTGCATTGCCACCCTCTCCTACACACAGAGCACAATCTAAACAGCACCAGCATAAAACTTACGATATCAGGTTAGAGATTGTGGGACTCAAGCACAGCACGAAATTCCATGAAGGTCACAACAGCAAAGCGCGAGACTTAGTGGTATTATGGGCACAAAGTGTTTAAGTGTGGAAATCTGCTAAAAGCTGGGGTGAATAGGGAAGTGGACTTGTATGGAATACAACTCAGGCGATATGTGTTAGTGGAAAAGTTGCTGAAACCTCCTGAGGTTTTGTGCATAATAATCTTAATCTTACTTTCTCCTTTGGTTATTATTTCAATGCTTTTCCAAAAAAGAAACGGTGCACCACACATTTTGTTAACTGCTTGTCATAGCTAGGTCAGAGAAGAGTCAGTTTTGCTCTAAAAGGTGAAGTATGCAAGACTTGGCCACTTGCCAAGGTCACTCCAGAGAAACAGGGGCAGCATCACCTGAGTACCTGCAAATCCTATACTCATTGCTGTTTGCTTTGACATTAGCTTCTAGCTGCTGTTAGCCAGTTATAGCAGTTAGCTGTGCAACTATTGGCCCTATTGGCCGATTGAAGTCTGGACAGACCTAGGGAAAGCGCTTGTATTTTACACTGTGGGCATCAAATCTGGGCTCTGAGGCCTCTCAGCAAACACAGCCTGACAAGGACTGGAAACAGTCTCCAACTGAGGCCAGTTTGAAGGGAAGACAAGTGATTTGCGGGACTCTGACTCTGAGGGCTAATAGCAGCTAAAATAAGCTAAGAAAGCTTGTGCAACATAGTGAATTTGTTGCTGAGATATCACATCTAAAACTACAATAGGAGTCATAAACTATACTATACTATACTATATATATATATATATATTTCCTCTTGTGACACAAAGAGGTATTCGTAGCTGTTTAGTCGATATCTCTACAACACAAAAAATAAAATTCTCAGTGTCAGAGCGGTTATTTTTTCTAGTGTTGATTGTTTAGGTGATTTTTGAATGCTTTAAATTAAATTAAATTTCTAATTAGTTTTTTCATATTTTTAAGGTGCCAAATAAAGGGGGTCTGGGAGGCGCTGAGACCCTTTAAAATACAGGTCAGACCCCGTGAAAGCCTCAACTGCAAAATTCTGGGGTCTCTCCAGAAAAAGCTTTTAAAAAAATAATTTTTTGCTTGCATTTGTCATTAGAAATGTCTTTAACAGGTGTATGTTGTCCAGAATTAATTATTTTAAATAGCAAAACTTTAATTCAGAAATATGAATTTAATTTGTGGTGTTTCCTTGGTTATTCTGTTGTTTCTGGTAATGTCACCTCCCATTGGGTGGTGCAGTTGCAAAAGTTTGCATTCTCCACATTCCATCTGTGTGCAAAGCAGCAGATTATTTATTTTTTTTATTTATTTACTTTTTTCCTGCTTCAATAGTGGCTCGCTCATGGACTAAATGTGGCAAAAGAAAACAAATATTCTTACTAACCAACTTAGGATTTACTTCTAAAAAGCTTAACCAGGGTAACCAAAATGTAGGGGAGGAAACTGGTTCGGCTGCCGCAGTTAACATTCAGGCTGGTCCGTCATCTGACTAGTCTGCTATTTATACTACTTCAACAAAACACTAGAGCACTAGTTAAGGGGAAACCCCCTGACTGCCATGGGGTATTTTGCATACTGCATATTTTACATTTAAAATAGAAATTTAGGCATCATTCTTGAAATTAGATAGATTTGAATGACAGTTTAACATGACTGCAATGTTAGACAGCTTTGACATCCGTGGTTATTTGCCCCTAAGCAAACATTTTGATCCTGAACCTCTGTTTTATGTCACATTGAGACAAATCTCCAGAGGCAGGTCACCTTAATTTCAAGTTGAAATGATTGTTGAAAGCAAAGATAAATAAATAAGCAAAACATGAACAGAACTATTGGGTGTTAACACACTGAGTTCCTTTCATGTTCTCCTATCACATGCTTCTGATATTACCCAGAGGATCCATAAACAACCTTGATCCTGACTCAAGTCAAGCAGTGCCATCCAAGATGTGGATGTAAATGGGGAGTAAAAGAGAGAGTAAGAGAGGCAGGAGACATCTGTCGAGCAGGCTCTCATTTCGTAAGAGGAGGCGGTCTATTGGTTACAGATGATGCCCTGTTTGATAAAAATGAACTCTTTCAAGATAGGACAGCTTGCATTAGGGGTCTCTCTGGCACCAACGGGTAATCAAATAGTTCAGCTGACAGGACAGCTGTTTGTTGTCGATCTTTCATCTGAATGATGGTCACAAAATAGCTGCTGCTGCTGCTGCCTGTAAACAGTTATGTCACGTCATTCATACTAGTCAAGATGAATGTTTGCGTCTGTCAGGGTGGGGGCACATGCATGTTTTGCATGTTTGCCTGCTTGTGTGGGCATACAGGAAGAATGAGTAAGGAGGACCTGGCTGTCGTGGACAAACCAGCGCGTGAATGTGCAGTCTTTCTTCAAGAGTTTTCCATTCATGCCGAGTGCTTGACTCACCCTTTGCAATGCCCTCTGCCAGGTAGACAAAGGAGGGAGCAGAGACCAATTACTATCCAAAACTTGCTATTATTATCATCATAGAGGCGACAGCCCTCCTTCCTCTGCGCTTATTCTCATCTCTACCAAGACAGAAGCAGAGTCAGGCTCTTTTGTCTCGAAAATGTTTATTTATGCTTCACATTTTTGCCAAAGGACATGGAAAAGCCCTTATTACGGGTCATGACAGTAGAGCCACAACATATTATTCATTTTCTGTCCTTTAACCTGGTAGTCTCTATGGGGAAATTCTTTTGAAGTACACACCCTGCTGTAAAACATGGTCATTATTCAATTATGTGAGAGCTGCATTTGAAATGGTTTGAGGCTGTAGTCTTTAAAGGAAGTATATAAGAAGAGTTAAGAATTTCCATCATTTTTGAATATCTTTGTTTTATTTTGGCTTTCTTAAGAAGTCAAATATTGTGAGTTGATGACTCCCAAAATGAATCTGATGTTGAGTCAAAACTTTTGGTGTAAGTTTTTAAAGCAGGGTTTGAGACTTGACCTTAAGATTTTTCACAAATCAACTCAGCACAATGTATGCAGAATCACATCCGGCCATTATATGGTATTAACCACAACTGGGGATTTGCCATACCCAACGTGTTCTGAAACATGCCATTGCATTAAGGCAAGGGGAGAACCAACGAGAAGCATCCCATGTGTTTTGTTTACAGTACAAAGACAGTGACTGATGAGGCCACCAGCTTACCCATGATGCTGTTGTATTTTTGCGGTGATATCAATACGACATGTATCTTGACTTAACCACAATATCGAAGAAAAGTGGGAAAGCAGCAATAGGAGAACATTAACATGCTCACTCGATAGCTGTGACTTCCCTGTCCAATGACCTGCTCTATTTGCACATGGGCTCAATCCCACATTACCATTACATTTAGAATTAGGGAGCGAGAAAAAATTCAAGCCAAATTATTAGATCTTTGCGTTTGCACATACAGCCTGACAGGTAACATTTAAGGTTACTAGTGCATGCATGAAAGAGGTGCTAGACTAAAAACAAAACTCACTGGGAATATCCACTGAAAAGCACTGTGGCCTTGGCCTACACTTTGTCCCTGTCCGGGAAATAGGCCCATAATGTTGTGAGTACACGTTATATGATTCCATCCACTGATCCACTGTGACACCACCAGCGCATGGTATGTGCTTCATTATTTCTGACACAGTCTTAACACCAAGCAGCCGTTTTCTTTTATCCATTCAGTGAGAATATTATGGCTACTGTAATCAAAGAAGACAATGATCAGTGCCAGCCTCTTTGCATGGCCTGGTACCTGCTTTGATGTCATATTTTGGTGTATAGTGGGCTGTGGTCCATGCCAAAGAGCACCCATAGTCGCCAACTGTCTGACAAGTTGCCTTTAATCAGAATGACATCACTCTGCTACTTGATTACTTTCCACAGGCTCTTCCAGGCCTGAGAATTTTCTCCCAGGAATCTTAAATCATCATCTCTGCTTTTACACCCTTAGTCCAAAAAAAGCACATCTGAGACACATAAGCTTGTGTGGCATGCATACAGTATTGTTATTAAAAGTGAACAGTCGACTGTTTGCACTTTGCGGTGAGGTGTTTAAGACAAGAATTGTTTGCTTTTTTAAAGATTCTTCAATTAAATGGATTTGTGATGCTAGATAAACCAGATAGACCTAAGTTCATATTAAGTAAAACATTAAGGCAAAACAAAACATGGAAAATAAAAACAACCCTCAACTCATCATTCCCCCTCGTTGATTTTCCATCCATGGGGGAGAGAGTAGTGATAAATTACAAGGCAGAGCCTGAAGTGTTTGCTTTTAGAGGAAACTGCCGTGTGAGGTGGATATTTATAACCAACTTCAGTAGCTGGAAGTGTTGCCACTCTGCCCAGCATCAGCTAAACAGGACCACCGTCTGTCTTCACCTGTAGGTCAGGAGCAGACGGCCTCTCCTCCCCACATCATACAGACTCTCTTGTCGACGCCCTGAAGATCAAGAGGTGTCTGCAGGCCTCGGACTATCCTCCTACTGGAAACGAGAGTTTAGGATTTTCAAAAGAGGAAAACATTTCAAAGGATTAGAGAGTGTTTAAAGAGGATGTAAGGAATGACTGCATATCTTCAAGCGGCTGAAGTGGGATAGACAGTGCATAACTCATGTGGCTTCCAAGTCCGCACTTTTCTTTGATGTATGCAGATGCATACAGCACATATCCTCTTACAAACACTAGTGGGTATAATTATCATCTTGTGATCTAATTAGAATCAAGAACTGAGATACATCGAAGTCAACTAAACCAAGGGGGGAAACAACTTCCTACAAAGCCACTTAAGCCTCTGAAATCTGGGTGTCTTCCTGCAAAGATCGCCTCTTTGCTTATGAGGTCACCTGTGGTCAGCCAGTGGAAACATTCATTCAAAACAAGGTAATGTATCTGTTTGGGAATACACGGCACCCACTTCTCTTTCTCCTGTGGCAGGAAGAAGGTGGTCATTCATGGGATGAAGAAAGTGTTACTCAGGCTTTACTCACAAAGAGTTGAACAGGGGCAGTCATTGGGACAAATCATCTTGTTTTTTTGATGACTAATGAGCATATAGCTACAAGCACCTTGCGTTATGTCTGTCTGGTTTTGATCTGTTAATAATTCACAACACAGGAATCAGGGCACCAGGGTTACTTTTGGACACTTCCAAAAAAAGAGTGGGGAAGGCAGTAATTGTGAACTATATATAAATTATTTGTCCCACATTTTCATCTTCATGGTAGGTCTGGAAATGGGTAACAGGAAGGATGTAAACACATAGAAGTAGAACTTTATACCCAGCTCTGCTACCATAAAGTAATTTTTCAAAAGTAAGGACTTCAAACATAATTAAAGCAAAACATCGGGAGAATAAGATGAAATCCCAGCAAAGTGATTGCCCTCACATCTGGAGGGCAGGTGTAGGCCTAATCCTCATGTGTCAGAACTTTCTCCTTAATTTACTCATTTAAGAGTCCACAAAAATAGGAGCGAAGCAGTTGTGTACTTCTGGATTTGATACAGGACAGAATTCAAGTATGTAGGAAAACCTAGAGGCATGGTTACCCCTCTAAAAATGAAAGCACGACAGGCAGGTAGGGGAGAGGACAACTGTAATGTGTCTGAAGCGTAACCTGTTCTCTGGCCCTCGCTTTGAAACCAGATGAAGATCGGCTGTGGCCCTGAAGTCATTACACCTTCAAAGGTAATTAACACATGGCTTTTGTTTGAGCCCGATGAGCCCCAGATTATGTAGGTACAGATGGTCAGGGGGGCGGACGATAGATACCAAGAGCAAGGTGTGCTTGGATGTGCTTTCATGTCAGCAGGAAGTGCTTGACCCCTGGCCCCCTCCTGACCTCAAATCTAGGCTGTCAACACCACTTCCTTGAGTGCCCTGTAAAGATTAACATGTGGACAGAGACAGGGGCCTTTGGACCCCTGTGTGATGAACAAGAGGACCCAGCTGGCATCTCTGCCCTGCAACACCTTTTGCCAGTTATGCTAATATAAGGTTATATAAGATCAAAGGCTTGTTTTATTTATGGATCTTGGGAATGAAAATGCAACATTAGTTTGTGGATACTGTAAGAATGCAGGAAATGGAGAACAGAACTGATTGTCACCATCAGCGCATTTGTTTCTGCTCCACATTAATGTTTTGAGCTTCTGTGTCACTGTGTGAAAAACTGCCACCTGGCGTATTTCTCGAGGTGGTAAATAGCCGCACTTTACTTTGCCATCAAAGGGAAGGAGGTCCTGCCTTGACCTTGGAGCCACTTTACCCTTTAACCCCTCTGATCTTTCTGCCAGTACAGTTATTACAGGGACCCTGTGTAGAGTCATGTGTAGAAAAGGTATTTTGAGTCTTTAATCTACCACCATGCTATTTGTCTGGGATCAATTCGTTTTTGATTTATTAGCAGAACTTTAAAGGGAAACATAAATTTGCTTCTCTCTAAAGGGTAAGGTGGGAAGATTGATATCACTCTAATGTCTCTATACAAAGCAGCTCTAAAGCTTACTAATTATCATGTGACTTTGTTGTGTAGAAGAAGAGTTATTTTTGTTTCTTGGCCCTGACAAGTAACTTTCTAAAGTCCCCAGTGGTTGCATAGTAACTGATTTTGGCTAAAAATAATTTTGACACTTTTACTCTCCATAAAAATATAAATTGTCACTGTCGGTGTGCCAGGTTAGCTGTTTTCCTATATCCAGATTTCTACCAAGCCAGGTGCTGGCAGTATCTTCATATTTTCAGTACAGTCAGGGAATCAGTCAAAAGAGCTTTCTCATCTCATCTCAGCAAAACAGCCGATAAACATATTTATGGAAAATGCAAAACCATTCCTTTAACTTGAATCTCTCTGAATCACAACTTACTCACTGTAATGGTACACAAAGTCCACATTATGAGGGAGAAGTTATGGGCTTTAGTCACTTTTAAATGGTATCTATGCAACACATCCTCATTGGTGCTGGTGCAGTGATGCTTCACTAGGTAATTTTTTTTTTTTTTTATTTCTCTGAGTCATTGTGAGCTTTTGATTCAGGATGACATCAGGGTGATTCAAAGGACTGAGTAATGCTACTTTAGGGCCCACACATTTTGTGGATACATGTATTCTGTGATGCTGAAATGATGTCAGTATATAAATGCATCAGAAGACGTTAAGATTCATCAGAGCAGTAGAAAGATCCAAATGTATTGGTGCCCCCACTAGCATCAAACACTCACATATGCCGAGACATAAACACACAGACACAATGATCCCTACAGTTTAATATGAATTATCTCAAGCAGACACTTAGATCTGTGGGTCAGCAGTCTGTCTT
>JAQLOL010000009.1:11053430-11077483 GCA_029783665.1 Naso thynnoides | reverse complement strand
AAAAAAAAGAGGCTAGCTATTTCTCCCTGTTTCCAGTTTCATGCTAAGCTAAACTAACCACCTGCAGGCTACATATTAGTCATACAGGCATGAGTGTGATATCAGTCTCCTTATCTAAATATCAGAAAAAAGCAAACTTTACACCCCAAATTGCCGAACGTTTTCTTTGATATATCACTCTTTATATAGTCCTTGATTAAAAGTTAAACCAAAAGTTCTAGTGAATGATCAGATTTGCATTCACTGACAAAAATGCTGCCTCTTCAAAGATAGCTTAGCAGACTACAATAACTGAAGTGTCTTTCCTCACTTTTTACTGAATTTGTCATGCATGCCCTCATGCTGCTGAAGCCAGTGCCTCATTATGCTTTTATGGCCTGTTGTGGTCGTACTCGCGCTGCGGTCGCACACTTCGAATTGTTCTCCTGACAGCTGTCTGTGCCTTTTATAATAGCTACTTAAAACAGAGGAAGGTTTTATTGTCCTTCTGAGCATTATTTTTACTGATTCATGTGTCTTTTTATGATGTTATTTCAGCTTTGCGCCGGTACAAAAATAGTCGCAAAATGCTATTCTCAAACATATATACCTAACATATAAACATTTTTACTGCTCAAATGTAATTTTGTGGGCAGAAATAAGAGGGAAAGACAAGAAAGACAAGCATTTCTTGATTTCCTTCCAATAAATGCTTGGAATTGTAATAACCTCTGGGACAGACAGCCTGTTACTGTCTCATGTGGCTGGAGGATCCTGGTTGCTCTCTCTCTGTCTGTGGTATGCGTGTCCAAGGGCTTGTTACTCTTTGAGGTCTTGGTTTGTTTAATGAAGTGGTAATCTGTCTACACAGAGGATCACCCTTGAATCCTAAGTTCACTGTGTCAAGTGGCTCTGTTTATAAACTTCTGAGTGTCTTTAATAAAAAAGGCTGTAACTCCCCCCATGGTTAAGAATGGCATGTCTGATAATGATGTACTTCAGTGGCGTTGACTGATGCTGCTACCTCTGGGTTTGTATATGTTCCTGACATTGGAACATATGCTTGTGGCTCTGCTGTGCTGAGGGCCAAATGCAAATTGTATCCTAGAGGGCAGCTGGCAGAGACGTCCACACAGGCCAACGGAGGTTGCGTTCTGCCAGACTGGAGTGTGTTTGTGCAGCCATTTTTTTTTAAGGGGGTTGAGGCCTTTCCAGCTGTGGCACCGCAGTTTGCCCCAGGACCATCAGAAAAACAACATCAACATTCGAGCTGCAGTAAGGAGACTGAAAACATGATCCACTCCGCAGTGTGTCTGAAATGTTAACTAAAGAAAACAAGCTGCCTAATGGTTTTGTATTTATATATTTTCTTTGCAGGCTTTGAAGTCAGAGAGCCCACGTTGCCTATCAGCCCCAGGAAACTCTCAAAAGTAGCCTAACTGTGAATGTAAAGACACCAGAAAAAGCTTGATTTCACCTCTGCCTCTGAGGATTTCACGGATTTCACTGCAACATTTTTCTTCATTTCTGTGTTTTAAGTCGGGCCAGAAGTTTGTCAGGTCTTTCCCAAATGTTACCCACACTGCTCCAGTTGCCCTCAAGGCAAATCAACACCCAATAGTTTTTTTTATAAAGCTGATTTCCACATGTTGGAGGAAGGGGAGAATCATCTGACAGATTTTCCATACCAAGAAAAAAAGTGGAACGTTAACTGTGAAACTTACAGTCACTACAAGTACTGTTTACTTTTTGTACTTAGATTATACATACAAGAAATAGGAAGGCACAAAATCTTGTTTTGATGCCCACATACCTCACTTGTATTGTGGATATGTGTTCAATTAAAAACAAAAAGACTGTTGACCGTTAAATTTATAATTAGCTGATGCTAAAAGCAGTTTCACTGATTTGTGAACCATATTCAGTAGGTAAGTAATGTTTTCCGAAATTTAATTCATAAGTTTATTGTAATAGCCTGTAATTTTAAAAAAAACAGTTAAAGCCAAAACAAGTTGTTTTTGTTTTGTTTATTTTACCTCTTTGTTTTTCCTCTCTAACTACCATATCTTTTTACCATATTTATCATATGCTGCCCCATAAATACCAAATAATGGCAGCATAGTTAGTCTGAAATTTCATCAGAAGTGTCTGTTTATGAACAGAGTCTAAATAAAATAACTACACTTTACAATAAAAACTTGACAATAAAAAAATTATATTTTCATGTTTGACCTAAGTAAAGAAACTGGAGATACCTTTTTTAAGGCCACTGTGTCCTTAAAAACAATGTTGTTGACAAACTGTACCTTAAAAATAATGCCAATCACTTCCTCTGTATTGAGTCGGGAGGAAAAAAAAACTCAGTTATGTACTTCTGAAAAATCTGACTAACAAAACCCAAAGTATCTGCATGGACACAAACTATTAGAGGCACATGAAAAAAAAAGTGTTTTTGACCACGTTTGGAGCCACCCTTGATGTCCTGAAGAAGACTCAGCGCAGTCTGTCTTGTGTGTCAGTGTATGTGATTGTTTTGTTCCCTTTTGTGTGTGTGTGTGTGTGTGTGCGCGTGTGGGCTGGGGGGTTATTACTGCTTCTCGTTGGTTGCGGCGCAGTCCCGTCTGTCCTGTGGGACATCTGTGGGTTGCGTGATGGGCTTTGTGGAACGGTGCTCTGTTCGCGGAGTTAAACAGGCACAGTCACGAGCTCCAGCAGACGCCATGGGCACAAGTGGCCTCCTCTCTTTGAGGCTCTGTACACACGCACATATGCTTGCATACTACAACATGAAAACGCAAAATGACACTAATACACAAACATAAAGCACCATCAGTTGTGACCACAGGCGATATCCTGACAAGTTTTTAGGAATAGTTAAATCAAAGGAAAATATTTCACTTGAGGACCTGCAGCGCTGATTTTCCCTCCATCCTGCCCAAGCTGGCCAAATCTTAGAAAGCTGTGAATGAGTTGTCCTGCAGCTGCCAGTATTTTTGGTCTTTATTGGCCTATCAGCACATGTTTGATACATCCCAACCACACCAGCGCCCACCACCCATTTATCAGTGATGCGTGCGGCCTGCTCTCTATTTGAAAGCCTTTTCACAGCAGCCAAAATCAAGTTTTATGCCTGATGTGTAGCTATCCAACACTTTAATGGCTGCATTTTTATGAGTCCTTATTTATTTTAGTTGAGGAAGGAGTGGGTGTCTGTGTGTACACATGTTTTATCTCCCTCTTGCCCATTTGTCAAAAAGTGAGCCATAAACCTCCACGGAGGTTGGGAACGGAACATCCATTACAGCTACCAACCTTTTTGTTCAAAGTGAGTAATTTGTTAGAAGATGAAGTGCTATTGGCTGGTAAATGTTGTGTATCGGAGTGGTCACTGCACAGCTCGCGCTTATTCAACAGATGAAACGCTAAGTCTCCATTCTCATGTCAGACTCTGATAGATTTTAAATGATTTTAGGGGCAGATGAGGATAATCAAGACCAGAGTGTAAACAGGCCAGAGTTATGTTAAAAAGAGAGGAAAAACTTGGGGAGATCAAACAGCCAGTCCGCTGACTTTGATGTTTGTCTCTTTCGTTCTGAGTTGCGGCGGTTGCAGACATTTTATTAGTCTTCTACCAAGGCACTTCATCTCTTCTTCCTGCCACCTATTTTTCACACGCAAATTTCATGTTTTAGTGGCACATAATGGCAGTGTCTTCCTAAATGTTTTGCCCAGTGCAAAACTCTTCATTTAAAACAAAGAAGCCACATTTGTCCATTTCCATTGACAGAATCATTGTTATATCATGCCAAACAGCACACTGATTGTACTAAATTTTACCTGGCTCTGCCCCTCCTGTGTGCTTAATAAGAAGAGGAAGTGACCCCAATGTGCTGTACTTTCATCCTCAAAGGGATGCTCTTCATGCTTTTGTCCTGCGTTGTTTTGTTTTCCTCCAAGCTCTGATTTTTAGGAACAAACTAGCAAAGCCGCACACATTGAGGTGCCAGCATGGGAGGCCCGGCTGGCTTGGCAGGCAGGCTCAGTCCATCAGAGCAGTCGGCCTTTTTATGAGATCACATGAAAGCGCGGGAAATAACGACAAGCGTTTGATCATTGGAGACCAAGCTGATTTACTGCCGAACCCAACACCGTAGCTTAGACCTGGCAGAGCATCGCCTACGCCTGCCCGAGAGAAAGATGAGAGTGAAACACAGCCCTTAACACTCTTCCTTCACTTTCCCGCAGTTTACTGCGATGGCTTCAGGTGAAGGTTTTGTGCCAGGCCTCCTGCACAAAGCTTTACCCTTACTGAGAGCAACTAATGAGCTAATGCAAAGGAAATCTTTAACCCACGCTCAACAGAATGGAATTAACAGCATTATTGTCAAACAAAATGGACACCGTCTGCTTTTCATTTCTGGGCATTATGTCATGGGATCGCACTTCACTTTTGAAGTTTTACCTGAGTGCAGTGGGATTATTTCACACATGTTTGTGTTGATTAAATAGCTGATAGATGACTGTGTTTTTGCGTTGGCAGTTAGAAACCTGGAGCGGGTTGTAAAGAAGCACCTGGCTAACCCTCAGCCCTAGTCATAGCTGTTTGAGTTTGTTGTAGGTTGATACAATTAAAAGTAATATGCCATAGGTCAACAAAAGGCAGTAAAATTGTGATTTTATTCTTACAAAATGCTGTCTCTTAATAGTTCCCCTCTGAGCACAGTCTGACATATGACCATCAATGGCTAAGTCAGTGTCAAGGCCTCGAAAAAGCAAACTGCATGGTGCAATACTGGAAAGATTTAAAAATAAGGATTGATGTGTTTGTTTTGATATCTCTCTGTGTTTAATTACTTTCTATATTATTCTTGAATCCGAATCTGAGATTCTTATGGTTTACCGTTACAACCTATATATACATATGTTATATATTATATGGCAAAATATCTTACTATCTTAATAATTTTTTAAAGGTGCTTTTTGCAACATTTTAACACCAGCTACAGCACAATTCCTTAAATGAACTCTCATGACTTTATTCTAGTGCACCTAAAAAACATGGTCGGATCATCTTTAAATTATTTGACCCAACCTTAATTGATGGGTCACACTATAAAGTGTAGTGTTTATGCTGTGCAGATCCTATATTTTCTACCATTTAGGATTCCTGGTTTTGAACCAGCCAGTCAGGGTTCAACTCTCGCTATGGAAGCAGTTTCATGTCAAGCCAAAATTCATTACACCGCCATTTATTCCATACTTCCATAGCAGTCTTTAAACTAGACATCATTCCCCTACTTACACTTCACAATAGGCTTCTTATTTACTCAAAGCACCTTTAAGAATTTGCCAAAAATGAGCACAGTTGCTGAGTTTTTAAATATTCTTGCCCTCCACTGTGTGTCCAAACGACTGGCCTTTGGTGAGCAAATATCTGACAGAGAGGGAGGCAGACGAGGAAATGGCAACCACAGCGGTCAATGGCATTCTTTACAAGGCACAAAACATTGAACAAAAGAAAAACTAGGATAAAGGATGTATTTGCTTCAAAGGTCTTACTGTAAGTGTAATTTTCAAAAGGGCTGGGTTGCCCCCATTCTGTAATTAAGTTCTTCACATTGGGTTTGTCTGGAATTAAAAGGACTATTGCCACTTTTCAACATGGATGTTTTTATATGTCTATGTTTGTCTGTGGTGAAGGATAAAAGGGAGATGCCTTCCCCTGTCTCCTGAAAAATCTTTACACCAGTGGAAAGTAGACGAAGGAGAGACTCTGTAGTGTTTGAACTCTTGCCTCCTGCCCTCCTTGTCTTCTACCAGTCAACAGAGGTGGTTTCATTTTTATTGTGTGTGTGAGACACTATGATGCTTTTGTTTTGTGTCCATAAACTCTCCACAGAGGACTCTAAATGTTCCCAACAGTGAGGAAAATGTCAGAAATGTCTGTCTCTCCGGAGGTCCTAATGTCTCTTCTGGATGAGGCAATGCTTTATTTATCTTGTCAAACACTTGCAGACCCTCAAAAGTGTGTTGCTTTTGTTATTTGGAATTGCGTTCATTCGCTATAGTGCCGGGGTTCAAGGCATTCCTAATGAGAACGGTCTCTTTCATTTTCTCCATATAGTTATCATCTGTGAGTCTTTACACATGTCTGAGGCTCTTTGAGCGTCTCCAGTTTGACATCAGTGCAATGCCCTTTGCTCTGGGGAAACCGGAATGACAATCTTTTTCAAGTATCTTACAAAGTGAAAATCTGATGACAGTCGATGAGACTAGTGGACTGTAAAGCATTATCTGTGGTTCCGTGGTTTCTTCCTCAAAGTACAGCTCCAGGGCAGCTCTCAGAGTTCAATCACAGCCCCTGCTCTTCTTCCAAGACTACTCTCGAAATGACAATGATCTACTGACGTCAGACGCGGGTGTTTTGAGGAAAAAACTAAGGCAGAAAAATAATAATGATACAATAAGATGGGGCCTGCTGATTTTTGCTGGAAGCTCTGATTCCTTGGAGCCAATGAATTAAGGCTTATTTGCTTCTTTTTTTTTTTTGCGCCAGACATTATGGCTTCTTGACGAAGGATAGTCTGCAGTATTCTTCAAAGACACTTAAGATGTATAATTAATAACAGAAATCAGTATTTTAAATTACAGCAGAGGACACCCAGGTCTCTTTGAACCCATCAAACCTCTATGGATGACTTGTGGTCCTTTAATTAGCCAGGATTGAAAAAATTGGGTGGGGTCTGTCTACCCTGTGCCCACCACCTACCACAAGCACCTCCACCCAACACCCTATGGGAAGAAGAAAAAGAGCATCATCCTTGAAGCTTATCTGACCTCAAAACTTGAGCTGAAGTCATCCCTTGACAACAGTGATCTTGCCCTCTTGGAAAATATCAACCACATTGGTTGACTTCTGATGAAAATCATTACTAACAGTCCTCAGCGGCATCCCACAGGCTACTGTTGGAGCCTGCCCTTGCCTCCGGACTTTTCTGTCAGTCTGAGATCCGGCATGAGCTACAAGCCCTGGAGTCTGGTGGTCTGTGCACTTCATGTGGTGTGGTTACCATCCCTCACCCCACTCCGTCTCTGGACCCCATGGTTCGTATCTCAGGCTGCACAGTGCAGCCATCACATGCTTGCCTAAGCTTTGCCAGCTTTGTTTATGGCTCTCCCTTCCAGCTGTGACAATCAGAGGTCTCTCAAAGAGACAAGAGCTAAATTTAGAATGGGCCTGTCATTATCAGGATCATTTGAGAGTAAGCTGTTGATGGTTAAAGATTCTTGTTCTTATTATGTGATAAGCCAGGAGCCCAAACAATGACATACAGTACGCTGTGGGAGCTTTGTCAAACAATAGGGAGTGTCCACAAAAGGTGCTTTTACTGAAAGAAAAAGATAGAAAAGACCTTACAGAGTAAATCCTATTTTTTTCTTTAGCTTTTTTTGTTCCTGTCTGTTGTCTCTTTTTGTCTCTCTTTTTGAAAACATGCGAGAAATGACCTCTTGCTTTGTTGTTTTTTGAGATCAGCTCATTGGTCTTTTAGAGAACATACTTTTCCAAACTCTGAAGATGTCCTACTGCTCAACTCAACTCTCCCAATACTTAGATCAAGTCTTTTATTTGAACAAAACTCACTAACAAATATCCTGAATCAAGCAAAATGTACGAAAAAAGGTTCTATTTCTCTGGAGGGTCCTTTTCATAATGTTGTAACACACTTTCTGAGACTGTCTGTATTGGCTGTGCCATGAGGGTCTTTGTGAAAAGAAGAGCATGTGGCCAGTGTCATGTTTCTCTCCACTCTCTGTGGGTGGTCCCATGGGGGGCCATTTAATTATTCTGGGATAATCTTTTGATTACAATTCAATATGTCCTTCTAGAGAGAGAGAGAGAGCCAAGGAATTTCCTTTTTCTGCCCAATGTGAATGTGGAGAACTGATGACATGAGCAAACGCAGGCATTTTCTCTGTCTCACCTCAAAGTGAAAAAAGGTTTTTTTTTTTGCGTGTGTGTTATTTTATACCAATTGAGTTTCAGTAATGCTATTGAAAAAAGACTATGAGGATGACTGTGAGTGGAAATATGACAATAAATCAAGAGTTTTCTTTTATGCAAGATTCTGGCAAGATGATGTCTTTCAACTGTTGATTTCATTTAACATGTGCGTCTGGAGAGAGTTTATGCTTTCAAGGAAAGGATGATTTACAGATGAAAGACGACACTGAAAGATTGGAAAAAGATTAATGAAATGTCACCATAATATGCAAGTGTTTGGTCTACATTGACGCAGTTATCTACCAGGAAAATTTGAAGAAAGTGGAAGGGGTGTGTACAGTATGTATCATTTTTGCACAGTACTTCAAGATGTCTTTAACAAGAGTGCTGTCCTTGGTGTTACCTCTAAGACTTATCTGAGGCACTCACTATCTGTTGCTAATTACGGTTGATATTTTTATCCACGTGTGTTGGTGAACAGGTGCACCTGCCTGTGCAAAGTCTGGCATGACTTTTGTCTGTACTGTGAGGATACGGCTAGAATTCCTTGGGAATAATAAGATGCAAGGAAGCAATTGAAGAAGTATCTGCATGCCTCCCTGTTTTCAAACTATTTCCATTCTTTCCTCCTCCCTCCTTACTGTCCCTTTTGCTTTCTGTGCCCATAAAGGGACAATGGATCGGCCTCCCTTATATCCATGTGACCTCATCTGTCTTTGATTTTTCTGCCCACTTGAAATTGGCCATGGGGTTAACATTGAGTCCTTTGATCAGTCCTGCCAGGAATTGGACTTGTTTATCTTGTTTATCTGATGATGGCCCCTTAATGGGGGGCATACATTTAGCAGGGGCATGCCTTGATGTGGGCCTTGATGGCTGCGGGACACAAGGAGAAGAGAGTACCAGAGCTCTGTAATGGTCGGAGGTGAAGGAAAGACGATTGCAGATGTGGCTCAAGGGCATCTGAACCTTGTCTGTCTTAGCCTCTTTCCTCCAACACTTATCTGAACTCATACAGATGGCCCCTCACCATCATCAAAAAAATGCGGATATCCAGCACACTTTTCTTTTCGGTCTCAGAAGCTCTTCTGTGTAGCTCTCTGAGGTATATAAATCCACATGTTGATGGCCTTTCTGGGCACTCTGTAAGTGCAGGAAATGGCACGTAATCAGCAAGCTTCTCAAATGAGTGTCCCCCTGTTCCCCCGTTCATTGACTTGCTGATGGAGATGTGAGGAAACGGTGCGGGTAGACAGCCAGGCCCCATCCCGTCACTTACCTTGCTCGACCTAAACTCCCTTTCCTCGCCTGTGCCGCAGCTGGACTCCAGGGAGCCTGCAGAGGGCCTGTTTATTTGTGCAACAATGTAATCAGGGGGTCTGTCGTTACAGAACCTAGCCATTGCACCTTCTCTCCCTCCACCAGCCCCATCCTTTCTTCAATTCTCATCAGCTCCCCTCCCCTTCTTTTACCATCTCTCTTTCACCATACTCAATCTATTTTCTTTGAGCTTCATCATTACCCAAATCCTTTCACTGACCCCTGCTGACCTTGGGATTTGTTTGATGTGGTACTGGCAAAGAGAGAGATGAAATAAAGTTGAAAGTTTATTGTTTGAAGAGAAGAATTCCATGATTAGGGTTTTTGGAAATAAACCCTGCTAACTCCTTACCTTAGAGGCAGCAGAGTCCTGTGAGTTCTGTGTGTGTAGGAGACAGCAGGAGAGAGACATCTTGCGGGCGTATGTCTCCGTATGTTAATTTGCCACGATGCCCATTGATGTTGGTCGACACATGCACACTTTCTCCTGTTCCAATCAAAGGGGAAAAAATGTGTAGTGTGGTAACATGCTAATAATTTAGTCTGTTGTGTTGTGGTTTTAATCGTGAGATTCCTTCAGTTAAAAGGCAAGTGTAAGTAAACAAGCTCACACATGTGGCCACAATATTGTTCTTCTATCCAGAGACACTCTCTGGGAAAGGGTAATGTTTCCTTCTCACTCAGAATTTTGTGATAAAACCCTCAAGAAATTTTGTCCAAATGTATATCTCTGTTGAAATATCACACACACCCTGAGGCAAAGAAAAGTATCTTCAAGCATCTCTAGAAGCATTTTCTTGAAATAACCGATTCACCCATGTCTCCCCATTTTGATATGTAGTTTACAGGCCATGGAGAGGAACGTGAATTAAAAGTGGACTCTATGATAGTGCTATTCGTCTTCTAACTTCAGTGCATTTTTACAACTCTGACCTGCTGTTGTGCTACTTTGAAGTAAAGTCTGCAGCTCATTCTGCTCTGTAAGTGAGTTTGAAGTCCTATGTGAATCCATGACGTCTCTTATTTCCCTGTTTGTCTCAAGAGACAGACAGGCGGGTTAGTTTGGGTTGGTCCTCCCTCTGAACAACAGCATCTCCAGTCTGTGCCGCTCTGCACAGAAGAAGCATCTTGTTTTTCAACTGGTGGTTTTCTTAAGCCACAATGTTTGATGTGGGCTTCCCTTAATCACACAACATGCTCTCTAAACATGAACTACATTCATCTTCACTCCATGACTTTTGCATTTTTCTACCCCCCTCTGGTTTGTTGCTGCTTTTGTTGAGTTATTGTGCAACAGAGTAGTGAGACAAGAGGAGGACAGCGGCCTTGATCTCGGTGAAGGGATTTTGATCCAGCCAATCCGGCAATTAGGCTACTGAGGGAAGAGTGAACCTCTAATCCTGGATGGGACACATGTGTTCTTTGTAGTCCTAATGTCTCTCTTCCTCCTCTGTCCACATCACTATCTGATGGGACACAGAGTAAGTATTAAAGCAATGCCTCAGATGGAAGCCTACCATTAAGATGGAGATGCTGTGCTCTTTGAGGCTGAGGACTTTTAATTATAAGCTGTGTGCCCGATGTAGTTGTGTTTCCTCCGTTTTGCTGAATAGAGGGTTTGCACGGCGCTGGCTGGAGACCTGGTGCCAGGCTCTGGAGTCTGCGTGGTATTTTGTGGGTACGAGACAAGGCATGCCGCCACGCCAAGTGTGACTCTACAGGACTACCATATGGGGGCAGAGATGAAAGACTTTTATCTGCCCCTGGCCCCTCCTTCCCGACGTCCCCTTTCCCTCCGAGCTCCGACTGGCAGGGAACTAGGTGGTGGATAGAACCAGAACAACCAGACTGGTTGTTAACATATCAGCCGTTGTTGAAGCTTCAAGGGCATCTAGTGAGATCAAAGCAAAGCATTCACTCCAAAAGCATGACATTGTCTCGCACAACAATCCGTCAAGCCTCCAATTCAGCTGTCACTGAATGAGGAAGTGGTCATGAGCGGCAATGGAAGGCCTTTCACCGTCTCCTAATGGGCTTTGATGATCCAGCACAAAGAAAGTGTCATAATGGTCTCATACAAGCCTAATGTCATTATTGTCATTTGTATATTGTTGTCATTAAATCAGGAACGACCCAGCCTACACCTTTGTGTATTCAGTAAATGATGATTAATGTCTGACAAGCGACTGTTACTGAGCAAGTCGGGGTGTGTTTCTTTTTTTCTTTTTTCTTCCCTGCTCTCTTTCTGTTTCTTTATTTCCTCCTGTACATAGTAGCTCTTTTTGCTTCCCTCTCCATGGTGCTGTTGAGAATATCTCCCATCCCCTCTGGGACTTCTTTATTTTTCAGTTTTGTTTTGTTTTTCAAGCACTCTGCATTTACACCCAGCAGCCCTTTGATGTTGTTGCCTGGGTGCTGGTGGACAAAAGAGCCTCCATCAGCTGGATTTAAGGATGGAGTGGTGGGGGTCGGGAGGTGGGGGGTGAATAAAGAATCAAAGTAACTGGAATGGGGTTTGGAGGCGGAGGACTCCATGTGAAACTGTGAACCATGTACCCCTCTTAAATATGGGCCGGGAGTTCACAGTTGTCATTGCTTTTCTCTTTTTTGGCTCTGTTCCCCTTTGTGCTTCACGTCATTGTCTCCATATGTCTATTTGTGACCATGCTTATTCATGCCTTCATTGGCACTGTATGTTCTCTTCTTTAAGTCGACCAGTGGGGCAACAAGGTCCATATTTTACTCTTTGTGGTCAGGTGATGTGAAAGAACACCAGCTGCTGTTGCACCTATAAAGTTATTTCTTTCTGTGTGCCGACCACTGCTGCCTGGCCTTTGTCACGATGTCACAATGCCACACTGTTCTGTGGCACCTTGCTCTGTGGCAGTGTGGTTATAACCCCTTCCACTCTGCGCTTTCTGCCCGCCTAGCCATGCGCAGCAAGCGCTACTGATGCCACTGCAGCCCCTCACACCCCCACAGTGGGGGAGAGACAGTCTGTGCTCCCTCAGCCCATCAAATCCCCGCAGGACCACTCTGGTCCACTGGAGGTGAATTCAGGGAGCAGCCTTTGGTGGTGCCGACACAGCAGCCCTCTTTCACCGAGGGCCTCATTAAACCTGACAACATCCCCTCAGCCTGGGCTTTATTGTTCAGCCAGCTTAATGCTAAATGGCAATTAAAGGCATCACCAAGGTGCAGGTATTAATGCCTTTGAGGAGCACAAAGGCTTTGTAAGATAAAAATGACAGCTTAACAATAATTGAAGTTTTCTTTGCCATTGGAGGAAAGATACACTTTTTCTGTGTATCCTTTGTTAAGCATTTTAATGTGTGAAACATTCAAAATGCAACAACCTGAAGAGAATTAAGACCTGAATCCAGAGCTCCTTCAATTTTTAAAGAGCTTTGGAGCGAGTTTTTCCTAATTTTTTTGCCCTCTGGCCCATTATGAAACTTTTTTTGGTTTGTTCTTATAGTGCCATTTTCAGCCACAGCAGGCAGCTGTTGTATTTAAAAAGCCCTAAAACCCACTAATACACTACCTGCTCAATGGCAAAATGAGAGGCAGACCTGTCTGGTGAACATAGTGGCACGTTTGGCAGCTAATAAGCCAGATATTTCCCTCAGCAGTGCGCAGAGTCCAAAAATAGAGATAAAAGAAGTAAAAATTGGACTTGGATTCATCAGGTGGCCAGAAACACAGTGTTAAATGAATGATGTTTCCTCGTAACTGCTGGATGTGTAGTGTGTAACTACATGTCCTACATGTCACAGTGGCTCACAACACAACACTGTGATTGTTCTCATGGACCTAAAATATATTTCCTTTTTCAGTTCTCTTAGTGACTACACAAGCACAAGTAGTTAAGATCCTTTTTCATCTGCTTGTTCAGCAGTCTTAAGCTTAGGCTTAAGCTGTATTGCTGTGTTGTAGTGTTTGCAGTGGAAGAGTTTGAAGTGCACTGCCATGTTTCTACAAACCAAAAACTGTCACTAGAGAGGGCCTTTTTATGTTGGTTTTTTTTTTTGTGCGTTTCGCAGCCAGCATAGGTTCTTTCCGCATCTGAAATGATGCTACTAAATCACACACCACTCCTTTGGAGGACTGCTTCACCTGCTAAAGGTGCATTTGCATCTCTGACACTTTTGTTGTTTACAATGCAGAAACTCCAAGTAATGTAGTCAAACTAATCACATCAGTTTTTCTGCCACATTGTTTTCCACCAGATCAAACACAACCTTATGTGTCACATGTTTAAAGCACTCTGCATATACAGTCATCAGGGTCTGTTTAGATCCCATAACCGCCAGCCCGCTCCACCATAGATTACTTGTGGACATACATCTCCACTTGTTGTTTATTTGCTTGTGTGTGCAGTCACGGAAGAATCCAGGGGTAAAGAGCATGGGCTCCGCATGCCGGAGGGGCTCTGCTATGTGAACCGCCAGACTCAGGTTGGCAAATGGATCCAATTGAGAATGGTCATAGCACAGATGAATGCAAACTGTGTAAACAGTCTGTGAACCATCAATATGTACTTCGGCATGGTAGAGGGATGCAACTGTAACATCTGTCCCACCAGCACACTGGAGAGTAATTAGGCCATATTTATAGGCAGCACAGGAAACACACACACAGCTTATCTTATTGTGGACAAGTTTAACACAGCTGGTTCGAGAGGACAGTCAGAGATTTCAGGGAAAGACAAGGCGCTGGCTGCCTGTACAGTATTTGGTAGCAGCACAGTGTGTTGTCAAAGCGTCCCCTTTCTCTGAATCCTGTCCAGCAGATTTTATCGCCAGCTTTTGATTTAGAGAAAGTGCAGAAATTGAAGACAGTTCGCTAAGGTTTCACTGACTCTCTCAAGACTTCAAACACACAGTGAAATAACAAAAGGAAGTCTGGCAATCGAACATGGCTATGTTTGTCTGTCTCTATCATTACCACATTCTGAGGTTTTTCCATTTCAAAAATCTTGTCTGTAGCCGTATAAGATGGACTTAAGTAGTTTACTCAGCTGTGGATGAACAAGCTCTGCTTCCCCTCTCCGCGTCTGAGATAAAGTGAGGAATAAAATTGCTCTGATGGCTGTGTTTTTACATTGTTGCTAAGCATCTGACCTTCCTTTTCATATTGTGACAATATTTTTTTTAACTAAGACAAATGAAGGAAGGAGATGGGGCCCTCGTCAGCAAATACAAGGTTTCAAAACCTCAAAAGGACACTTCATGTTACGCCCTGTTCTTTCTGTGCTTTCTCTACATCAGTCTGCAGCACAACACCCCAAGATTCTCATTCATAAAATAGCCTTTTCCCATGACCTCAGGGATGAAAATCTACCTGGGATTGGGCATTAAAGGACCATGCCAGTGTTACTACTACATGTCATTGTCCATTGTCAGCATTGACCACATAGGTTACATAAACCCCGCCCAGTTTTGGGCTTATAAATGCAGTCTGAGATGAACTAAAGAAAACACATGGTTGAATTTTGACAACATTTGCAGTTATTATTCAATAGTTATTATTCAGTACTTATTTCGAATGTGAGGGCTTGCTGGTTCTTCTAGTTGATATCATTGTAAATAACTTTATTGGAACGCATCACTTTTTGCTGCCATGTCATCCCGTCTCGCATCCTGCCTTTCCTGTCTCCCTCCTATCTCCTATTACCATCAGGAAATGCCAGAAAAGTAATCTCCGAAAAAAGGGAAACAACAACAGTTGACATGTCGTTTGTGTTTTCAGCAATCGGGATAACTAAAATAATTAATTGATAAGGTAATCAGTTCATCAGTCAATAATAAATAGCAGCCTCAGTGTCTGAAAACTCACATCCTACAGATGATTGATGATTTCTTCCCAGTGGATCATTTCTTTTGTAGCTGACACATTTCATATCATCACTCTGAGCCATGTCTCTGTTGAACATTTCATCTAACCCAGAAAATGGAAACCAGCAGCTCACTTTCGAGACCTTAATTGAAAACACGTCTCAGTAGAATTGTCACTTCTATTGCTGCTTTACTTTTCAGTTCAGTCTTCATTTGATGTTACGGTGTTGAACAGGAGGGGACAGTGGTGGATTAAACCGTGCAGTTATGTGGGTAGATGGATACAGTGTTGATATAATCAGGGTTTGATAATCTAGAACACCTTACACCCTGTTGTTAACAAGGAAACGCCACACTAAATTGCTTGTTTTCTTTCTTTGTACATTTTTGCCTCGGTTCTCCAGTCAGGCGGCAATTGTAAGTCAACTAAGTCCTCACTCCCACGCAGCTCCACAGCTGAGTGATCCAGGCTCTGGTGCCAGGGGTGGTGGCTCCCTGGTGCTATTAGTCAGCAGGATCAGTGCTGGATGGGGGGAAATGCAAGAGGAGCCGCAGACACCTGGCCTTTTCTCTTTGGGCGCTCAGACATGTCACGGCTTTGCCTCTTGACAGAATCAGGATGCAGGATATTGCCCTCTCATTGATGTGCATCCTGAAGCTCCTCAGCCCGTGTAGTGTGTCAATGCAGCATCCAACTCATCACCAGAATATCTGGTTGCAGGAGACGGTGGTGCTCTCACTCTGTAAGTCATCCTGATGCGCTTACATATGACAGGAGATTGTCTTTTTTATCAACTTATAACCACATAAACCTTTGGCCCCAACAAAAGTGATTTAAAGCATGCTGACAAACAAGTAGCTTTGCTGAAAACGCTGCTCCTTTGTTGGATGATATCACCATATTAAGGCTGGCTGCAAACTTTAACATATAGTGAGGGTGGAATAAAAAAAGTCAGAAAAGTGAAAGAGAGAGGGAGATTAATTGTTTAGCCAACAGTCCCTTAGCCAGACACCATAAAAGCTCTTACACAGTAAGTCAAATTCAAAGACGCCTTTCTCTTTTCTTTGCCTGCTACATATCTCTCTCAGTTTCTGTCTCCATGTGTTTCATCGCAGGATGAGCGATTGAGTGGTTTTATGACATACCGGTGCTTTGCTTCACGTACAGAAAAGTGAGAACATCAGCGGTCCTTTTGAAGCCCCTTAAAATTTATTGTTGTTTTTTTAGGAGAAGCTTTTTTTAAATTATGGCTCATTGTAAGAGCATCTGCTCCTTTGCTGATTTTGGAGAGAGTTTACATTTTATGTCTGGAAACAAGTTTTGCCCTCTCTTTATGTCAGATGAAGGTAGAACATGGATAAACTAGTGCGATGGGACAGACTTCAGCTTGACACCCCTTCCTCTTTTTCTGCATTCCTATTGAATTATGAGAGATTCTCAATAAGAACAAAAATCAAACCACGTGATTTGCAGACATACTTCAGAGCCAGCTGTCCTGTACGGCAGCAGTCATTCATCATCCGAGCTCCAGTTGTGTGATGTGAAACTGTGCATTAACGCCGTCCTCATCTTGCTCCTCCAGGCCAGCGTGTTTCCAGCAGCTCTGGTTTATTTCCAGTAAAATGTCAAGACAGGCGGGTAAATCAACTCTCCTGGTCACATTGTTTCCAAGCCACAGACACAAAAAGAGCCGCAGTCGCCTCTTCCGTTTGTCTCGCTCTCAAAGAGAAAGGGAGACACCTTGCAGGGGAGCACCCTGTTGTGTTTCCCATTGACCCCGGAGGTTCACCTTTCCTTCTTTCTGCACAGTACGCCGTGTGCAGAACAGGTGCACCTTCAAAATCATGAGGTGAGCAGGAGCATCGGAGCAACTTGTTATATATTTTGAGATGAAACATTCAAGCCAAAGATCAAATAAATTATGAAGGAAAGGCTGTGGTTCAGAATTTATTTGAAGTTAATCTCTGTCAAATAAATTGTGACAGTGAACTTTTCAGCTACAGATCTCAATGTAATTCAAACTTCTCCTTTTTTTTAGCTAAAAGGACTAGAAAACTATTTATATACTTACTACCCTCCTGTTATAAAATGGTGTTCATAGTCTACAGTGTGAGAGGTTGTTGTTTATGTTAATGGTAGCATGGCAAACAACTCATGAAGACAACTTTAACTTGCTAATATTCAGTAAGTATAATGTTTACCATGTTCACCTTCTTAGTATACTTTTGTTAGCATGCAAACAGTTGCTAATTTGCCCAAAGCTTTGACTATATGGAATTTCTTTAGTTTTGGAAGTATGTAGTCAAACCAAAGAAGCCTGTGTGACAATCTATTTTTTTTAAAACTGATAATAGTGACACAGGAAATGTGAAGGAATCACAGAAGTTTTCAAGAGTTCTTCCCATCATGGATGTTTACCAGATTTCTTAGCAATCCATCTAATAATTTTCTTTACATTTCACTTAAAAGCATAACTTTAAGGACCTTAGGGTGGCACTAGAGGAAGAGTCAGGGGATCACAAAGATTCATCCTTTCAGCAACATGGATATTGGTGTCAAATTTCAGGACAATCCATCTAAAAGTTATGCCGTGTCATTAATTTTCCTAAACTAACTCTGCCTCATCATAACACCAGAGGAAACGTTAGAGAATCACCAAAGGATTTTTTTAATGGTGTGTAAGGCCGCACAGAAACTCTATCCAGCTCTCATTTAACGCAGTATCGCCTCAGTTAGATCAACGTGACCGAGTACGAGTGAGGTGACGAGTCCCATACCTGTACCAGAGAGCGAGGCAGTCTCTTTGCTTTGAACCTGTCTCACAAGGGATTACCATCCAGGTTTGCACAACACAGCAGACAGGAAGCTTTTAAAGACAAAGACCAACACTGCATCTTGACCTCTGACCCTTACATCCTGACCTCTCCTGCAATCTGACATGAGCCCTTGTCTACATGAAAGCTGTTCTGTTGCCTCACAAGGGCTAATTTAGAGTTCCAGTGCCCCCGACTGCTGTGAGGACAGTCAACATGCAGGCCTCTGGACTTGTGGAGGGAACTTTAGACGGACTTGTTTGACCCAATGCAAAAAGTGGGAAAATACTCTCTCCTTCTTGTTCATACCATCTTCCTTAAGAGTTTAATTTTTTGTATTTACACTCACTGAGAGATCTGCATCAGCTTAAAACTCTAATATTAGCCTGATTTCCATCAAGCTCAAATTTGACATCAAAGACAAGCGTCAGTTTGTGCCATTCGTCCCCACAATATGTACAGTGTTTTTGCAGTGAATATTAGCCCATCGCCAAGGGCTTCCATGTCTGCTGATGAAGTTCTTTAACAAGTCTAACAAAGGCCAAGCTCACACTGTGCCACCTGCCACCAGCTAAAGAGATTTTGGTCATTACTTGCTCCTTTTTAAATACAATCGAACATCAGCCCTTTCATCATTCCGAGTGCGTGACCTTCAGGTTCACAGCTTCTCTAAGCGTGACTGATGGATCTTGTGAGGGTCAGGGCTGGACTATTTTTATATCATTCTTTTGATGGAACCTAAAAATAGAGCGCTCTGCTGACCTCCGGTACAGTAGGCTCATTTGGGGTATGAGTCCACCTCCCTCCACGCACACCACTTTTGACGTCACCTCGACCAAACTGCTTCTTATTTTTAGACGCTTCCAAAATTAATTGAATGGCCTTGTTTCGTTGAGTTTGTGCAGTGTTATGTAAGGGGATTACTCTGTTGTTACTGCCTATGCCCTGACCATGTTGGCCACCACACCGACGAGGGAGGTGGAGAGGGAGAGTGGGGGGTGACTTGGGGTGGAAAAGGAGGATAATGTAGTTGAGGTAGTAGTACAGGACTCTAGAAATAACCCAGCTGCGGGCCTAATTGTACATCTCTCTTGCTCCCTTTTCCCTCTTCAGCTGCATGCCAAGGTCTTTGACCTTATCATCCACCTCACTGGTTCCGGAAGAATCCTTTCCGACCCCTGCGGCTACCAAAGGCCCGGCCGATACACAGAGCACAGCAGCAGACCATCTTCAGCCTCGGACTAACAGCCAAGCGCCACAACCATTTAGGAGTGATCCCAGCAGAGCGCCCAAGTGGCTCAAACTGCCAGGTATGTTCTAATCATCCCCGGCATGGGCCCCGTGGCTCCTTAACAAAGCTTAGCCCGAGGACCCCAGGCCCCTCAGAGGGGCCCGGGGCCTCCAGGAAACCCGCATGTCACAGTAGTGTATACAGTCAAAAGATGCTGCCTCTATATTTGCATTCTCTCCTCACGCATGCGACCTCTCAATAAAAAAGCATACACATAAAAAAATGCCCGCAAACATGTTTTGTTTTTTTGACAGTGCTGTAAATGTTTGTAACTTTGCATGTGTGTGTGGGTTGCGTGTGGAGCATCTAAGAGGAATGCACTCGCCCTGCATCCCCTGCAGCATTCCTCTATGGTTAGACAGCGCCATGCCCACGAGGGGGGCCACGAGGGCCTCTTGTCTCCTGCGCTCTAATGTGCCACAGCCCCAAATCAAGACAAACATGCATGCAAGCACATACATGCACCCAAACATACAAGAGCAGATGCATGCCATCACGTATTTATTATGAAAGCACTCACTAACATGCATTTGAAACGATTTTAAAATCCGGCAGTTATGGCAGGTGATACCTGTAGCTTCTTTGTAGATAAAGATAAATAAAGATTCCCTGTCGTCTACTGTCCATGCAAGAATTTTTAAATGTTTTACTGAGATTCAAGAGAGTATGAAAAAAGGTCTGTCAGTTAAAAAGAGCAAAGACTTGCTGCATTACTAATGGAAATGATGTATGTGGTACAGCAAATGTTTTTATGTGCACCTTCACGATAAAAGTGAATGCTTTATGGGCCCTGTAAGCCTATAAACTTTGATGTAGCTCATACACTTCAGATTGTGCCTGCGTGGACGTTGTTACAGCCATCTCTGAAAAGCCAGCAGTCAGGGAAATGGGCGTATTATGATCACTTGTCATCAGCGGGTCTAGTTTGGGCCCAAGAAGAAAGGAGCTTTGAGATGACAGAAAGTTGGAGACATGGGAGAATCTGTGTCATTCTTACAGAAAAAAAAGAACAAGCAAAGACAAGTGAGTAGGGAATTAAAGAAAGAAATCTGACATAATCCCAACAAACCCTCACAGGGACTCTCAAGACTTACGCAGACGACTCCACCCCAGACAAACGTCACCCTAAACCATGTTTACTTTTACTGTCACCAGACAGCCTCGTCAGAATCATGAAGACTTACAGCCTTCTGCTTGATGTGTATAAAAAAATGTGCAGCCTGATGTGGAGAGGAATTCTCAGATGTTAATGGACAGCCTTTACACTCTTTACTGATGACCACTGAAAGAATTGTTCAGAGAAGGCTCATTTACACTGACAGAGGACATTATTAACTAAATATGCACGTAAAAGCTTAAAAACCCTCCTGCTTCTACTATGACATTGATGACTTCAATCAGGCAGATATCTTCTCGCAGTGATGAAGGACTTATCCCACGTGCAGCGTCGTCCAAAGACCAGCCACAAGGTTGGAGACAGATCCATCTCCGTCTCCTGGGAAAAGCGTCTCACTCCGGAGCTTCTCCAAAGCGTCTGGACTGAATGTCGACACTCCCTGCCTTTAATGTATGATCAAGAAAAGCTTTAACTCATTACTCTCTTCAACGCCCCTCCCCATTCTAACTGCTTTCGTATGTTCAATAATACTGCCTTCGAATGTAATTTGTTCCACTAAAATGAATTAAGGAGAAAAGCCGTACAGTAGTGCAATCCTTTGCCAGAACAGCTCATGTTGTGGAAAGTTAAGAAAATAAAAATAAAAAATCTGAGAGATCCAACGGAATAATTGTTTTATTTCATCTGCAGTGATTGACAGTTGGAGAAGATCCACCGTATCTCTACTAAACCTCATGAAAGGCTTTAAACTTTTCTTACTGTATTCAAAGCTTAACTTTTTCTCAATTTGTTTCTCATCATGGCAACAAGTGATCTAGTTTTTGTTTTAGTGAGATTATTTGTTTCATGTCTGGCAATGAAAACAGAGTCTGCCTGCAGCTTTTCATCTGAGTGAGCAGGTTTTGAATTACTGGAATTAACCCCTAAATATTTACTTTTGAAAGTTTTGTTTTGTTTTTTTTTCTCTCTTAATGGTCCTTGTGGCATCATTGGACTGAAAGTCAGTCAAACAAACACACCTTCTCCAGAGGGCCCTGCAGTGGACGTTGCTCCAGGGAAACACAAATCCAGTCTGGGCCCTACTAAAAAGCTGCTGGGTCAAATTCCAGGCGCCGTGTCCTTGCGCACCTCTCAACCTCTCTGAGCTCGGACCACTGACTTAAGTCTAAGTTGCTTCCAGCTGTATGAGGGCAGCGTTTGTAAGTGCAGTGAATCACCCGAGAGCCACACAAATAAATAGTGTGAGGTGTTGTACAGCTATGCTGACTCACAGTGAAGACGCGTTGGTCAAATATACCGCTGGTGGAAAACCATCAGAGGCACTTGGGTTAGAAAACCCCACATTAGCCTCGCAGGCCCAACTTCCCCCTCTGCTGTGATGAAAGGAGAGAAAGCACCTCTACTACTCGCCTCTTTTGTTTATTTACCTTCAGAATTACACCCTGCTCTTCTTGGACCATGTTCCAATGTGTTTTGTTATGTTTCCTTTCAAACAGAATATCTATGCGTGTGGTCTCCGGCCGTGTTTGGCTAACACATGCACACATTCGTGCGCACAAACTCCCATTCAACTTTCCCTCTGTGCCAGAGGTCCCCTTTGCCCTTCCCCCCACCTCTAACTAAACATCGCAGGACAGCAAAAGGGAACTTCAAAGTGGCCGGAGGGGGTACTCCTTTTTCCTGGCACTTGTCATCATCTAAGGGACTGGCTGCTCCCCTTATTACTCTAATTGCTTCCAACTGCTCCAGGAGGCTTTGATGAAGGGCGCCAAGGAGCATGCTGGAAGCACCTGTTGTTGCACAGAGGAGCACAGGTGGGCCTTATTGGTGGTAGCAAGGAGGCGTGCGGATGACGACGCTGCTTTTCACTTGAAATCAAAACAACTTTTAATAAACACAGAACAAGAATCTTAATGTCATCACAGTTTAAGTAAATTAATAAATTGCAGTTATACAGACAATATAAACATCAGCAGAGCTAGCTTGTAGGTGCAGGAACTGAAGTTGTAGATTGAAAGGAGAAGATAGGCAGCACTCTGGCTCCATCTTGTGGCTTTACGGTGCTAGAAATCCAGCAGCTGCATTGGAAAAGACAAGAGACAGTGGGATTGATTTTTAGAAATGCAACCTTTTTGTCTTTAATGATGCACTGGAGTGACTTGTCTCACTTATGTGCTGTTTGCTCTTGATGTCCAACCTGTATTTTATTTACAAAAGTTGTTCAATATTTTTATTTATAAATAGGCTGCAGAGTCTGTGACATGTTACAGTCACTTCTCAGAGCTTATATTTTAAATAATACCTGTATTACTTTACCACTAACATGTCATTTTGGGGGATTTTCTTTCTTTCTTTCTTTTGCATTATCTGAAATATCTAATTTTACCTCCTCAACATATAAATTATTCAATTTCTCTAAAGCTGTGCAACTTTGATTTAAAAAGTGCTGCAGCTTTGAAAAACCTTTTTTAATAGTACATCTGTAGGCATTGAATCTTTTATAATGATTGTTTTAAGTTGAACCTGAGCCACAAAACAAGAGTCACGGCTTACAGAGCACGGTGACGCTCAACCACAAAAATTTTAATAACATACAGAGTATTGACTTAAGCACAAAAACGCTGAGATGCCTTGCTGGTCTGAGCAACAAATATAGGTTATGTACACCTGGCACTGCATGTATGTAATTGATGGCCCTTAATTAATACATTAAAGCCCAAATTTTGTCGAGCTACGCACCAGCTGAGGTAGGATCTTTTCAAAGTGCTCGATGTCTACTTGGTCGCAGTCCTCAGATTCAGCTTGTTTCTGTGATCTCAGAGCAGCTTCTAAAACATGAAACAACAGAGCTTCAACAACTGTTTCATCATCAAGCAATCAGTGTACGACACAACTCCTTACCTTGGACAAAGAGTTTGAGCATCTCTGCCATGAGCAGCACAGCATCACCAGCTACTGTAACAGAGAGAGAGAGAGATTTATTGAGCCGTGCAATCATTAATCAAACACAATTAGTTTTGGGGGAAAAGTTACTCAGGCTGTATCAAGTCACTTATCCAACTCACGTCTTGTTTTATCCTCCTTGAAGAAACTTGACAACAGTTTGCTTACTGTCTCCTGTAAAACGACAACAACAGAGAATATTATAACTGTACGGTGTTTCCACAGACGTCCTCATCTGTTTTTTCAGACTGCATATACCTGCTGCTGATCCGCCCTCCGTCAGTACCAAACTGCCTTTGGAAAACTGTCGATTCGGCGGCAGTACCCGATTTATTTCCACAATAGTTACAGAATAACCAGTTTTTGAATCATTTTGAACCGCTCTTCCATTCGGCGTACATTTACTGTTACTAAACTGAATAATATCGTAGCAAGATTTGAGGTTTAATGGCCTGATAGACAAATCGGAGGCAAACGCTGTTTGCGTTAACATTAAAGCAATTTAGCGATAAAGAAGAAACAACTCGCTTTTATTCAAACACAAGAGAAAACCAGTGAGTTAAAACAAACACAATCGGGAATCATGAGAACGATATCTTTGCTCCTACCTTCTTAAAGCAAAGTTCTGCATCTTTCTCCGCCATGTTTTTGACGCTGTAAGAGAAACTTGGCGCTCTGCGCGGGGATTGGCCGTTGATATGTTACGTCACTCGCACCGCCCCCGTAGACATAAACAAAAGCAAAGTTTAA
>JAQLOL010000009.1:11033270-11044850 GCA_029783665.1 Naso thynnoides | reverse complement strand
TTATATTTAGAGAAAATATCTGCAAGTTATTTATCGCTGAGGAGCCTTCGTCACTTCATCGGTCCCAGTAGACGTATCAGTGGTTCTGGTCCTTGTTTGTTACTATGGCAATCCAGTCAGCATGCCACCATCACAGTTTGGTTGTGTCCCACTGTACTTAAAACCCCCATATGTAAGAGTTGAGGGCATCTCTTCGCAGAATATCGCAGAAATTAAATAGAATGTCCCAAAGTATGTTTTAGTAAATAATCCCCTGAAAATAAGAATTGTCTTTTCATTATCTTAAAATTAGCCTTTTATTTCTAAAAAGGGAACAGGTCCCCGTCCTTGGAGGCCGCCATATTACAACACCATGTTTCAACCGCAGCCCTTGTAACAGAGTCTAATAAATGTTGTGTTACTGCAATGCCAAATAGCGCCACCAAACGTCTATTTGTTTTGTCATGATGTATGAAGCACAGCAAGTGCCAATGCACCTTCTCTTCCGACGGTTACACATGTGAGAGCTCTCTTTTTAGCGACAAGTGGTGCAGGTCGACGCTGTATATGTTCTGCTACTCATGTATGAGTATAGTGAATATTGTATAGAGCCGTGGAGACTTGGCATTGTATGGTTAATGTATATTCGAATAAAATGGCTTTGCATAAATCCCATCACGTTGTCTGAAGACTCTCTGAGCTACCCGACTCTCCAGCGTCTCTTGCTAGCCACATGTTGCCAATCTCCTCTACATACACCACTTTCTTCATGTTACACCCTGAAACAACAGACTCAAGTCTTTTGCATTTTCCACAAGTTTCTGTAGGTTTTCCTCTGCTTGATGGGGGAAGGTGAGCAGAGGGATATGCATTTGCATGCAGTCTGAAACTTCACCACTAGCTGGCTCTAAATTTTACACACTTGACCTAAGAATCTTTAAAGAGTTCACTGAATAGCTGCATGTTATTTATGATGCTTTTGAGAATAGTTCTCATAGGTGACCTTTGACCCCTATACAGCCAGAAACTTCAGTGATGTAGCTTGACTTCAGTAAAATCCTTTAATTAAAACTGCGGCTTTGTGCAGGACTGTTGGCCCATTTGCAAACTAAATCTTTGAATTTCCTCATGGCTGGTTTGCTCATCAGGTTGCATTTCACTCATAGTTGACTCTGCTTCAGCTTTCAGCTACAGGCCGGCTACAAACTTAATTTTCAACTTCCCGCAATCTGAACTGCTGCACCTTAACAGGTTACTCAAGGTGCCGTGTACAGAGATTGTGTCCTCGCTGCAGCGGCCTTGGGTTTGATTCCACCTTGTGGCCCTTTGCTGCATGTCATTCCCTCTCTTTTCCCTCCATTTCCTGTCCAACCCTTCAGTTGCCCAATCAATAACGGCACAAAAAAAATATCAAAAAACAGGTTACTCACAGAGAATGATGGGGAGGACTTGTGTTTTTACTGCAACGGCTGGTTTGGTCTGAACGAGGCCTTAAGTTTTGTTGTTTTACTTTCAGTTCTCATCTGTTTTCATCAGTTTATGATGCTGTTGTGAGGTCCTTGTTGCTGTCACTTATACCAAAAGCTCACAGATTACACTCATGTTACTGTTCTGTAATAAACTGTCCTCACTGACATGTTTGTCATGTGATAAAATGCATTTTACAACTATTTTTCAAGGCAAATCTAAATTTACATGTATAGATTGAATCCATCATATATCTTGAATGCAATTTCCAAGGTCCTGGTTATTCTGCATACTTCTATATTTAAGGCTTATGGGAGACTTTGAGAAGACACACAAGTGGCACTCCCCAAAAGCTGTCATATAATGTGTGAAAGTGCTCAAAGCTTCCTGTGTGTGGACCAGCCATGCAAAAATAACAAAGCGTGTGAGCACATGCAAATATTGACTGTGGGTCATTAAATTCTCTGCCCTCAATGACTTTTAAAAAGAAGTGTGTTTGAATTGTTCACACTGATGCTTCTGTTTAAAAAGGAAGTGTTTATCATCTTTCAAGAATGAGTCTCACATGTCATTAGTGAATCTAAATATTCAAATGATTGCATACTTTGAGCTGAGTGCTGATTTTCTCAGACTGGAGTCTGACTGATGTCTTCTTGCTGACTTTAAAGTCCCAGGAGGAGAAAACCTTTATTGCTAGATTCCCATTTGACTTGAGGACCCGAAAGCTTTTCCCCAAAGACCTGGACATGCTGCAGGAGAACAGTAGAGCCATTAAATACACCCTGAAAATGGACTAAAAGAGAACAAATACATGATTTATAAACTCCTTGTCCAACCTGTACACCAGGATGATGCAGATAATGAAGAAGGAGATGCACATGGTAAAGAAATAGGCTGCAGGTATGCTGTATGGCATCATCTGGGACTTGTTGGTGTCACAGACTGATTCAGCAGCAGTGGAGCTGTGACTCAACTTGGCAACTGGACACGTTTTGATGATGTCGTTGGTGTAGTAGCCGTAGAACATCACACTCTGAGAGAGAAAACCCTGCCAGGGAGTACAGAGATCTGGTTAAAGAGAGAAAAAAAACCTTGTCTCTGCTGCTTCTGATGTAACGTATGACCACCTCACCGTGCCTGTGAGAAGCTCAAGGCCCGTGAAAGTGTCGAGGTGAGAGTCATGAGGAGGAGGGTTGACGGCTTGAGGGAACACCAAGAACAAGCCGTTGATGAAGAAGAGAAGGAGGTTAAAGAGCAGGAGAGTCCGGAGGAACAGGAAGTAGGAGAGCACTCCGGTCCCAAAACGTGCACTCAGTCTTTTTAAAGGTGCATGCCATAAGTGGAGAGAGCTGAGGATGGGGAGGCAGCTGAACATGCAGTGACGCCAAGACTGATGGGAGAAAAACATGAGGGTGAGGGGAAGGATACGCCCTTAACAAAAATGTTTTTAATGTGACAAGATTTGGACTCACCCTTGACATGTATGTGCTGAGTCGACTGTAGCATGGGATACTCCTGCTGATGAGCGAACTTTGAGCCACATCACGGAAAGCAAGTTGTCTAATAAAAGATTGGTTGAAGAGGTGTTACTATGTGACAAGTCTGCCCGCTTTGTTTTGGAGACTGATGAAGGTTTTCAGCACCACATGTACCTGATCTCCATCTTATCTGGCAGGGATAGCGGCATGGCTCTCAGCTTACGCATGCCCTCGCTCACAGAGAGGCCTCGGAGATCGGACGCTAACCGTTCCTTCTTGTTTTCTGCAGACCAAAAGTTACAAACGACCACGTCATCTACCACGCCTGATCTGCTGAAACTGCATTTGTCCAAAATTTGGAGCACTTGGCGGCTTAGTCCAGAAAAATGTGTTTTTTCCGATCTTCTTGTGAAGCACGCTGGTCAGCACTTGTAATTTTTCATTGTGCTTCAAAAATAAACTTGACTCATCTTGATTTACCTTCAGTGCTGGTTCTCTCCATGTCTTCTTGGGTAAAGTCATCCTGGACCGGTCTTGAGGGGTGAGCAGAGTCATGGGAGGATGCTTGGTGTCTTTGTGGCCGAGATGAGCATCTTGCGTGCTGGGAAAGTTCTACATCACTATTTGGCCCTGTATGGACAAGGAATAACTTAAACAGCAACAGTTCACATGTATAAATGAACACTCTTTAACAGAGAGACAGCAGAGAGAGGTTTCATCTCACCAGCTGAGCGACTGGGCATTGAGGAGAGGACCTTTCGGGTCGCAGCAGACCAGTGGTGCCTCTGCAGAGAACTCACCCGCTCTCCATCAGCTGCGCTGTCTAACCGGCAGCAAATGTTACAAATGTTGAAGCTTTTCAATCTACTGGTAATACAACTGAAACTCAATTGCATTAAATGGTAGGCACTCTGTAACTGTACCTGTGCATTCCCTAAAAAAGTGCATCTGTTGGGTTTCAGGACACCTTTGGGTGCTGGCTGCTGGCTGTCCAGCAAACTGGAAGACGTGATCTGGTTCATCTTCTCCGAGGTCCCTGAAGGAGAGGAGCCATCAAATAATCCTTGCATCCGCAGTACAGCATTGTGCATTTAAGACACATGTATGGTTTACCATGAAGAGATTTTTCAGTACACTGAACTCGTTTTCTGCTGCTACAGCTCGGGTACTTTAAAGCTTTATTGATTTCCAGTTCATGCTGCAGCTATGCTTCGAGCTATAAAATCACTAAAAATGTTCTCTCCCTTTTTTCTGAACTGGATTTCTTAATGCACTTTTGTTTGAAGATAAAATTATGCCTTAAATTGTGTATCCCGGGTTTTTTTTTTCCTCTGTTGAATGCAAACTAAACATGGAAAATAAGAAAATGACAGTCTACTGCTTGTTACAAGCAAAACACAACATAACCAATTCCTGGAAATCCATTAGCAGACCAAGTTTACAAGCCTGGCTGGCCAAATTATCATATTCCCCAGCCCCGGAAAAACTTACCCTTATGAGAAGGGGTAAATATTCTACCTTTACGAAGACATGGACATTTTTAAAATTATTTTTAGAGGAGGAGAATGCCACAGAGGCTTTATTGACCTAATCGTTATTGTGACATGACAGCTGTTATTTTGCCACGGTACTATACTCTCTTCTGGACACATACGTTGATACCTATTTTGGACTCTTGGACTGGAACTCAATGTATTGCTCTGTCGTAGTAATTTATACATGACTGCCTTGCTGTGACCCTACTCCTCTGCACCTTACTTGTTCTTTGCAGTTCTTCTGTTGCATGTCTTTGCTGCAATTCCTGTAGTAAGTGGAAAATTTAACAAATACATTTTATCAAAAAAAAACCCAAAGTTCACTCCCTGTTCTCAGTAGGAGCGTAAACTTCAGCCAGCTTCAAGAGGAATTGAGGGGATTAAAACAAGAATAAATTAGTGGCTGCTACATTATGTTCAGTTCTTCTGAAAATAAGATGAAATCAAAATGCATTAGCCTACATGAGTAGGTATAGAGCAACTGTGAGGTACAAAGAAACAACAAGTAAAGCGATTTAAAATGTTTAGAATTAAAACTCACTCATAGTCAGAATCCGTCTCACACATGCTGACATTGAAGCTCGCACTGTAGGCCATGGCTCTTGATGTCTCTCTGTCTATGAACAATACATCTCATAGTCGACCACAGGGAAGAGGGTTATTGTTGACACCGTCTCATTTCATTCTTGACTAATTTTTAGGTCGCACATCACTTCCTCCCTGTCTCTCTCTGTCTGTCTGTCTCTCTCAGCACAGCTGTGCCTTATTTGCAATTAGTACAAAGTTATCTGACTGCAACTAATGAACGATGATCAGGTAAGTTTGGCACGTTTTGTATGGGAGGCACTCATCAACACATATAATATTAACGCAATAAAAAAATTCTAAAATGTCGTTTGAAAAGGTTTCACTGGAATTTTCAGTATGATTTTGTGCCTGTCTTGAAGCTGGTTTGAGACAGTTTAGGTGTGAGCGTTCAGAATGAGTGTAGAGCGCCCCACAGTGGACACAGTGAGGAACTGCAACACTACATTTAAACAGATGTCATTACAGCCATGAAGTGGAACAACAGGGTTTTATTATTAGTCACTTGTGATGAATGTTGTTTTTCCTGTTCTCTTTTGATGCACTGCAGCCACTTGCACTTGATTTGTTTTATGTCACGAGGGGGGTTTTTTGTTGTTGGTTTTTTTAAATGTCACATGAGTTGTAGTATGTGTCCTGTTGCATGTAAGGGCTCATATATGTTGTAGTAATTGTTTTGCTGTTTGTTTAAGCGTCTTCCTGTTAAGGGGAACAGTGTCTCGGGACCCAAAACAATTTCAGAAACCTCTGACAATGAAGCGAAATCTAATCTCTTCTCAACTCTTACATTTGTATTTAGGCTACCAAGGCAAAGTCCTAATGACATGTGATGTAATGGCAATAAAGTTAACCAAAATCTAGCCCAGTGAGTCAGCTGGCCTGCGTTTAATTCACTGTGAAACAAACTGAACTTTTAATACCCTGTAAAATAAACATTTCTAAAATAAAAACAAAAAACCCACTATCCTTGATAATGTTTCATTCCACACGGCCCAGTGCATTTTCATTTTCCCTGGTGACTTGAAGTCACTAATGCCAACCGATAAGGTCATGTGTCTTTTTTAGATTTATTCAGTTGATCATTTCCGGCTAAATCCACCACATGACAACGGTAGCCTAGTTTGTTTTTTTTACAGCTCTCCGTTTGCGCAGTTTACGAGCAGTTCCTGAACGCATCAGAGAAGGGGCGGTCTTTGAAAAGTTTTCAGGAAGCTGTTTGAAAAAACGAAACTCACAAGTTTGACAGGAAGGGTTTTGTAGCTCGTCTTTATCTTGGTCGACTGGCACTTTTGGGGGGGTGATAAAAAAAAAATGCAGAGCAGTGCTTACGGGGCCTCGTTGGCCGGCGGCGCTTTTGATTTGGAGAGTTTTATTAAACAGCCTCAGACCATTTTGCGCTGCCTGAGCTGGGTGAGTGACTCACGTTAACGTTACACGGAAACGTTAGCATCAAAGCTAACCACATCTCTGTAATCCCATCATTGGGTTTATGTTAACAGCTGTGAGCTGCCAGGGGCGACACAAACGAGTCACTTATATAGTTTGGTAGCTTTCTGAGTTGCCGACACTGGACATGAATTGGGTGTTGTGTTGGATTTTTACATAAATGTTACGTTAAGTGTAAATTAGATGAGGATCCTTTGATATTAGCACCCGTTGATATTAGCTAATGTTAGCTAGCATGATCTGTGCTGTGTCAGCGCTCCAACTGCCAGTTTTCCACCTGATAATGTGCCTGATGGACCGTTTGTGTGTTACACTCGTTATTATTCTGGTTTCAAAAGTGGACCCAAAACTTACAGAGATGTCACTTTATCTGAAGTTTCTCTTTTGTGCGTTAAAATACCAGGAATTGAAACTTTTACAGCGTCATCTGTTGAGCTCCACACGTCTTTACAGTTGTTACAGTTAGACTGAGTTTGTTTGATGAAAGTTGTATTAAGTGATATTGATAATAAGAAATCTAACTTATAGTACACACGTCAAAAAGATCTTGTAAATTGTACTTGAGTGAGTCAAAATAAACCAAATGACAGGAAAACAAACAAAAAAGACTATTGAGTAAGTTACTTTCAATAGAAAGATAATTAGTCCCCTAAAAATTATGTTATTATTCAAATTCAGTAAGCCTTGATAGCAAAGGCTTTGTCACCTTTGTGTTAATTGCATATTTTTAACAAAGAAGTAAATCTAAATATTAGATGGAGTGAGTTGAATGGAAGCCATTTAGAGGCCAGAGATATGATCATAATCTGACTTTATAGTCTGTTGAAAAACCAACAGGAAGCCCATGTCAGGATGGGAGAAAAGTAACGCAAAGCTGCATGTAATGTTTGTTTTCATTGTTGATTCGTCGTTTGTTCTTTCAAAGGCAAAGAAACTGGTTCTGAGAACAAATGGTGACATTCCCAGGTGTCTTGACAGTCCAAAAAAACCAAATGATATTCAGTTTGAAATAATGCAAAACACAGCAGACTTCACAACTCAAAAGCTGAAAACAGATACTAAAGATTAAAAAGTTATCTAGATTGACATCCTTTTTAATGCCATATTCATTTATTTTATTTTATAAGAATCACATGACCCAATCATACCCATCTATCTATCTATCTATCTATCTATCTATCTATCTATCTATCTGTGTGTGTGTGTGTGTGTGTGTGTGTGTGTGTGTGTAAACGTATTTAATGGCATTAACCCTGCGTATCCCTTCTTTGCAGTTATTCTCAATCGTGGTCTTTGCGACCATCACAGCAGAAGGTTACGTTAACCAAAAGGAGAAACCTGAGGTCAAATGCATGTTCAATGAAAATGACAGTGCCTGCAGCTACGCCGTTGGAATCGGAGTCCTGGCCTTCTTGGCTTGTGTCATCTTCCTCATGCTGGACGCCTACTTCCCACAGATCAGCAATGCCAAAGAGAGAAAATTCATTGTTTTAGGAGATTTGGTCTTCTCAGGTGAGAGTCAGATTTCTCTTTAGACTGCTCGTCACAGAATAAAGGAACTGTAACCCCAAAACAGGAAGTGCAACTTATTTGAGACTCGGTGCTGTGATTGTATTGTAATTTTAATCCTGATTTAATTCTCTGCTTTCACCTTTTTTAACGTGGGATAGCGGCGTGGACCTTCCTCTGGTTCATCTGCTTCTGTTTCCTGGCCAACCAGTGGTCCAAAACCTCCAAAAACTTTGCAGGCTCCAGCGATGCTGCCCGTGCTGTCGTGGCTTTTTCCTTCTTCTCAATTGCCACCTGGGTGAGCCTCTTATCCTCTCAGCATTTGACTAACAAATCACACGATAACACACACACGTCAGCTGGTTGAAACTTGGCCAGAATGTCAGTAAAAAGCTCCACTGACCCATTCAGACTTGTCTCAACAGGGTTTCCTGGTCTTCCTAGCATATGGAAGGTATCGCCAAGGTGTCAGCGAGTTCGACCAGGAGTACAGAGACCCGGCCACCGACCACACCTCCCCTTACCCGCCTGCTCAGTACCCGGGCAGCAGTGGCCCTACAGGCTACCAGCAGTCGCCTTTCCCCAGCAGCCAGGAACAACCAGGAAACTACCAGCCTCCATCTTACTGAAAGACTTGAGATTCAAACATGTGAATCCAACAGGGGGAGTTTTCTTTTTAAATCAACACGTGTGCCAATGGTTTCATTTACAGCTCGAACTGCTCTCTGCACTCCCATTTTCTTCCTGCAGAATGTGTTTGCATGTGTTTGGGTGCACTGATATGTTTTTTTTTAAGTTAATTTCATGGGTCAAAGTTGTTTGGTGGTTGTTCGCTGTGATGTTCGAAGTGCCACTCACAGCAAGTGATTTTTTTTTTTATGGAAGGGAGATTGTCTTAGAAAGAAAGAGGATGACTTTGTAATCTTTGTACCAAACCAGCTGTAGTATTTTCAGTGCCCCTTTTGGTTCATTTTTGACTGCAGTTTGATTTGCGTTGTTGAGATGCACAATTGACCTTTTTTTATAAGTATGTTACTGTTAAGTACATGCAAATATATTTTCATTATCCTCTGATTCACATACAGCAGTTCATCATAATGTGATACATATTGTTATTCCCAACAAAACAAATGCATATTTAATCAATGGGTGCCTCAAAAACTGTAACTACTGTAATGTTTTTGTTTCTTTTCTTTTTTTTAAATTAACCACTGAAAAATGGCTTTATGCACTGAAAATTTAATTCTTGGGGGGTAGTTAATTTCCTCCATCTGTTCTAAGATTGTTAATTTTAATGTTTTTCTGCAGATTTGTTAGGTTAGGTTAAGGTTTTTCTGCCTTTTTTTTAGGTAGCCAAACATTTATTGCAACTTCACCTGTAGAAGTGCAACGTGCCTTTCTAGGGTTCAGTTTGAAAAAAAAAAAAAGTCCAGTTCAGCAATTGTTTCAGCCATAGTTTGATTTCAGGAATTCACAAATGCTGAGGGGAAAATTATATATTTATTATCTTAAAAATCTTTTCTATGTGGGTTCAAGACAATCAAACTGTAATTGTGCTCTTCATCACCTTTTTCCTTCTTGCTTTTTGCTTGCTTTTTCTCACACTGTGGTTGTACCTTTACATGAGTTGCAGATTCACGGTTTTGCTCGATGGCTTTACAAAAATTCCCCACTAAAGTGCCTTATACAGTATTCTGTATCACACAGGGTTTGCCAAATAAAAACTGTTCTTGTTTTGAAGCTCTGAGCCCGTAATGTGTGTGCTCCTCTAAAGAAAGAGCTGCACGATGCAGGGCCGTGCTCCTTTGGCAAATATTTGACCAGCAGTTGTGTCCGTGAAGGTGGAGGAACTTGACCTAAAGACAATGAGATACATGCATACTTTTTAGATTAGCACCAGAGCATTTAGAAGATACAGATATGGATTAGTCTAATATTACCTTAGTAAATTACCCTGACTGGTGAAAGCATTTTTGCATTTCACTAAGCGACATCTCAGTTCTCACTCTGGTGGAAAAAAGGTGACGCAACATTTTAGCATAGATAAGAGAACAATTCAGACAAAAACCAGCCTAAGAACAAGAGTGTACGGCAGCTTAATGAATGTTCACTGAAGACGTGAAACTGTCCCAAAAAAGATAAACCATGGGCCACACTGGACATGTGACGCCTGTGCATTATAAATATTGCACGATACATTGTGATCCATCTTTATAGGTCAAATGATGTGAAGTGGATTCGACCACAATGGTCAAGGAATTTTACTGTAATTGGTGCTAAAATGTAACACATGTTCCTTATATTTAATCAAGCATTTTATCTATGACAGCTTGGGGAACGTTGAGAGTATATATAAGGGTTTGATGCATCCTCACTTGAGCAAAATCCCATTCGTGAAATAATCTAAGATTAGCTACTTACTAGATAGATAGACGGATACTTTACTCATCCCGAGGGAAATTCACATTTTCCAGCAGTATCCACAGATTTAAGATAAAGAGATCAGAAAAAATAGCAATTTTAAAAGGCTAACTAAATTTCTTACTAAATTTCTTAGCTGTTGGCCCCAAAGCATAAAAAAATTGTCAAGTCGTAGCCCCCAAAGCCTCTGGCTCTATAAGAGTAACTGGCTACATTGTGCATGAAAAATTCTGTTTTGTTGTGGGAAGTAGATAATTAATGTCAATGTGTCTTTTCTGTAAAGTTTGTTCGCAAAAAATGAGAGAGGATTCGGTTTATTTTCACCTGAAGGTCTCACCGTCGAATACATGGGAGAATAAATAATGCGCTCTATGCTGAAGTCAGTGGAGTCGTGTCGGTTTGGTAGTTTCGAAATTTCCGACGCCACGCGAAGGCACCGTATGACAAACGCGCATCCATCCACAACTGCGCGCACGCGGTGCACGACGCTGTCGTCATCAGCACATACAGGAAGTAATGATCGGCTGTCTGGTTAACGGGGAGCGGAGGAGAAGGAGCTGAAGAAGAAAGCGGTGCGATCATGACATCTGGGCTCCAACCGGCGGCGGACGGCGGCCTGACGGCGTAACACCCGCGGTGAGTACGGAGCGAAACGAGCGGCTGCGGGATCCGAAACGTTTCGGGTCGCCTCATCGATTTGTGACGGCATCCGTGTTAACCTCTGCGCTGCTGGCTCGACCGGGACATGAGCTAACATTATGCACACTAACACACACGTAGAGAGAGATGACAGGCCTCCTTAAAGCGAACCTTTTGTTTACTAACAAATAAACAGCGTATGACATAAACATGATTACTGACGCTGTTGGATCTCTGGTGGCTGATAAAAGTGGGAATGTCCCATGAGCACTTTGGGGCCTCTGGGATTGTGCAACTACATAAGGAACTTTTGTGAATCTTTTTTATCAGGCTGCATCTTGTTATTGGACAAAATCACATAAAATGAGATCCACAGTGTTTATGCACATCTGTCTCTGCGACCTCCTGACATGCACAAGTTTGGGAATATGCCTACAGCCAGAAGTGAACTATTTATGGGCCTCACACACACTGTGTGTGTGTGTGTGTGTGTGTGTGTGTGTCTTTTGAAGGCAGCCTCC
>JAQLOL010000009.1:11013832-11032939 GCA_029783665.1 Naso thynnoides | reverse complement strand
ACACTGTGTGTGTGTGTGTGTGTGTGTGTGTGTGTGTGTCTTTTGAAGGCAGCCTCCACAGATGTCACTCTTCATGGCTGCACAGAGCAGACACACACCAACTTTATGTTTGTTTAGGGTCGATCTTAGGCAGAAATATCAACGAATTGCCCTGGTTAAACAGACTTTCATGCCAGTAAGATGTGCAAATAATACCTCCTCTGCATTCATTGTTCATTGTGCAAATTAATTTATAAGCCGCAGAGATGCTCGTGAGTTACTTATTTAATTATTCTCATCAAAATTGAAACAGTTTGGAAGTTTCTTTGAAAGTTCCCAGAAACAGAATTAATTGACAACAGTTGTAATAATCAGTCATTTAAAACAATTTTCAACCAAAACGACCTGAAATTTGTTTTACTTCCTGGTGATCAAATGTGAAAAAACGCTTGTTTTTCTCTGTTCTGTGTCATTGTAGTTGGAGAGTCTCTGGGTTTTGGACCCGGTGGACAAAAACAAATATTTTAATGACATCACCGTTGACTCAAGGAAACTTTGATGGCTGTTTTTCACTATGCTCTTGACCAAATTCTAGCATTTTATTGGCCTAATGATTGACTGGGAAAATGACTGCAGAGTGATAAGAATAAATTCATATGTAATTTTAAACTGCAATATAAATACGGAGTTAAATAGTGTGACTTAAAAAACAAAATTGGTGAGATTTCCTGGTTTTCTACCACGTGGCACAGGTTCAACTTCCTGCACTGGCACAGTCTCATGTCATTCAGTCAACATTCATCATGCTGCCATGAACTAAACATGAACATTCCATGTACAGCACCCAGTACTCCTGTGACCTTTGTTAAGAAACTGGGTTGTACTTGGTGAGGAGGTGTTATATAAAGCAACTTGTAGAACCTCTATAAGTAATAAAATCAATGTGATGTATCTGTTTCGGCTAGTCTAGTGAATTCAATACATGACAATTTGTCACAGAACATTGTTTGAATTTAATGCAAAGAATCCTTCTAATCAAACATAACTGTATCTTGCTTGGTTTGCCCGCAAACTCTATATGCAACATTCTGAATTCAGACTGTTTGAAGCCTTTGAGGACCATTTTTAGTTAAATCAGTTATTAACAGATGCTCCAATTAAAAGTGACTCTTGCACCTGGGCGAGAGTGGTCACATGGCAGCTAATCTGCCATTTGTGTACATTAGTTACCCGTGATAGTGGTATAGCGAGCGTGACAAAGTCCACATGGGGGGGCGTCCTGGTGGATGAATGGATCAAGCACCTGACTGTCACCTAGGAGACGGAGTCCTAGTGCATGTGAGACCTAAAGTTTCTTATTTTTATACTGGCCTGACTTACTTTGTTAATTATGTTGCAGTTCAGTGAGGTTTGGGCAATAAACTGCTAGGTTGTTGTCATGGCAAAACCCCAGATGCAAATAGCATCTGAATTAAATTAAATTAAGCGTGACTCGTTATGTCTTACCTGTTGATGGTGCAACTGCTCTGTTGTAATCAGGCTGATCTCTGGCCACAGTCTAGTCGGAGTACCGATTACATAACAGAAACACTCCCATTCTTTAGGATTTAAGTCATTATAGTCACTGCAGGTTTTCTTTTAAGCTTTGCTCTGCCTGCAGCATTGTAGCGTGCAGGTCGAGTTTCTCTGCAGTTAACAAATGTTTTCTTTGCGTCTCACAGCTGATTGTTCAAGGCTGCTGTAATGAATGATAACCTAATGAACCGTGTCACCTCCTGCACGGTTTGCCCCTTTGGACTGGATTAGTAATTCTGGAAGCCTAGTTAAAGTTCATCGGCATTGTGACAAGCCCCAGTCATGGTTTCCCTGCAAATAATCGGATAGCAGAAAGCAAGCACAGAGCTCGGGAGTGGTCGCGCAGGTTGGCTTTAAAGTTTGGTAAATTTCATGACAAAGGATCAGCCGTCTGGCAGGAGGAGACGAAGGGGTGAGCCTGTTCAGATACTTGGGCAAAATCCGAACGTGTTGCATTCGTTTAGGAACTTAGTGGTGGTCGTTCAGAGGGGGTAGTTTTCATCATTGTGGCCCTGACGTTGCTGCCATAAAGGACGGCTGTTTGGCTTGGGGCCCTCTTATGAAAGAGGCTTTCAGCTCTCCGGCTCCTTCCAGTGAATTGCAACCATGTTTAGGGCCGCAGAGTGTGTGATGCTCCTGAGGCTGAGCTTGGAGGTCCCTGGAATTTGGTCAGGAGTCGATAGCACACAAAGTTGCTACTATGGCAGATTTATGAGTTGAGATTTTTTTTTAACATGATTACACCTAAAAAAAATCTTTTAAATGATGAATTTCCATGAAATTTAGGCCTATATATAATATCACAAAATTGTTGTTATTATTATTGATCAAATCATTTGAGCTTTAAATTTAAAAGTCCACAAGGGTAAAATTGTTCGTTTTTATAATAGACTTGGCAGCAACAAAGTTTTATTTTAACTTAACCTGTTGATTACATTTTGATCAAATAGCATTTCTGTTTGTGCAATGTCAACATGTTGAAAAATATCTTGTTTTGTCGAACAGTGGTCCAAACGTTTTTAACTGTCAGTGACACAAAAGGGATAAAAGCAGTTTATTAAAATTATGACATTGTAGAAACTGAAATGTTTGGTTCTTTCACTTATAAATGATAATTAATTTGTTAGCCAAATGGTTGGTGAACCAGTCATTAAACACTAACATTCAACAAATCAGGACAGTGCTTTGACAGTGGTATATTATGTGTCGTTATCTGTCTGGTCGGGTGTTTCCCGATTTACCTGTTCATAGCTTCATTGGAATTTATTGGGCGCCTCCCACCCTCCACGTTGACAAGGTGTCTTCCTGAAATGAGCCACTTCCTGCTTCTCGTCATTAAATGTTTAATCCAGCATGCACTCACCTGTGTGAGCCATCGGGGCTGAAGATTTGATTTAGAGGCAGATCGAGTCTACATATGGAGAGTATGTGAGTAGGATCAGAGTTTTGTTATTTAAAAAGCACTGATGCAGTCGTTGTGTAGGCTGAGTCAGATTAATGTTTGAGAGAAACTCGTCTGTCCACAGACAACTTCAGTTGCTTTAGGATTTTTGTTTGCAATTGTGCCACTACATAAAGGCCCAAGTCACTTACTCATTTAATTACGTTAAAGAGTTAAGAAAAAACACGTGTAACAACTTTTTCAAGGGAAACAATGGAAGAAACCTCTGTAAGAGCATCCAAGGAGAGATCCCTCCATTAGGAAATACAGACATGAAACAGATATTGTGTGTAAGGAGCAAAGCTCAATTACACACAGTCACAACGGAGAGAGAGAGAAAAAACAAATACACAGCGGGAGAGAGACAGAGAGAAGGACAATCTGTGCACAGTGGAAAGAGAAAGAGAAAAACAAGTGAGGCTAAATCCCCAGGAGGTCGAACATCCAAATCAAAGCAGAGAGGTTCAACAGTTGGAGAAATGTGTCACCTGGAAAGTTTTCTACTTCATAGATTCACACTAGACAAACGAGTACACACATGTACTCACATGGCAAATTATTATGTTTTGAAAATATAAAAGCTTAAAAAAAGATTCTGACCGGAAAAAGAAAAAACTCCTCAGGCTAACTGTAACACATACAAGTTTAACGTGGGTCATGTAAAATATGTGTTATGTTTTACAGGGAAATAAAAGAGATTTTAATGATTAATTTAAAAAAAAAGGATAATTAACACGAGGGTGCAGGATTAGAATGAATGAAAGAAAAATATATTTTTCTTTGTGTCTTTAAAACTGGATTTAACTGAAAAAAAACTTGTTTATGTGTTAACTGTAATTTCTCGCTCGATCAGTATATGACGAAACACAGATAAGGCTCATCTTTGAGGCCTCTTTGTAAAGAACAGTTGGATTTACTGTCCGTCTCTGTGTTTTTTCTCAGGTCCCTCTGAGCCTCCGTCCTCCATGCCTGCTCCCCCAGGCTACACTGGACTGGACCAGAATGAGCCTATGAACAACCTGCGAATCTCTGTTGGAGGCCTCCCGATGTTGGCTTCCATGGCCAACTCCACTGACCCTCGTTTCCGCCTGAAGTGGAAGCCCATCGTTGCAGTGGCCGTGTCTTTGTCCGTGCTTCTGCTGCTCTTTATGCACTTGAGCTCGGGCTTCCGTTCACGCTCATATGGCTCGAACAAGTGGAGGCTCGATCACATGGACATTGAGCAGTCCGAGTTCCACTACAATTACACTTACCCTCTCAGTCCGCCAGAGCACACGCCGCAGGGCACCCGTTACCGCATCGGGGTCATCGCCGACCTGGACACAAGCTCTCGTAGCAACAACAAGCTGATGTGGTTCAGCTACATGCAGCGGGGGTACCTGTTGGTGTCCCAAAGTGGTGACAAGGTGGCAGTTGAATGGGACACGGAAAGGGTGGTGCTGGAAAGCCACCTGGCAGAGAAGGGCAGAGGGATGGAGCTGTCAGAGCTCGTGGTGTTCAATGGAAAACTGTACAGCGTCGACGACAGAACGGGCGTCGTCTACCATATTGATGGTGACAAGGCTGTTCCCTGGGTCATCTTAACTGATGGCGATGGAAATGTTGCCAAAGGTCGGCATTAAATTGGTTTCACATTTACTGTTAATCAATATTTTTTTACTTTGTATTTTCATCATATTCTACTTTACACTTATACCTAACCCTAACCCTGAATCTCCAGCTTTAGTTCCTTGTCATGTTTTGGAGCAGTTCCACCTAAGAGAGATTTCCTCCTTTATCTGTTTGATTAATTTAAATAGATACTTGAGGCCCAGAAATGCCATATAAGTCCAAAAAATAAACATATTGTAGCAGAGCTCTTTTTGTTTTATTTACCCTATTGATTAGTGCAACTCCCCCAGATTTATCTTTTGACCCCTTTTTAGGGGCCTTACGCAAACAGTGAGGACTCTTGACTTCATTATTTAAAAAAATGCTAAAAAGAAAAATAAATGCAAAAAAAAATATGTATTTAATTGAATTAACATGATTATCATGATGTGTATTATGATAAATGTAATTGATAATACCGGAATCTCATTTGTCATGTCCATCTTTCTAATTTCGCACCAGTCAAGATATTATTCATGTTGTCATTAGCAGTCAAAGTTGTTAGAGTCCGCGTCTGGCACTGAGCCACTCTCCTCTGGAAATTTAACTAACTAGCTTGCTTGCTAACATTAGATAGCTATTGCTAAGTCACCACAATGGCCCCTTTTTTATTTGAAAAAAAAACTGATGTGCTTAACAGGCAAGCTGACAAAAGGTAAGCTGCAAAAAATCCAAAGAACTCCGAGCCAGGTAAAACTCACAAATACGAGGAGGCAGCACACGTAAAGTTTGGATTTACCGCCACATGCTGTTGCTGGTCTGTTGTCAGTTGGTATTCTTAAACATGAAAGGGATGGTGACTATGAGCTGATGTCGGGTGGGGACCTCGGCGTGAAAAAGTTTGGGAAGCCCCCAAACAAACATATAATAACATATCAGTCACAACAGCCATTTTTCTGCTTTACTGATACTTAAAATATATTTTGTTGATAATACCTTTTGACTTTAAAGTGACAACAAGGAACTTTTAAGTATTTAAGGAACAGTCTCATGATGCCTTTGATGATTCTAAATTTCCTGTAACAACAAATGAGACCCTCAGTGAAAAGACTGCTATCTTTATGTAGTCACTATTAATGCCCGTGATCGGGTCTGAATCCCTTAGCTCTGGCTAAACAATTTTTTTTTAAATTTCCATTGTCCTGTGCGATGACAGTAGCATAATTTTATTCTACAGCTCTATTATATGGCTGTTATTTTTCACCTTAGCATGTATCATTAATTAAAATAGCTGTTACGTTAGCCAGCAAAAAATAGGGGTAATAGGTCAGGGGACATTACTGCCATACAACTGGCTTATAACTTATTTCCTTTGTCACATAGAATACATTACCTACACGGTTCATCCTGTGGTCTCTCTTTCACTCACTTCCAAAACAAACACACGCATTGCCGGTGTTACGCAGAGTTCTGCATAGCAAAGATCTTTACCACAGTAGCAGCTTGTGTCACTACCGCTTTTGTCCAAAGGGGCCAATAGAATCAACAAAAACTGAGAGTTCCTCAGGACTGTTATTTGTATTAGAGTATTTTTATGTTTAATTGTTTTTACTGAAGTGCGTCTTTCTATCAGGGTTTAAAGCTGAGTGGATGGCAGTGAAGAACAAGCACCTGTACGTCGGCGGTCTGGGGAAGGAGTGGACCACCACTGAAGGTGTGTTCGTCAACAACAACCCAGAGTGGGTGAAAGTAATTGGCTTCAGAGGGGATGTAAGACATGAAAACTGGGTCCCCAGGTACAAATCTCTGAAGACTGCTGCAGAGATAGAGCCTCCAGGTGAGGATTTCAGTCAGGTCTCCCTCACTTTCGCTTCCATTTCTTTCATTTTGTTCACTCCTTTTGTCTTCCTCTGAATCTCTGCAGGATATCTTATCCATGAGTCAGCTGCGTGGAGTGACACTCTGCAGCGCTGGTTCTTTTTGCCTCGCCGTGCCAGCAAAGAGCGCTACGAGGAAACGGCAGATGAGCGTCGGGGCACGAACCTGGCGCTTAGCTGCTCGCCAGATTTCAAAGACATCACTGTAGGTCGAGTGGGTCCTCTCAACCCCACTCACGGTTTCTCCTCCTTCAAGTTTGTCCCCCATACGGACGACCAGATCATTCTGGCTCTCAAGTCGGAGGAGGACGCGGGAAAGATTGCTACATATATCATGGCCTTCACACTTGACGGACGCATCCTTCTACCTGAAACCAAGATCGGGGATGTGAAATACGAGGGCTTGGAGTTCATATAGACTGAGAGAGTCGCTCTGGAGGCCACTGCACTGTTGTTCTAGTTTGTTTACAATCCAGTCGCTGTTGAAGTAACTGTTCTCGCTGTTTCCTTGTTGAGTTTGTTAAAGACACAACTCCAGCCCGTAAAGGATCATCTGCAGTTTGAATAGAAAGACTTTGAGCTGAGACTGTAAACATGGTCCTGTTTTGGCGTTTTGAGAAGGTGACGGTCCAATCAGACGATGCCAGCATGTCATGTGGTGGATCATCTGCTTCCAAGGCCAAACGTGGCCCCTTGACAGCACTGTAGCCTTTTCTTGCAATGAATGTACAAAAGATTGATTTATCAGACTGTGATCTTTTTCTCCTAAAGCATACATGTTCATGCACATACCTAACACTCTGGAAAGGTCAAAGGATTTTTTCCCTTTGCCTCATGTTAAATGTCATTCTGTACACACCAAGCCTGTTTTGTTTGTTTTTTTCAATGGAATAACTAGACGCCTGTTTTTATTCTTCGTAAAACTCAACTTTATTTGAAGGACAATTCAGTGAAAAATGATTTTTATTGTATGTAATGTTTTTGGTGGGATGAGTAAAACCTTGATTCTTATTTGCTGCGTCTTGGCATTTAATTTTTCCTCTGAACTTTCCTGAACTAGCTCAACAAGACTTAGATCTTGTTCTCAAACAAGTTGGAGCTAGACCGAGCACTGTTGTGCAGTTCTGCTATTTCCTGCTTTTATTGTTGAAGAATGAAACGGGGTGGAGAGGTGAACCTATACAATCGACTTAACCCTGTTTTTAGCAGGACTTTAAACGGGAGAGAGAGATTTATGTGGCGTCCTCAAAAAGAGAAACGCACATCAGGGCATCAGAATTTTACCACCTGAAGGTAGAGTAGATTCATGATATGTATCGATTTAGCACATTTTGTCCTTTATGGTTGACCTTTAATTTTGCCCAGATTAGGGTTAGTCTAGTCAGTTCTAATTAGAAAAGATATGAAATTAAATTGCACCCATCTAAATGAAAACAAAGTACAGGAGAGATGTGACTGATTAATATTTATACTTTGATACAATAACTTTCATTTATATGAAGATAGACCAAAAACAACACACCATGTCCACTCTGTACTGAAAATCAATTTAGTATGGATAGAAAATCCTCAAGAAGAAAATCATTTCTCACTTTGCCTCATTTAGTTATTTCTGTCAGAGTGCTACGCTTGCTGCTGGACATGCATATACATCAAGGTGTAGGCATTTTGTGGTCTCTGCTACTTCTCTGCGTCTCTGGAAGTGCATTCAATTTGGACCCGATCAGTGAGTAATAGAAAGTGTGCTGTGTCAAATAACAATTTATAATTTTGCCTGATGTAATTCCTGATAGTTTATTCTCACACTGTATTTCAAAGTAGAACTGTAAACTCTGAATTGTTTATATGATACTATGATGATATTCTGACCACACTAATTCCATACAAACTGTATATATCTGAATGTTTGCATAACCTCTGCTGTCATGGTCTTGGCTACTATCCATATGTGTGTTTGCATATAGAAAGGAACCGTGAGCCGCAGGAAGGTGACGTGAGGCTCTTTGGCTCCAAGAGTAATTCAGAGGGCCGTGTTGAAATCTACCATAAGGGGCAATGGGGAACAGTGTGTGACAATGGCTGGGGCATGGCCGAGGCCGAGGTTGTGTGCAGTCAGCTCCATTTCTACGGAGCCAAATATGTTGTGGTAAAAAAAGGACTTTGGAGAAGGTGCCCTTTACTACTTCCACTTATCCTCCACCAGAGGGCAGTAAAATAATTTGTTATGACTGAGGACTTGAGATTTGAAGAGTACCTATTAAAACTGCAATTTAAACTATCAAAAAGGTCACTGGTGCTGCTCCAGTTTACAAAGGTATGTTCTCTTTGTTTACCTTGTAGCACCTGGACCTATTTGGCTGGATAATGTGAAATGTGAAGGCACAGAGAAAAATCTGGCGACTTGTGAATTCAAAAACTGGGGAGTAACCGACTGCTCCCACAAACAGGATGTTGGAGTCATTTGTCACCCAAATAGTATGTATCCAAGCTCTTACAAGGCAAAGCCCTATTTAATATTAAACGCATATTCCGCTAGAAATCATTTCTGTTTGGCCGCTGCTTAATACTCCTCTGGCTAATTTTCTCTTAAATGTTCATTAAAATGATTTGTGATTGCAGACCCAAATGGGACCACTGAATACTTTCTGGACCACAGCTTGAGTCTGTCTGACGACCTCGGCGAAATCTTTGATAGTGGAAAAGGCTGTGACTTCCTGATCTCTGTCCAGAGTGCGACTGGTAACAGACAGGATGATGGAAGCTTAGAGATGGTTGGGGAAACAGTTTGTGCGCACAGAATGATCCTATCAAGATTTCCACTTTTCAATGCTTCAGATGGGACCTCTGGCATCACTGTCAATGTCAGCAGCTTGTGCCAACCACATTTCACCCCCTTTATCAGGTAAGAATGCAGAGGTTATATTGATATTACCCAGTTTTTCTTTTAGCATGTAAATAAAAGAAAAATCCCTGGAAAATGGCTCACAAGAATCAAATAGATATTCTGCGATCTTGTTCACAATAGGTACATTTACACCCGCAAGACAGATGTGACCTTCTCCTCTGCACAGTGCCTTCACTGGTTAGCTTCTCCGTTTGGGGTGAAGCAGCTGATGGAGGACACAGGCCGGCTCTTCACTTATATCATCCCACAGGACGATTTGTTTTACACTCAGGTGTCCCTTTACAAGTATGCAAAGGAGACTGGGGACTTGATCCTGCAGGAGAACTGTATTCAGTATCTGGCCTGGAACTACGAGAAGTTTGCAAGGTCCCCTGCTTGGACCAGCATATCCGGAGAGCTCCTCAGGGCCCTTCTAGCCCGCTCAGACCTGGTGCTGCCAAATGAGTATTTCCTGATTAAGGCTGTAGAGACTTGGATCAAAGAGAAGGGCAATTTTGTTAGTCTGGAAACCCAGGCTGACCTGCTGAATCGCATTCGTTTCCCTATGATCCCAGCTGAGAAACTGTTCGAACTGGATGGCAACGCTTCTCTCCAGAGCAGTCATAAGAAAATCTATCATGACAACATGTTGAAAGCATACCAGTTTAATGTTCTGCTCTTCAGCAATCTGCCGGTGGACAAAGAAGACGAAGACTACCAGCCCAGGATCTACACTGATGAGCCATGGAGCATTACTGTGAACCCTGCTGAGCCATATCCATTCCATTCATTCTATCAAGGTCGGCGCCGTTTTCCTTCACACAGCAGCAGCAGGAGGCGCTATTATTTTAATTTGGACAATTATCATACAACTGCCCCTCCAGAACTCCCAACCATAAGCCAGTCATTCAGCACGCCTCTCCACAACAGCCTGATGTTTAAGGACAACAAGGTTCTCTGGAAAGCAAGTGTCTTCAGGAGCCAAAACGAACGTTCAAAACAAAAAAAAGATTGTGCGTCAGTCCCTGCAGCAGGGCTGGATCCCCCAGACTGTCTCGCCAGCCAGACCACAATCTCTTTTCGTAACAAGCTCCTTGTGATTTGCGATGACACAAGGCACATCTGTCAGATTCAGGACTTCAGGCACCACATCGCTCACACCACTGTGAACGGAACCCACATTGTAACATATCCCTGTCCTAGTAACAAGTACGTCTACCGCTTTGTAGTGGTGCCAGAGTATGACTGATCTGATGAACAGCAGCACCAGGCTGAATGTTTCTCACATCTGATAAATCTGCAATCCTACTATTCAGCATATTGTAATGATACTACAATATCATCTCTGTGTTTTTTCATGAAAATCTAATGTTGACAGCGACAAATTTCTCGCCAAGCTGCACTTAAATTCATATCAAGTATCTTTTCCTGCTTTTTCAATAAATGAATGACAAAGAAAATTATAGAGCCTTATCTGTGTGTGTCAGCATTTTATTAGAGCAGCAGAAAATATACATCTGGATATTAGATACATAAAATGACAAGTGTTACAGAAGCAAAGCTAAATAAATCTTCAGCCTAGTTTATGGCTCCACTCCCACGCACATGTGCAGAACATTTCCGTTCCAAGAGGGATAGATTAATGCTGAAATTTACAAGAATACTGACTCACATAAACTCGGAAATTAATTTGTTGTCAAGGCCTAACTAGATGCATTTTAGCAGGAAAAAAGTGACGGAACAAGAGGTAGTTCTGCTAAATGTCACTGAAACACAGGAACAGTTTGATATTTGAGGGGAAAAAACACATTTCTAGTGGGGAACATGTTGCTTTAATTAACAAGGCATTTGCCCAGACCGCATTAGAGATGTTACAAGAGAGGAGATGAGCCTGTTAAAGCATTTTGAACTGGAAAGTCTGTCACACCAGAGATGGCAGTTGAATGACAAATACAATGCTCTGTCCCTCCCTCTGTCTAAAAGCCAATCATCCCTTATTTAGCCAACTGTGTAAGCTCTCTGGACTGAGCTGTAAGTGAAGCCAGTGTTGTGAAATGATGGGCGTTCTGGCTCTTTTCAATGAGCCAGTTCTTTCGGCTTGGCTTGGCAACAAGCTCCCAAACAGCTGGTCTTTTTTCTTTGAGTTTGTTTTTGTTCATTAAGCACCACCTCTGGCTTATAATACAATCAGATTTAGCCATGTTTTGATCTATGAATGCAATGTGGGCTCATATATCACTAAAATTATTCAATATAGTCATACAAAACATATAATTTAATTACGACGGTCACTCATTTTGCGTTCTCTCAGTTGCACCGCAGTGTGTTGTCTTAACTTGTCTCCACCAATGCCTTGTCGCCACCGCCCCCCTCAGAGTTCCCATTGTTTATTTAAAAGAGCCGGCTCGTGTGTGACCAACACATCACCAGTGTCCTGAGGCCTTGCTCATGCATAGTGGGAAAGGATTGCGCTTTCCCAGTTCACTTAGACAGAGGCCTGGTCTTGTTAGCCTAAAATGAAAGCCCAGTAGTGTAGCCAAGATGGCTGCTGATTGGGAAAACTAGTTATCGTCAGTTCATCTCTTTCAATGTGAAACAGATCTCTCATCACACTTTTATTCATCATCGCGAAACCAACAAACTTAAAAACATGGACTGAAAGTGAAGGGTTTGTGTTTGGAATGGCTTGATAAGGGATGATAGCAGCAAAAATTCCTCTTCATGAATCATGGAATCTTCCAAAGCTGTTGTGTTTTCTCCAGTTTTCTCTACACACAAGACTATCTTCAAGTCCTCCTGCTTTTCTTCACACAGCGTACGGTCACACTTTGGCAACATGCAGGCCTGCATGCCCGGGCAGGTGGACTAAACAGACACATGTAACACATGGTGACTCATAGGTTTCTGAGAAGTGTAATTGCCGGTGGCTGCAGCAAACCATGGACTGATAAAAGAAGACTGATAAGTTGCAAAGATTACATGATCACTGTGTTTATTTAAAAATGAGTCGTTCTCTGGCGCTCATGGTTCAGTGATGCTCAAACTCATACCACGCAGTCTGTCAGACAGGAGAGAGTGCTTAACCTGTGATTCACTCATATAAAACCTTGCACCAGGTGGCGTGCACAATGTAATGTATCACCCAGAGTAGAAGGAGGGAAAGTTCAGTTGTTTCATCACGAGGTATTCTTGTTTTGCTGTGAGTAAGACCTGACTGTAATTTCCTTGTTTTGTCATTTTACCCACAAAATAATTGACCTCTCAAGTCATGTCATGCTTTGATTGTTTGGTTTGCTCCAGTATTTTGAAATTTTATTCAGGGGTTTTTATAAATGATTTGGGCAATCACATTTAACCCCGCGACCTCCAGTTTCCTCTGGAAATTTCCCTATATGTCAAAAAAATATGAAGTGTGTTGTGATAACGGTAACAGACACGCAAAAACAACAATTGTAGAGTATTGCAAAAATTGCTGGTGTCAGGATATATATCATACAAATAGTAAAGCAATAAGTTCATTCATAGGTGAAGGAAGCTGTGTGGAGCGCAGGGTGCTGTGGAGGCAGGTGTCTGTTCTTGTATGGAGGAAGTTGAACTTTTGAGACAATCAAAAGTAAAATCAAAAGCCTCTTTTCATTTTGCACACAGTAAAATAGAAAATTTTTAAGTGTTTGTACAGAAACTTTTCTCAGCTCAACACATACAGCGGGGTGGTCGGAACCAAGTGTTGTATAGTAATTGAATAGAAATACTGTTACTGTACTTCTGTAGTTTTTTTTTTAGTCTCTCTGTACTTTACTTTTTGTATTTCTGTAGATGTTTACTTTTACCTTACTACATTTTTTAAAGAAAATGGATGACTTTTACTCCATTACATTTCAAATAAGCATCTTAGTTACTAGTTACCAAACAAAACCAGTGGAAATCTGGCAGGCTTCCAGGAATTATTTTTGTTTTGTTTTGTTTCGGTAGCCAATAATGTTGGATCACAGACCTCAAGAAGTTGGATCATTGGTAAATCACGTTAGGCACAAGTGGAAATAGGTTCTCTGAAGCTAAACGGTACAAGTAATGACTTGTTTTTTACTTTGGGTGCTGCTGCAGTCATGTTTCATGTTTGATTTTAAATCATTTAGTTGTTATGACGAAGTAGCAGCTGCCTAGTTGCAGATTCAGCTTGAGCTGAACGTTTGCCCATTGTGCTCAAATCAAGCACTTTGAAGGAGTTTGGAAAGTTTAGAAAGCTTTCTTGAAGCAGTTTTTTTTTTTAAGGCACTTTCTTTGCATTTTGTTGTATGACTGAGATATTCTGTCCTTGAATAGACCAGAGGCTACAAAAATTAAGAATAAACCATTTTAGAAAGACAAACTTGACTACTTTTTACACATAGTTTTACTTTCAGTACTTAAGTACATTAATATTCTCTGTACTTTTGATACTTAAGTACAGTAAATACCAGCTACTTTCAGACTTTTACTAATAATATTCTAATAGGTGACTTTCACTTTTACAAAAGTCATTTTCCAGTAAGGTATCTTTACTTCTACTCAAATATGGCTTTTGGGTACTTTATACAAGACTGACGGGACCCCTTGAGGTCACTTTTCAAGCCAAGGATTTCCCTTTAGCATCTGTTAGCAACACAGAGGGCTTTCAACTGTGGCGTAAGCTTACAGAGGTAATTCCACGAAAAGTCTTACACGGGAAGAAGTCGGGGTGGTGGATCATACACAAGACTTTCAGCCAGGACACCAGGTTTTGAGTGTGAGGAAAAGTGAGAGTCAACCAACTTTGATGAATAAAAATCTCTCCAAACTGTGACCATTCATATCTTTTAACATGAGTTATAAAGGCTTAGCGCTGGAAGGCTTATCACAGATATGAAAGGGAACCCAGTGCTTTAAAAAGTGATGCCATGGCTGTCTAAGTGCCCATATGTGACAAGCTGAGAATAAATGTGTTCATATTTTAGGTGGTTATTAGTGAATCTAAGAACTGCACTGCTAATCAGTTTCATATCTGTAATGGATAAAATTCTCCACCTTTCGAAATATTGATTTTATCCCTTTGGGGTTCCTTACATCAGTGCTCCACCTGTGTTCCTAAGATACAAAAAATGCTCTATTAAAGACTGCCAAAGAAATATTATGAATTAATGTATTTTTTCCATTTTTTTTTCTGAATGCTTTTATTAACTTTAGTCATCAATATACATAACCAAGAATTATAACCCCTTCAATGCCAGTTTTTGTAATTAAACCGACTACCAGGACCACGGAACGGACTACCAGGGACCCCGAGGGATCTGCGCCAGCGCCCCCTAGCCCACGTGGTGCACTGTGTTGGGGGTCAGGGGGCCCTCCAAGGCAGTACATGAGAAAACATCTTCACCTTTGTGGAAAACAATTAAAAGTGAAATTTTGAAGGGATTTTAACACCAAGGGATGAAAAAAAATATTTTAATATAAAAACCAAACTGCAATGGCAGTGCATTCAAAAAGCGCGTTTTGAATGGGGGTCAGTGGCACAAAAAAAATGCCTTAGGGACACAGATTGACTTATTGTTTTCACGGTGTATTAAAGGCTTAAAAAATAAAAATCCTGAAATACCAAAATTCACCCCAAATTTCATGCCATTTGCATCAATAGAGCCAACGTTTTCCACAAAGAAAGAGTCCAGATGCACAAAACAATGTCTAGGGATCTAGGAGGGTGAAAGGAAGAATTTAATGGGCCTCACTGGCAAAAATGTAATATAATATGCTCATGGGCTCTCGAACACACTTGGAAGGAGAGGGAGCACCTCACTACACACTGGTCCTTTAAGGTCTGCAATTTTACTCTTTTAGTTCACTCTCACCTCAGTCATCAGCCCCTTTCAGCCCCAGCAGGCACCTTTAATAAACCCACTTAACACTGTGTTCACGGCACTAAATGACAGACAAAAATAGGCACTAGCTAGTGAACATTATGGAGTGTTTAGCAGCTAAATAGCCCGATATTTCTTTTGAGATCAGTGCTGAGAAATCAGAGCTTAAAGGAAAGTGAAGGTTGGACTCAGTTTTATCCACTGTACAGAGGTACGACTCTGAATGAAGGTTAATTTGCTCCTTGTCTACTGGATTTGTAAGTACCTAATACCTTGTTAGCACATTCACCACAAGAATGTTTGAGTTTAGGTGATTATGTGTCATGTTGTCACCTAACTGGCCAAAAAAAACAACTATTGTATTAACTACAGTTAGAAACAGCGTCACTCTGCTTCATCATCTTCGCAACATCTTCTCTTGTGAGGCACTGAACGGGCTCAAGACGTTTTTTTTATTTGGCTAAAGAAGTTAAACACATGCACCAACAAGACTTTTACAGCCATTTAAATTGCTTATTATCTCAGACACCCTCGTCATGAAATTGCCGCAATCTAACACTATGGAGGAAATGACTATGCACCACTTGACATGTTTTACCAGTATGTGCCTCTGACGTAAAAGTGAAAGTTCCTGCATGCATTAGTTCGTCAGAGTGAACACTCCACCTCAACCAGCTCTGACAATACTTTAGCAAACTCATGGTGACTAACCACTGCAACCACACTGAGGACAGTTGAGACCATTTGACCCCAGAATATGTACATTGTGGGATGTTAATGGGGTTTTTTGTCTCTAAAACAGATGTTTTCCTCCTGTCCCTGAGGTGAATTCACTAAGGCTGATTCACTGTCTCTCATTGTCACCAATAGCCGTAGTGATGAGTGGAAACTGATGGGAATTACCCCTTGGACGTGGCTGGGTCACATCAAAAGATGTGATCTCCTCCTTCCCAAAGATGGTAAAGAGGAGGCAATGGATTTGCAACAGGGGATGGATAGTCGAAAAGCTTCACGGTGGTCAGGTTATGTGGGCTGTGTGCAGGCAACCAGGCAGAGGGGGTGGGAGCCGGAGGATGTGGGTCACTGCCACAGCACCCACCAGTTCCCACAATGAGACCCTCCTTTTCTGCCTTGCCGGGCACTTCCTGTAGAGAGTATTCCTGGCCTTGCAAGTCTGTAATTTAGGGGATGAAGGCCCAGGCCATTCCTAAGCCCCTTTTAGTGTCTGTAATGGGTAATGTACACAGGGGGCTGCTTACATTGCACTTCTCTGACAAATCCGCCCTCTTTTAACAAATTAAAACCAAATGTTGATACAATAATCCGGATCTTAACTGGTGTGTAAAACCCCATTCTAAAGGGAGAGTTGCAGTGTGGGAAATAGCTCCAAATGGCCATGCTGTGAAGTCATTCGAAATATGCCCAGGAGCCGGGAACACGGCTGCAATCTGAGCAGAGCCCACCACATCAGTCGGCATCTCAGTGCAAAGGAAGCCGACTGTTTGGACAGGGGGCGGCAGGCTTTGCCCAGAAGAAGGCGTCTGCTGTTCCTCTGATGCCTTCTGTAAACTACGGAAAGAGACGGAAGCATATTTCTGCTAGTTTTGGGATTGGATGTGTCACTTCCTTTCATGTGTCTTAATTTCTGCCCCACGCCCAACATCTGTGTTGTTATCCGTGTTACGTGTGGTAACTTCCACTTTGCCTACGAGTCATACGGGCTTACAAAACTTGTAACGATTTGGGAATTTTCCTTATATAACTGATGGAATTCTTACTCCAAGTCTAAACTATAAGATGAATGAAATTTGCCTTCGGCTAAAAGATGTAGGAGTCATGACAAAGATGCACATTGAATTACTTTTCCCGTTTTCCTCTCTGCACTCTCACTCTCTCTCCCTGCCTGTTTCCTTCTTTCTTTATTTTTTTTTTTTTTTTTTACACAGACATCAAGTAACAGAGACCTGTGGAAAAGCAACCAGGCAAAAATGCTCAACTGTGGAAAAGAGTGGAAATATTTGCCCGGGTAGCCAGAAGACAGACAGTCAGTGGCCAAATATGATGTCAGGGAGCGAGGCAGCCACGACAGACAAGGTCTATCTCCCTCTCTCTTTCTCTCTCTCTCTCTGGTCCTCTTCATTCTTCACCATCAGCTCTAATCTTCAAATACACCATGCCCTCACTATGATCCCACACTTCTAAGCCAGAGTCAACATGGGAGGCCACAAACCCAGGACTCTTGAGATCCTCGGTTTCCTCAGATGGTGCTGCAGTGATGAACTTTCCAACAAAAGAGTCGTCTATTTCGGTGCATGAGTGAGGGATGAGGAACAACGAAAGAATTCAACTATAGCATAATGTTACTTTCTCACAAGGGCGGAGGAGTTTGGGTCGCTTACGCTGGGGGAATCACTGCCAGACTGAATCTATTAAGTTTAAGGGGATGATGTCACTGCTCTCCACTCGGCGGCTCCTCCTTTATTCTTCCTTGATATTTTCATCTGTTACAGAGTTTCTGATAGATACTTCCGTTCACCTAAACACTCTCTCTGGATCCAAACCACAGATAAATGTGAGGCATGAGCTGACAATTACTCAGCAGCGCCCACATAATAACAATGAAATCAAATGACTGTAAAGAGGTTGCTCATCGTGATAAAATTACAGGGAATTATCACATAAATCTGCAGCTTCCCATGGTTTAATGGAACTTTTAAATCAGTTTCAACTTATTTTTTTAGCTTTCTTCTCCACTGCTTTACTTCTTTTTTTTTAACTTCAGTGTTGTCATTTTTGTGTTCACAGCTTGTTTTTGCTGCCTTCAAGTGGCCTAAAGCTCACTTTGTTTTAGGTTTAAGGTAGCTGTTACATTACAGAACAATTGAGAAAATTACAAAAAAAAAAAGGGAAGAACAAAAATTTAAGAAAAGTACACAAGGATTGGGAAAACTGAGGTTACTCTTACTGTTGTTTGAGGTCGGTCCAGAGCCATACAACCTCACAGCAGCAGGTCTAATACACCACAGAAATAGAGAAATATTTGGAAAAATTCTAAAAAAAATTACATTTCTTTAAGCTTGATATAAGCTACCACTTGCAGCCAGTTGGGGTTGGACTGTTAAATGCTGTTGGCAGTCGAGAGGCATCAGTGTAGCTTTCAGGGAAGTTACTAGTCCCATTCAAGAATTAAACACATAACCCTGGTTAAAGGCCAGATTGTTACTTTTATTATCTTTTTTTCCCTTTTTTTAAACAGATTAAACAAGTTTTTTTGTGTTAATTAGTGAGCTTACAATTGGAAAGATTCCGATTTGCTCTTTCTCTTTGTCTACAATCTTTACTTTAAGTCAGTGGGCTCTCAAACTTTTTCTGTCTTTCTTTTCTTCAGTTGCATTAAAAAAAAGTTGATGCCACAACCCTACAATATGAAATGGAAAATAACTGAGAAGAAAGAAAGGACCTAAGCTGATTTCTAGGAAATGAAAGTGGGCCAAATTGCATGGGGAAAGCTAGTAAATAAATAAGTAATAATGTAAGCACTGTTTTATTTTCCCTACATTAAATCTATTCATTCAACGTAGCTGCCCTCCATATTTTTTCCTCTGCCCCTCAGGGGGGCCGACCAGTTTGTAAAGAACCAATGCATCACACAGAGCTAAATGGCTGCTGGCTGAAACTTATATAACTACAGGCCTACAGATAGAAGAGTATTGATCTTTTTTTATTTTTCATTTTTAAGCTATTTTTCCGTTTTTATTCTGCTCTATTCATTTGTTTTATTTTTTTTTTACTTGTACTACTGTTTTTGTTGCATTTTATTCTTTATTCTTTATTCTTTATTCTTTATTTGGATCCCCATTAGCTTCCACAAAGTGGTCGCTAGTCTTCCTG
>JAQLOL010000009.1:10983799-11003493 GCA_029783665.1 Naso thynnoides | reverse complement strand
TAATGACCAATTAATCTGAGGAACTCTGCGCCCTCACGTCCTCCTCCTGCTGCAGATCCAGCTCTGAGTCCAGGCGTGTTGGTCTTCATGCAGATTTCTCTCTAATGATGAAATCTGCTGACTCTTTTCAGTAATTAAATATTTAGTTCAACAGTAAGGAAACTGACACGAGGGAAGCTATTTAATTCCTCGAGGGATTTCCATCGAGGCGGCTTGGTTTTGTCACGGTGACGCGAGCCTCACATCACTGCAGCGCAGGCTACAACCGAGAATTTTTCGGCGCTCCGTGCGGTTACATTAAAATTGTTAACATGTATCGCGCCGATTGCATCAATGGTAAACAGCGCTGGCTGGAAGTCACGTGGGCTTCTCTACCGCCAGCGCAACGTCAGTTTAAGAGCTGATTGGCCGAGCCTTTCAGCTACCGCCTGACCTGTTCCCTGATTGGCCTTTGTTCCCTGTCAGTCACAGTGGTCGCCGCCCTCTGATAATGCAGCATGGGCGAAAATACCAGACTCGAGAGCTACAGCTGAGGAAGCAGAACCCTCTACTGTCAACGATTTTGGACGGTTGAACCAAAGGTGAGTGAGTAAACGCGTTTCGCGCATATGTTATTATCCGCATATACTCTCGGGAACGTGTAGTTAAACAAACAGACAGAGTGTAGTTAGCGGTTAGGGACTGTTAGCCACCTGGACGCTCAGATGCTAACCCACATTGCAGCATTGACGGAGGCTGATGGCTCTCGCCACGTTAAGTTAGCTCGCTGGCTAATCTGCTGCTTCTGTCAAGCGTAAAAGGACGAAAGACAAAGACAGTCAATACAACAGATAGCAGGATACACCTACACTTGATTATTGATGAGTGAAGACGTACGTTGAACTAATGGCGACGTTTTGTCTTCAAACTTAAGAGCGTCCAGGTCGACATTTACGTTAGCTGTGGTTGATGTTAGCAGCCTAGCATTTGAGCCATGATGTCTGGCCCGAAGAGTTGACTCCAGCTGGTTTAGGTTATTGTTATTGACAGTGATAACTACGAATGATAATTAACTGAAACGTATAAAAATCAAGCAGCTAACTAGTTACTTAATCAAGCAAATCCATAAAGAGATTACAGAAGTGATAGCGGCGGCTGTGCTGCCTTCAGGTGCTCCCCGGAAAGTCCATCGTTCTCCTTTTCAGTTCATGAGTGAACAACGTTACTTGTGCCTGGAAGTGCTTATTGGTAGTTATATCAAAACAAAACAAAACAAAACAAACAACAAAAAAATGTAAGTAGCGTTATTTAACGTCATTAGCATTATTTTATGTTTGCTCACATTGTTGTTTAACATAAGTAGCCTGGCAGCATTATTTGTGCCATTAGTAAAATTACTAAATAAACCATCATATCGGGACAAATGGTTTAACGGTATCTGACAAGAAAAAAAACAGATAAACAAAGAGAAAAGATAGAAAGAGAAAAAAACAAAAACAATCAAACAAATTCTCTCAAATAACGGGAACTAGCAAATTTTCGACACTTTTGCTTAAGAATAAATAACTAAAAAAGACTAAAACCAACAGTTAGCAAAATAGTTTCTGATTAAATTTTCTGTTTATTAACCAACCAAGTAATTGCTAGTTTCAATAACCTTTCCTGTCCAGTGTTGGTGGCGTGTAGTTTACAAATAGATGTTTATTCTTGAAGAGATGCTGTTCTGAATGCATTTTTAAAATATAGGCATATGTAAAAATGGTTTCTGGTTTCGTATGTTGTCAAATTATTTGTATTTCTCGGCCTTTGTGTTCGAGCTGTATGACAGAAAACTCCAACATTTAGCACCCAAAAGTTAGCTGCTCCGCAGTATTGTGTTTACACACTAACTTCTGGTTAGGGTTCCTTTTTTAATTTTAGTGTGCAGATTTGGAAACAAATACACAATTGTAGCAGAATTTTCAGGTTTCCCACTTAAAGTGTTTTTTTACATCAGCTTCAAATGAGTAAGGAAAATAAATACAAAACAAAACAAAATCTCTTGGGTCAGCCAAACAGCCATACAATGCAGTCATTACTACAAACACATTTTTGCTCTCAGGAATATTGATGTAAGCTCTTTAAAATTCTCAAACTATTATTATTTAACATTGTAAGAAACCGAGAAACAAGGCAGTTATTTTTGCTGATGTTTGTCTTGTCCTGTAATTGTATTATCAGATAAATTCATAGAAGTTAAGACAAAAAAAATAAAACAATGGCAACTCCGCTGATTTATCTAAGCATGTCAGTGTGTGCACGAGGAACGAGGCAAGCTGATTTCACGGTTTTGTCTAAACAGTTTGAGTCATTAGAGGACATAAGAGTGAGAGTTGTTTTTTTGTTCATATCGAGGGATTCCTGCATTTAAATAACGCAGCCATTACTTGTAAGAAGTTACCAGAGAGTACGGATGTACCTGAGTGCCAAAACTCTAAAAATGTCAGTGTGTGCTTTTTGACATGACATTTGGCGCGCAGCCAGTGCTGAGCAAATTGAACCGTTTAAAATTTTCAACCATGTACATTTGAAATCTTTTGTGATTTCCGATGCTCGACTTGGCACACAAATGTCACACGGTCATACCGTGCAATTAGGCATCATAACTTACTTACTAACATACTTGGTGTTCGATTAAGTTGACAAATCTTGTTCAGCAAGATCAAGATTTTAAGACCATATGCTGCATGAATGCATGGACATTAGCACTTTGCACTCAGCTAATATCCATACAAGTAGACATCATTACTAATAAATAGCTGATATTACCTTTATAGCATTAAAAAAAAAAAAATCACAACTATCCCTTTAATAACAAGATTTCAGGTAATTGCTCATTGTTAGCGTAGCTGCTAAGCTGTTTGAAATGCAAACATTTATATTAACATCAGAAACCTGCTGTGTGTTGTGTGCTCAAATGAAATGACTCATTGTCGTGACATAACCGTTTGATCAAACACCTGTGCAGGGGTCAGTGTGTCAGCGTTGCTGTCAGGTCGTGCAGTTGCATCACTGCAGTCAGCTGCGTCCCTGTGGACTGTGTCGTTCTCTCAGCTGTATCAGTGTGAGCTGCACATGAAGGTCACCATGCCCTTGTGCATACAATGCATGTTCAGCCCTGCTTCCCTCCTCCTGACGTCACTGCCCACTCTGATGAGCCCGAGTCTCCATGCCTTCGCTGCCTCTACTGTAGTGCTCCATAACGTCTCCGTGCTGTAATGCCTTCACTGGCACGAGGGTTTGTTGTGCTTGGCTGCATCCTGGGTGAATTGAGAGAAATTGGAGACTGAGCGTTTGGTTTCCGTGCTCCTCAGTCAGCATTAAATACACATTTTTCCTGCCTGCTGCCTTTTGTAGAAAATAACACATCAGAAGTCATTCACTCGGGGTGACTGGCACTTTTATCTGCGCTGAAACGGTCTTTTAGTGCACTCAGCTGCAGTGAAAAAGAAACATTTGTTTTCTTTTAGTAGATTTTTTTTCATATCTCTCACATCAGTTATAGTCAAGATGACAACATTTGATGATATAAAACTTTACAGCAGAGACATGACAGCTAGTGGAGCACAATAAAAACATTGATGCCGGCAAAGCAAATGATAGGAATTTGATCTGGCAGCTGTTTACACCTTCTGTGCTCCAAATTCTCCTCCTCTCCTGTCTCATACACTCTCCCCCAACTTGTGTTACCAGCGTCTAATGTCTTGCATAACTGTGCGGCCAGCTGCCAAGACACAGCTGGCTCCTCAGATGCACTCAGCCTTCATATCTCTTGTGGAGCCGCGTCAGGATGTACAGTCCCAGAGAGGTATCTGCTGAAGCAAAGCAGACAGGGGCATTAGTGGGCACTTAGGTAATTATGTGAGAGATGAAATTAAACATTTATTTGATCAGGAGGAGGTTTACTTTTGGTTCTTTTTGGCTCAGACGGCCATTAACGCCGCCATGGCCACAGCTTTGAATCTCAACACAATTGCCATTGAATAAAAAGAGACAGTCAAGGCACTGAGGGGTGCCTTTTAAAAAAGGTGTAGAATTTATAAGATAACATGTGGTTGAGCTTTTCCAGAGAAGGAAGGAAATAAGCATTGTTTTGTGCAGCTTAATGTGTGCCTGATGCACTGACTGATGCTGACTCCATCCAACGTCCTCCGCAGTGATGTTCCAACAATGCCGATAGTGGATAAACTCAAGGAGGCGTTAAAACCTGGTCGAAAGGAGACAGGCGATGAGGGCGACCTCAACAAACTGTTGGCCTCCTCTGCCAAGAAGGTCCTCTTGCAGAAGATAGAGTTCGAGCCTGCCAGCAAGGGTTTCTCCTATCAGCTGGACAGCTTGAAGAACAAGTATGTGATCCTCAACCCCAGGAACGAGGGCGCTACAGGCCAGAAGGCCATAGAGCCTGCCCAAATAAAGAGGCAAGGTAAGTTCTCAAACTGAACGTAAAATTAAGCAGATTATTACTCTGAAAGTGTGCTTTATTTCCTGTATTGCTCTGATAATGTCTGCACTCCTCCCTCAGTCTCAGAGAATGTGGTTGGGGGCCAGAGCGATGGGATCCCCGCCCCACAGAAGATGCTCTTTCCAGGGAACAAGCTCACCCTTAAATGGGAGCGCGTGTACAGGGTGGGAGCCGGCCTCCACAACCTGGGCAACACCTGCTTCCTAAACTCCACAGTGCAGTGTCTCACCTACACACCGCCTCTCGCCAACTACTTACTCTCAAAGGAGCACAGCCGTACCTGTGAGTGCTTGAATCGAGCTCGTAAATGCTGCCCGACTCGAGGCAGGAGTATTTTATTTTTCTTAAGAGGACACACACCTACGTAGTGGAAATGGCTCTCATCCTGCTGGCGACTGTTAGCCTTTGTGCTGACACATGTGGCTGAATGTCAGTGTGGAATGAAGCCAAAGCAGCTGAAGGAGAAAAACAGGAGCAGCTGCTTCAGTTGGCCAGTTTGTTCACAATAAAGGTCCAGTGTGTAGGATCTAATTGCTTCAAACTTCAAGGCGATTATACACCAATGAAAACGTTACATTGCAATGTTATATCTTATTTTTGCTATATTCTACAGATAGATCCTACACACTGAACCTTTAAGGTTTTTTCAGGCTCTGAAATGATTACAATAAATTTTTTGCGTGAGTTGCCTGGAAAGGGCTGCACAGTTATTTAAAATTCCATCAAAATTGCAACATGGCTTACTACAGTTTTTAAATTACAGGGAGGTTCAAAATTTGTTGAAGAAGTATTGTGTGTGTAAAAATACGGTGGTGCCGTAGAGTTGTCCTGGCCTATGCTGCCGTATAAACTTCAATGACCGTACCAGTCTCTCTTTGACTTCTCACCATTAGCAGAGTTTGCCCCTGTCTTCTGCTTTAGTAGATCTCAGACTGCATTTTTAAACCCCATTCACTGCCATTCATGTTGAAACAGGGTATAGAAACACTATGGGACACGTGAAAGTTGCTGGGTATAGATGATTCATCCTTCTAGAGAGAACATCTGCGTTTATTTGGTTAAAAATTGCTGATGGAGAGAAAGAGAGGGAAGCCGTGAACCACTTATTACGTCTGGAAAAATAGTTCCTTGCACGTGCTGCCTTCCTCGCTCGAATATTGGAGTGATGAAGGATTTTGACACGGACCTTTTTTTTTAAACTGATGTCACAAATTTTCAGCTACTCTCTGGGACATTTATTGATGTAAATAAACACAATACTTTACAGATAAAGTAATTTTGGGAAAAATGGGTGGGGTTTATGGAACCTGTATGAGCAGTGTTTACAAACTACAAAGTCGTGTAGTAACACTGGTGTGGTCCCTTAAGAAAGCATCTTTGTTTGGCACAAATCCCTGCATAAAGCTCACCATTATCATTTTAATTTTTATTTCAGTAAAAATGAGAATAATGATGTTAAAATGACCATTGCCTCTAATATCACAAATCATAAAGCGATTACAATATCAGTCCAAATAATTGAGATGTTTTTTCAAAATTGTGCATTCCTAGTAATGAGTGTCACAACCCTCTTTTTAAAGGCCTCATAAGTTACATTGCATGTAAGGCAATCTGTTTCTTCTTTTAAAAGGAGGAAATCTGTCATCTGCTTATTTCTAACTTTGCTTTATAATCTAATATGTTTTTACACTGTGTGTAATGTTGGTTTTTTGCTTATTGTATGAAGGAGTCACATGTTATACATTGCCTTTTTCTGTTGTTGCAAACATTAATGTATTTCTGTATCTGAATGCTTCCACAACAACACATTTTTCATTTTGTGAGTTACTAACTGGTTTTACTGCTCTTGTCTGTGTCTCAGGTCACCAGTCAGGCTTTTGTATGATATGTGTAATGCAGAATCACATCATCCAAGCCTTTGCCAACACAGGCAACGCCATCAAGCCTGTCTCCTTCATCAGAGACCTGAAAAGTAAGACCACCAGCCACCTTCAACACTTTAAACACTGCAAAATTGTGTGTGAACAGTTTGTGCTCGCTAGTTTTCAATGTAGGTTGTGTCAGAAGTCACGGGCACTTTTTTTTTTTTTTTGGTTGAAAACTGCCAGAGGCACAATGACGCAACACTGGCCACCGAGTCCCATGTGACAGCAGCCAGTAGCTGCAGTCCAAAATGGGAGCGGCGTGGCTGCAGACTTTGAATGAACAGCGTGTCGAGAGTAGACACGAGGTGTGAGTTGCACCTTGACATGGTGAGGCACTGTGCTGTAGTCTCACAGGAGGGGCCCCCCTTGCCCCCCCCCCGCCTCCCCCAGCCCCCTCCCTCCCTACCTGCCTGCTTTCTCCTTATGTGCTGCTGCAATCATGTCTCCACCTCCTGCACCTCTTTTTTTCTGTCTCCTCCTCCCCCTCCTCCTTCCCCGATGCCCTCTCTGTCTCCTTGTGACTGCAGGCTGAGAGGAGCAGCTTTAGCACAAAAAATGTACAGTCCACCTTTTTTTTTTTCCTTCTTTTCAATGCAGACTTAGAGATGGACTGCTCATTTAGCTGGAAACCACCTCCGCAGTTACAAACATGTCTCGAGAGCTGGCGCAACTAAAGTGCATGCAATGAACACTTAATGTCTGTACCCCTCCCTTATTTAAAAAAAAAAAAAAAAAGACAAATACAGTGTAGTGCGATGACACTAAAACTTACTGCAGTTTGTTCTGAAATGAGCTCAGCCGAGCTCACAAACAAAACCACAGCCCACAGATTTCATATCCCTTTCAAATGTTGTCTCTCTTGTTTGTGAGAAGCGCCCTGATCAGGTCATTAGAGCAATAGTGCCTCCTTTCGTTTTCCCACTCAGGGGTGACTCATTGTCGCACAGGGACCCTTTGCTGGGAATGTGATGATGACCACACTGTAATTGTTCCAGCTCATACTTTCCCGTCTGCCATTAGGAAGGAGAGGCAAACGCTTTCAGAGCAACATTAACTCCAATATGAGAGTTTTAGCTGAGACGTCAGCCGGCTGAAGTGACTGCAAGCTTTTTATGAGGCTGCTGTTCAACTGCATGTCTGAGATGCACGTGGTCACAACCCACTGAAATTGAGCTTTAAACATTTACAACATATTGAGTAAATGGTCGTCAGCGATTGCTACTTATTATATGAGGTGGAATTTGAAAAATTCAGAGATTGCACGTATAAAAAGCAGCCCCCCTTAAAGTACCCTGTGAAGAAACCCTGTGCGGCGATGCACTGCTCCCACCACACCTCGCACTTGATACATCTGTGGAAGTTTAGTTTTATAAATCTGTCAAGCACCACCGAATTGTTGTGGATCTCCTACACAAAATGGCGACCTGTCGGCTTCAGCTTCATTTTTGAGGACAGTAAGAAGTTGCAGGGAGCCAAAACCAGCAAGTCCGGGGGGAACGACAACTGTGTTATTGTGGTTGAAAATCTTATTTGTTCACAACGCTGGGGTGTTGTTAGTTCCCATCATGCCACAGCTCAGGCCATTTGCCCCGAGAGTTCTTCCTCAGGTGCCTCAAGAAAATCACAGTTGTACTACGTTAATATCCACAAATCCACAGTGAAGCGTTTAATTAGCACACCGCTAACATGCATTTTATCTCCCACAGAAATTGCCAGGCATTTTCGCTTTGGAAGCCAAGAGGACGCCCATGAGTTTCTGCGGTACACCATTGATGCCATGCAAAAAGCCTGTCTTAACGGCTACCCTAAGTAAGGCTTTTATTATTGCTAATGAAAAGTGTTAAAAGTATGAACACGAACTGCATAACTGTGGCTGATGATCTTTTTTTTGTTTCCTTCCTGTCTGTAGGCTCGACAGGCAGACCCAGGCCACAACGCTGGTTCATCAGATCTTTGGAGGTTACCTCAGGTCAAGAGGTATTGACTTTTTTTTTTTTTTCCACAGAGAGCAACAAGGAAAAAATGCCTCTAGAGCTTTGCATGGTTATAAATTTCCACATTAGCGAGGCTTCTTGCAATGTCATTTGCAAAAGGACAAGTAAAGTGCCTCGTAATTCTCGTTTTAAATCAAAATATTAGGAAAGCGGCATTTCTCTCCACTGCTGGAAAGTAATAGAATTTCTTCAGCTGACTTATACTGCAATTTAAATTTTCTTACAGTAAACAGAAGTTTATTTATACGTGTGTTTGTAAGATGCAGCAGTTTTAGATCAGGCAGGAACAACACTTGTAGTTGAAAGTGTCCGTTTGCTGAGCAACTTGTCACTCAGATCTGAAATGGAAACATCGAAGTGGGTGCTCATGTTACGGTATTTCCCCTCAATATTTATCTCTGAGTTGGAGGCAGTTGTGTGAGGTTAGGCTTCTGTTTACAGGAAGTGTGACACAGGTGTGAAATATTCCACTAGTCAAACATCAGCCTGAACAGATGGCTTTTTTTTGCAGAAGAGTCAGATGTGTTTTTCACTCTTGTCTTTCAGTGAAATGCTCTATTTGTAAAAGTGTGTCAGACACTTACGACCCTTACCTGGACATCGCCGTGGAGATTCGGGTGAGTTACACAAAATCTCGACATAACCAAAAACGCAGAAATATTCTGTAAGTGAAAAACATTTTTCACTTCTGTTTGTGTGTGGCAGCAAGCAGCAAACATTGTGCGAGCCCTGGAACTGTTTGTCAAGCCAGATGTGCTAAGTGGAGAGAATGCCTACATGTGTGCCAAGTGAGTCTGACATCCTCCATCTTTTCAGTGAATTTGCACAGTGCTGAAATTAGACAATTCATTTTCCGGTTTATTTATACACATCAGAGATCCTTTAGAAATTTTCTTGTCTTTTGTTCTCCAGGTGCAAAAAGAAAGTGCCAGCGACTAAACGCTTCACAGTTCATCGGACGTCTAATGTGCTGACCCTCTCTCTGAAGAGGTTTGCTAACTTCAGCGGAGGAAAAATAACAAAGGTAACAAAGAATCCTCACGCTTTTGGCTGTCTAAAGGTGCCGTTTTATTTCTCAGTGATCTTATTTTTCTGTGGTACTTTTTCAGGATGTCGGTTACCCAGAATTCCTGAACATCCGACCCTACATGTCTCAGAGCTCAGGCGACCCCGTTATGTACGGCCTCTATGCTGTTCTTGTGCACTCGGGCTACAGCTGTCACGCTGGCCACTACTACTGCTATGTAAAGGTAAGACGAGCCAATGCACGTGATTTCTTTTGTTACTAATTCCAAAACCTGAGGATCAACACCTTGAGGTGAGCCACCTTGAGGACTTCCTCAGAACAGAAACAGAGTTGAAATCAAGCGAGTCAAACCAAAACAAAGGAAAGAAAAAAATCTTTATGAGCTGAAAGTCATTACCAAGAATTAATTAAAAATTTCCTCTTTATTACTGTGCAACATTGCTCACAGAAATTAAAAAGATGGCTGCTTTGGTGTAAATTAAATCAAACCGTTTAAAACATCTATTGGCTTGTATTTCACGTTTCTTTTATCATGTTTTCTAGTGTCTATAGACTTGGTAGAAACATAAACTTCAATCTGAACTTTGATTATGAATTTATCTGTAACTGCTTTAACTGAGTATATTTATAAGCATTCTGTTTTGTTAATGTATGTTTTTATTTGTAGATACAATTGAAAAAAAAGTACATTTCACGTACAAGGTGTGTGTAGTGTAGTGGGCATCCTGTGGCCTCCTGCTTCAGTATAAAACATGATCTTTTCCTTGTTTCCTCTCAGGCAAGCAATGGTCAGTGGTACCAGATGAATGATTCAATGGTGCACTCGAGTAACATCAAAGTGGTCTTGAACCAGCAGGCCTACGTGCTTTTCTACCTGAGGTAAGAGACTGTGGGATGTGGGGTGCTGCAAGAGATCAAAAAGGTGTTGTTTCTTTCTCCCAGGATGTATAATTTAATAAACTGGAGTTTATATTTGTACTTGAAAGGATTCCCGAAACCAAGAAGAATGCAGATGGGCAGACGGCCAAGCAGGGGATGTTGCATCCTGGAAAAAACAGTGTGTCGTCCGAACAGATAAAGAGGGCAAACCTGAACGGGCCTCTGTCTTCACCGCAGGTCACGAAGGTAAGAGGCAAGACCTCAGCTAACCTACAGATAGACAAGTCGACTTAAAATGGGCTGAAGAAGTGTCCCCAGTTTTTTAAGTTCATAATATGATCCTCCTCTTTTCAGAAACTCGAGCCTGCACAACTGCGCAAGATCCAGTCCATGGATGGTGGTTTAGGGCTGCCCATCTCCAGGAACGGCGTGAGCTCTCAGCAACAGCCCAGACTTTCAAACTGGACGCCATCTTCCAATGGCCCGCCGAAGCTGCCCGGCGGACCCGCGGTTATCGAGGAACCTTTCAAGAAGCTGAAGAAGCCTTCTCCCCAGAGCCGAGCGCAGTCCCGCAGCAGCACCCCGACCCCTTCCAACAACGGGGTCAGCAGGCCGGAGGGAGATAAGAAGCAAGGTGGCGAGGGCAGAGGCATGGCAGCGTCTACCTCAATTAAGTCTTTGTCTGACTCGTCCTCTGCCGACACCACTGAATCAAAGGTAATATTTCCACTGAAAAACGCACAAGCGCTGGTCTAAGTTTGAAGGCAGCATCAAGGACGACTGTTTTTATCTTCTTATGACATCATTTAGGTAGGCCCAAAATAGACCCAAGAGCAAAGAGTATTAAAGTATTAAGATGCTCATTATGAGCTAAAAACAGCTTGATGGAGAACTGATTTCCAAAATGCATACGAGCTATGAAACGGCACAAGCAATAGAAAAAGAGTAATGCTGAGAAAAACTGTCCACACTGTGCATACTGCGGCACAGAAACAATTGTGCCATGTTGGCATGAATTAATTGTACTCTTTTTGTCCAGAAAAGTCAGAAAAATACTGAGAAGTTTCTAAAACTATTCTCTCAACCAAAGATTCAGTCCTGAAACTGCTTTTTTTTCACCCAAGCATTTTGAAAATATTCCATAACCCCAACATATTCAGTTTTCAAAAAGAAGAAAACAAAGGAAGGATATTTATTTTCACATTTAGAAAGCTTTATAAGAAGGATTTTTTGGCCTTTTTTCCAGTAGAAAATTACTTAAATGATTGAAAATAGTTGCAGTTTATTTTTTGACAGTTACCAACTAATGAATCAGTGAATTGTTTCAGATCTAATGCAGATTTACATAACTGAATGGTACAAGTGTGCCTACAGCCTCCTGTAGCCACCTTGAATGTTAAAGTCTGTTCTTCAGGATAAACCTTGCACACTGCACATTGAAAAGAGGGGACAAATAAAACTGTGTAGTTTTCAGTACAGACTTTTTAGAGTATAAACTGAATTACAGATTTTTAAGGAGATATATAGCAGCCATTTCAGGCCAAATGACGATGCACTAAAGTGTGATTGACTCCCCCCCCCCCTCCCCCAGGACTCCGTTGGCCCTAAAAGTGCGCCAGTAGGAGAGACTCCCTCCACCCCACGGAAAGGATCCAACGGCCTACCATCTCCAGCAAAGAGTGTGGAGCGTTCTCAGAGCACGGAGGAGCAGAAGACGGCGAAAATCAAACCCCCGGCACTGAACAATGTCTCATCTGAAGCCACCAGCACCATGTCACCTCCACCTGCCAAGAAACTGGCCCTGTCGGCCAAGAAGGTGAACTTCATTTCCCATCCACAGCAGCAGCAGCACCACCTCCTGTCTTAGTTGCCTCACTTCACACTGCTATCCCAAATTTAACCATTGATTTCAATAAGTAGTTTTGTTAAGGGAAGTAAACTCTCCTTTCTAGTTTAATTTCTGCTGTGTGTAATGTTATTTCTCCAGTGTTCCTGTCTAATCAACCACATTATAGCACTTGTTTAGAGTTTGTCTTCTTTTCCTTTAGTTTGTCCTTTTTTTCTAACCATTTCTAATTCTTCTCTGCCATACCCTTTCCTCTTTTTTTCCTCCCTCCATATTTTCCTGCCATCCCTTTTTAATCTTCCTCTTCCTTATTTTTGTCACATTCATGGCTATTTTCTTTAGACCACCAAGTTTTTATTTATGTCGATAACTGCAGGCTCGCAGCCGGAGTCCGAGCAGCACTGATGCTCTGCCCCCTTTGCCGCGCCAGCTGTCCAGTGACCCCACGCATCAAAATCAACTAAACCCCCTCACCTTTGCCTCACCCACTCACACTCACAGGTATGAACTTCCAAACCACACGCTGCATAGGATGTGCGCTAGAAACTAAAATGGCCAAGTAAATCCAGATGTTCTTTCTTTCTTCTTTCCAGAGCTAATCCATTCCATTCACCTAAAGTCCAGTCATCGCAGCCTTTTGCCCACTCAAGTGGATCCTTCAAGCAGCAGAGCCTTCAGAAACAGTCCCTTTTCTCCACACTGCAAAAACCACACGCCAGCCTTTTTCTTAAAACCAACGGGCTTCACAGTGCCGGCCCAAAGAGCCCCAAGTCTTCCAACAACCACAGCTCCACGGCCCAAGAACCAGACCTCAGCAGCCAACCGGCTCAAAAGGTCCACCAAAAGAAGAAGAACAAAAAGAAGCGGCGGCACTCTGAGGTGGAGGGCGACGCAGTGCTGGGCACGCCTCCAGCTGCAGCAACGCCAGCCAACCCTGTAGAATCAGCTAGCGAGAAAAAACGTAAGAAGAAGAAGAAAAAGCGAAAGAGGGAGGCTGAGGATGGCGAGAAGGTGAAGGAGAGAGAGTGCGTTCCGTCTCATCTGGACACATCGAACCAGGAGGAGGATTGGTGTCAGGGTGGCATATGGAGTCTTACATCCCACAAAGATACAGAACAGTCCAAACAAAAACCTCTGTTAGCAGCTATGACCCCAATGCAGCGTGAGTCCAGTCAACAAGAGCAGGAAAGGGACTCTGTGAAGTTGAAAAAGAAGAAGAAAAAGAAAAAGAAGATGCACCTTGCAGAAACTCCGCAGGACAAAACCTCAGCGTGCTCTGCATCAGAAGCGTGAGTTGATTTGTTTTCCTAATATTTTTAACTTCTGTTCAAAAACTGCAGCCTGAAGTAAATTCTGAACTTCTGAGCTCATGATTTGTAAAGGAAAAAAAAAGGCTTATCAAGCTGTTTCTATAACAACCAGCTGGCTCTTTCAGTGAACTGTGCTTATGTGTTTCACACACTTTTACAAACTCCCACAGAGTGCTGCATGCTAACTTTCTATGAAAGAAACAAGTACTTTTCTGCCTTTACTTTTCCTTTTTTATTTATTAATTTTGCACTTAATACCCTGCGCTTTGTCTAAAAATATTTCAGTCGCTAAACTTTGATTTCAAATTCAGGTGAAGCAGGCGCTTTCTCCAAATGTAAATATTTACCCTTTGCAGAACTGTTGTTAGCACAACATTAGCCTGGCTGAACTTACTTTTTCCTCAACAGCGCCTCTGGGACAAAGACTGCAGTCGTTCAGATTGATACAGGAGATTTATTATTATTGAAAAAGAAACTAAAGAGGAAGAAGAAGAGGCTAAAAGAAAATGTGAGACTGTGGGAGGAGAGCAGACGATGCTCCGGCGAGCTGAACGACGAGCCTGAAGCAGCGGAGCCCCCTTCAAAGAAGAATGCCATGGACGAAGGCAAAACTAGCAAACAAGGCACAGGTATGCCAGTGTGGACCTGCGTGTGCATTCATGCTATGAGTTCCTGTTTCCATGCCAACACAGATTGTACAGTAGTACACATGCCACATGTTACAAAGCCTCATGCTTTTTTTCATTTTGGCGGCCATGCTAACCGATTAGAGTCGCTCCCTCTAACCCTAACCCTCACTGTCATCATCAAAGGAGACTTCAAGGTAGAGCGATATGACTGGCAGCAGTAAGATACACGCGGTTTGTCCGAGGCGTTTTTTTAAAATCACTGCACCACTAAAACCCCTCAGCCTTTCGTTTAAGTGTCCAGTCATTTCACAATTGAGTGAGCATGACTCATTGCATTTTGAGAATGCCAAATGTAATCAGTTTTATCTGTTGTATTTTGTTTTTTGTTTTTTTACATTCAGCTACAGTGGTAGTGTGGGACAGTCAAGTGAAGGACGGCTACAAACGCAGCCACGCGCCAGCGAGTGATGAGAGTGCGTCAAAGGACACCTTGTCCCGTGCTGCACCCGTCGCCTGGGATGGGAAAAAAACAAGCGGGGTGGTGGACGAGCTGCTCAAGAACGCCACCGATAAGGCCTACGGAGCCAATAGTGAGACACCGATGCTCTCTAAAGCTGAGCCTTTCATTCCGCAAAACATTGATGTGATCATTTTTAGACAGGATGCATCATGGGCATTGGTTTTGTTTGTCTTCCCTAGTCCTCAGTTGGGATGGTGAGGTCTCTGCTGTTAGCAGAGATGCGGTTGAAGATGTCCGCCACGCTCAGACTGACACTGTGATCGACGAGTGGGATGAAGACTTTGACAGGGGAAAGGTGAGAGAACACGACATACAGCATACGACAAATCAGTGCATACTATTAGTGTAGTAAATGTTTTTTTAAAAAACAGCCATAGTTTGTCCTTAGGTCTTGTAATCTCAAAGCTTGTTGTCACACTGTCTCCCTCTTTAACTTCTCTGTTTTCATACGATTGAACAGGTAAAGAAAATCAAAAACTATAAAAAAGAGAAGTGGAGAAGCGGCAGCAACATCTTCCAGAAGATCCAGGACAGGCGGAACAAGTGGTCCGTAACACCGGGAGGGAAGAGAGTTTTCGGAGTCCGTCGCTGAGAGTCCAGATTGCTGTTGAAGTCGTGCAGACTGGAGATGGAGACATCAGTACTGTATACCAAAACTTCTGTACCTTTTCTGATTCTTTTTTAAAAATCTTTCTGACTTTTGTTCAGCTTAAAACCCAAATTCCCGACTTAGACACGAGCCGAAATCATTACAGAGTACTTTTTAAAAATCCAACAACCCCTTCAGCTTAATTTTAAATGGACAATAAATTGTCATCAGGCTTCAGTGCCATTAACAAGTAGCATTTAACACACTCATATCTTATTATTAACCCAGATGCCACTGTAAGGGGCTCAAGCTTTCCTATGCATGCAAAATTAAACAGAAACCCTTAACATTTTAATAAACAAATTAAGCGCTGATTGTGCACCAACAATCAAGCTACTATGAAATTAAGTCCAGTTTTGCCATATTTGAAAAGATTTGGCTAAAATGAGAAAGTGTTCCTACAACATCCATGTACTGTCTTGTATTGAAAACTGTAAACAATCTCAGAGCAAACAGAAGGGCTCAGCAGGTTGAATATTTAAAAAGTGACCTTTTTTTTAACCTTCTATTGACATTATTCTGTACCAAATTGTAAAGAAAGATCCAAAATAGTTTATTCATCAAATATCTATTCGCATATCTGTAATATTTTGTTGTTTTAAAACTTTATCTGCCGTCGTTTTATTTGGCTGCGGTGTCTGTGCCATGTGGCTTGTTTTTAAGGACCAAATTTTACCTGCATATTGTCGGTAAAATGAAGGTTTAAGATTGCCACTACCTTTTTTTTTTTTTTAAGCAAAAAAAAACATGCATGTCTCAACTGGTAGAAAAATTTACTAAGTTGCTTCTTTTTTTTTTTAAGTTCTGCTCTCTTGGCTCTGTTCCTAATTAAATGAGTTTATCATAGATTCAACGTTGATGTATTTTCCACCATAAAAAGATGCTCTGCTGATTTGTACGGACAGTTTTAAGTGCTTGCAGAAGCACTGACATAGACAAACGACACATCCAACAAGTTTCATCATATCTGTACGTTTGCCTGGATGCTATTGTTTTCTGACAGCTCAGTGCTATGTGCGTTTGCAGAGTAGAGGTTGGGGGTTATTGGAGGAACTCGGACAGGAGCGATTGTTTTTTTTTTTTTTTTTTTTTTTTTAAAGCGAAACTACAGAACATTTGACACCTTAACTTAACATGAAAATTGTTGGGCTGGAGAGTAAAAAAGCAATATGCAGAGTGGAGAACTACTGAGAAAGAGAGAAGGTGAGAAAGAGGGAGATGAAGACAGAGGGGGGAGATTATTACCTGAGGTGTCTGACTAAATTAACTTCTCATCATCACTAATTAGCCCCTTGTTCCTCTGTTCCCTCCAGGTGAGTGCTACCCATGTTATTGTGTTTGTGCCAGAGAAGTGTGAGTGCGTGTGTGTGTGTGTGTGCCTCATGTTTCTAGTCAGAAACGGCATTATTTATTGTCTTTTTGTGTGTGTAATCAGCACAAAATCATCTGACCAGAATTACATGCAAGATATTCTAAACATGCAGCATGAAGACAAGAAAGCACTTTAGATCATTTTGTGTTGTAATGGTCATTATATTCCAAAGCTTCAAAGCCACCCAGTCTGCCAAACTTCTCCTCATGTTTCATTTAAATGCAGCCAACTCAAGGAGGCTTTGATTATTGAATGAGGGTGTGTCTGAGACTTGATTCCTTCTTCCACATTAAATAAACACACACACACACACACACAAAATAAGCTTGTTATATTCAAAATTTTCTGCATTTTTGACCAACATTTCCTCCCCTAAGAAAATGTCCTGTTTGTGCAACCCCCAAGTGTAGAGAGGGTAAACCCGAACATCCTTTTTTAGGCCTCTGCTTGAAAATAATAGGCATAATAAAGTACATCTGCAACTACAAAGTCTTTTTTAAAGTGAAACTAGACAACTTTTGGGGGTGGCTAAAAAAAAGTCATGGGCCTTTTTTAGTCCCAGTCCGCCTGTGCAAAATGTAATGGCTGGCTGTGCAGTAGTTAATGAGATATTTTAACCTGAAACAAAGTGGTGGAAAGAGTGACACCGCCATCCATAAATCCACACAGATTACTGTTTAGACACATGTTAGCCTCAGTCTCAAACTATTTTGAATTAGTTAGAAGAACAATGATAAAAAAACAAACAAACATCTATGAATAAAATGGGAATGCATTTCGGAAGATCTGAAATGTCTTGAATGTTCTTTGTCTGAAACCCATCCGGCAACAAACCCCTCAATTAGTTAGCTCCATCTTTTTGTAAAAGAAAAGGATTAACGTTAAGTATTTCTCATAGTACCTTTGATGTATTAGTGCACGGTGACACAAGACATATTTATGCTACTGTATATATTCTTCCTTTCTCATCACCACATTTTAAGAATGTAGAATAATCTGATTATTCAAATAAATGTTAATTAGAGCTGTTTCTCAAAAGATGGCATTACATGGTTGAATAAAAGCGAGTAAGCTCTGAAGATTTCTTTAATGCCACAAAAAAACGTACGTGGACATAAAAGAACTGCTCTGTCGTTTTTTTTGTTTTTGATACATTTATATTTTCCCAATTTTCTTTTGTGTTCCCTCACTGTTCCTGTGGTGGGACATCATTTGTAGTGGAACAATGGCGTCGGATGAATAACCTGATATAATACATATTCATAGCGTTTGAGAGGCAATTGAGTTGATCCACTTGTTTAAGACACAACAAAGGTAGCTTCCGCTCCTCTGTTATCCTCTCTGCTCCCAATCCCTCTTCCGTGCCTCCCTCAATAGTTTGCCTGTTCATTCCTCCTTAATTATCTTTTGAAATCCCCCTGCTGTTTAAACCTTTGTCCTTGTCCCATGTGCAGCCTATAAACAGACAGCAGCAGCTTTCCAGGGGAAATAAAATGAGGAGGAGGAAAGAAGACAACATGTCTCAAGTTAATCTTCCTCCTCCAAAAATAGCGAAAGAATCTACCACTGCATTGCTTTGTAGTGGTACTTTGGGGTTCTCGTACAGTAACTTTTACATGTAACACGCAATGACGTCCGCATTAACTCCACTAGGTCTCCTGGACATGTAAAACCCAACACTGTGACTAGCAGAGCAAATGCAAAACACTACTCGCTACATATAAAATAACAACAGACAAGAATTGCTTCAACAGTCTCATTGGAGGAACAATTGTAATTACAATAACATTGTGTGGTAATCCTTCTAAATAGGAGCCAGGAACTAAATCGGTTTGATGACGGTGGTGCCCAGCTTAGTTGCTTTTCACCGGTTTGTACGGTAATCCTCATTAACAAAACACTAATCCCTCCACCGTGTTGCCATGTTAGGTCCTATCCACCCTCCCTGACATATTTAACTTCACCAAACTTCTCGCCCCACTTCAACAGGAACGCTCTAATCAACCCGTTCGAATCAAAATCTTGTTAACCCTTCATGGTGTCTTCATGGCACCGAAAAGATTCCTAAGTTTCCGATCATTTGCCTGTTTACAACAGGCTGACAGATTACACAATCCTATCAGCTTCTCTTACAAATGGTTCTGTAAATGTTTGTACATTCATGATAAATTATGCATCATGGCTATTATGTATTTATATTTGGTATATGAAACATGAAAATCTGTGTTAAACAAAGGATTGAGAAGTGTCAGCGCTTGGCTTTTTAGCATGTTGATGCAGTTGAGAAACAAGTCGATGTCCTGGAGAGATATTGGTGGACCCAAACGTCCTGTTCAAAGCTAAGCGCTCCTGTCTGACAGTAGAAAGGATAAAACCAGAGTATGCTCCGATCATCCAGTAGTTCCCTGTGAGGTGGACTGTGCAGAGTATTCAGCCATCTCAAGTGAGATAATAAATCAATGCGCCTTCCTGTAGCGGTAAAAACAAACATGGAGCCCTCTAGCTAACGTGACCATTACTGATGTGACTATTTAATAATTACCAACAACTCATAACTAATTTAAGCAATTTATCTTAAAATAACAATGCTGGGCAATCTTTATATGTGATATGAGTCAAATACCCTTTTTTTTTTCCTGGGGAAATGAGCTATTGTAGCTAAACTTGGTTAGCAAATCTAGCTAGCCAACGCCAAACTTATGCTAGCTAAGGCTCTGTGTAACTTCAATATCAACCACCGCTTTAAGTGGAAAAAACTGAGTGCCAGTACCCCCCCACACTCACCTGTTGGCATGAGAGTTGGGCGGCCAGTATTGGCAAATCATCAAATAGTAGTCTACGTTCTGAATTTCTGCATTGAATAAAAGATACCAGAAGATAACGCTGATTTTCCCAAAATCAATTTATTAAACAACCTATTTTTAGTTTTTTGTCTCGGTATTTTGGTGCCTTCAAATGGGGGTTGTTTACGAGAAGAGACTGTATGAACGCCCTCCTCTGATCACATCCACGACGTCATAAGTCGAATTTATCAGAAAGCTCCAAGTTCATGAGTGGTGACAT
>JAQLOL010000009.1:10951402-10963460 GCA_029783665.1 Naso thynnoides | reverse complement strand
GAAAAAAAAAAGAAAGTCAGAAAATTGTCAGCAACATTGCTAATCAAGTAATTGTTAAATAATAAAATATTTGCTGGTTTAAGCCACTTACATATGATAATTGTCTGTTCCTCTTTCTTTGTTATGATTTATGTGTTTAAACCTTTAATTGATTGGTCAACGCAAGACAACAAAACAAAAACAACTGAGACATAACTGTTAGCTGCAGCTCTAGTCTAAACATGCTGCTGTCTGTCAGCGCTGCCTGTAAATGTTATACTGTGTTTACTTTGTGAACACATTTGACAGTTATGGCTGATTTGCATGCGAGTTGTATTTGCTTATCAACACTGAGGCCTGTGAGAAGTCATATCCTCTGTGTTCCACAAATAGATCAACCAGTCCTTGACTTAAAAGTGTGTGAGAAAATGTTGCAGATACATGCAGCAGGATTTTGCCAACCGCTCTGTGCCTAGGCTTCATTTTGGTCACTATTTACTTTGCTGTCTCCGGGTAGAAACATCAGTTTTTACACAGTTTTTCTGTATCCAGAAAGTAAAATGCACCAAAATTGTGCACTTCCACTTCTGCCCTTGTCATTCTGTCTCAAGTAGTTAAGCTTGCATTTCATTTTCTCCTCTTCCTCCAAACTGATTTGAGTGACTTTCAGGTTTAAACATGCCTGGAGTAATTTTCTTCATTCATTACAAATCTCTGTGATCAGTCTGTTGATAAGGCACACAAAGTCAAAATGGTGCCTGGCAGGAACTCGGTAGTGAATGCACGCTGAAGGTGTGTGTGGATTTGCTTATCAAACACATCTTTGGGTTTGGTTATGGTCTAGTTGTGCTTGCGTATTCTGCTCTGCATTCATTTGTGTATAATTGGTATTGCTGTAGGAAAATGATGAAAACTGAGGGTTATATTACATGCTTGCGCTTCTAACAGTTTTAAATTGCTGGTCAGGTCTCTGGTTGATTTAAGAAATGTTTTGGAGTAGTCACTGTTTTGTATAGTTTCAATACTGCATTGAGAAAAAGCTGCCCCCATAGAAACAAAGAGGTTAACAATGCATGCTGTGTTGTATAGCTGCTTTGTTGGAAACATTCAGCGACCCCTGGTTTTTGTGCACTGCTCAGATCACATGTAACACACATGCTGGGGCTACACAGTTATTTGAATATATTTATATATTTAAATATTTTGATTAGACTGAAATGGCGATATGAGCTACTGCACTTCTTAAATTACAGGGTGCACAATATTTTTTTAAAAGGGAAATGCGCGTTTTAAAATACAATTTAATAAAAATCTTACATATCATGTTTTACAGACTTAAGAAAACATCTTTGGTTGGTACAAATCCCTGCAAAAATCACACCATAATCTTTGAAAAAATTATTCATAAAATATAATGTCCTCTAATATCCAAAATCATATCGCAATTGCAGTGCCAGTCCAAATAATCACAATTAGACTTTTTTTTTTCAAAATCGTGCAGCCCTAATGCACGCCATTATGTTGTGATAGAGTTGAAGGAATTAAGTTTTGAAGAGGGAAGAAAGGCTGTATTATTGTCTCTCTCACAGGATGGGGGGGGGCCTGAGCCAAGGCTTTCTCTCCTCCCCAGAACTATTGAGAACGACTCACAAACAGGAAATGTAGCATCTCGACAACATGAAAGTGGCATCGCACACTTTTTTGCGTAGGCTAAAGTTTCTGCTCTGCTTTTCTACAGAGAAAAAGCATCATGGAAACTGAAGAATGACCTTAAGAAAAAAAAAGGGAAAAAAATGCTGGTGGCTCTTCCAACTTTCCCATCATATGTTTTTGGGGACGTGTATATGTGTGTGTGTGTGTGTGTGTGTGTGTGTGTGTGTGTGTGTGTGTGTGTGCTATGTGTGTGTTTAGCTGACGAGAGAGGATGTTGATAGTAGGACAGCCCCGATAAGAATCAAGGCCAACAGCATCACAGGACAAAGGCATGCATTGTGGGTAGAAATAGCACTTCCGCTTTTGAGGGAAAACATTGAGAAGCCTCCACATTGGCTTATCAAAACAATTAATGTTGATAAATTCCAATAAAACAGAATGGAGATTATTTGAGAAAGCTGATCTTTTGTGTTCATAATGATATGGGTCTGAGTGCAGCTGCAGGATGTTTATGCTGTGGAGTCGTCTGTATGTTTGCTCTACACTGAGGCTGTATGTATGGTGCCGGCCTCGCCATACATTCTCCAGCTCTGGTTCCCACCTAGTCACATCGTCTGGTCCCAGCATTCCTTCACAGCAGCTTTAACACAGATAGCAGACCGACTGGGAACTGTTTCAGGGATGCTGATATTCTCTCGGGCATCCACAGAGTCGGTTCTTTCTGAGCAGACTCCCTTTGTGTGAGTCCCATGACTCTAATCGGACACACACACACCTGACCAACCCATGCTGCTGTGACAGCATGAGGGCCCTAGTAATTAGGTCCTTTTTTTGTGGGACATGGGGCTTGGTAGACCACAGGAGTTCTTAAATAAATCCGCAGTGTCACAGATGATAAAAAGAAATCTCAATTTTTTAATGTTTTTCATGTGAAATAAGGATTACTTTGACAACGTAAAGGGCTGACAGATCTTAAACAGGCTTAAGAGGTTATGTCTTTAAGTTTGAAAAGGCTTAATTTTAATGTTCATTTTTTAAAGTTAGGAATACGATTGACTTCATTTTTTTTAAATGCATGATTTTCAACATAATCTGGTGTTTTACCTTTACAATCATTCATGAAAACCAGTATTATACCAAAAATAAAACACAAATACTTTAAATCAAACCATCCTGACGTATTTGTTTGTGTTCTCCTGGCCCTGAAATGAGCAAGCATTAGATAATCATGACCAAAAATACCTTAATTACAATGTCTGTATTAGTTAATATGAACTGCTTGTAAAATAACAATGTGACGAAACATGACATTGTTTATTTTTGGTATGGGTGGGTTGACTTGCCTAAAAATTTCTTGTGAGTGTATTTTATGCTTAAAAAACTGGATAAAACTCCCTCAGATTTAACAGCCTGAATAAAGGGAAATCCACATTCATACAGAGCCTGTAGCCTTTAATAGGGATATATATCCACTTATTCTGCAGTTCCATTCTGAGACTGTGTACACAGGGGTATTTTTGGGTATTTTTAGTCATATAGCCTATATTCTGTCTTCTTGTGCACAATATAAAATAATAAACTAAAATAAATTTACTTGTCAGCTCTGTGTTACAATTAGCTCAAACCCTACAAACACGTGGATCCCATATTTGCTCTAGTCACAGGAAGCTGTGTCACTGCGGGACTGCAGAGTGCAGCCGGCACAGCAGAGGGCTCCAGGTGACTCATAAAGATGCACAGACATGAAGCGAGTGCTCACGTCTTCCCTTTGCTGCAGACCTACCTGGGGCAAGTGTACACTCATGCTGTAAAAACTCACCACTGGAGACATGACAGTAACGCTGGGACTCCTGCACACCCTTTTGGCATGCCTCATTAGCATTAGGATAATGCTCATGCACTATTCTGAACAAAAAAAAATGCGCAGCTGTCTTCAACACAGACTGCATTGTTAAACTGGAGGTGATGGAGATCGCATGACTGGATCCCATGACTTATCAAGAACGAGGAGACCTGGATTCAAGTGTTGACTCATTAAAACAGCACATTGTAGACTTGGTGACTTTCTATATCTCTTTGGGATTTGACCAGATGTGTCCAAAGTGGAATGCCATTACTCACCATCAAGTTCAGTACTTCTTATTTTTTTATTTCTTTTTTTTCCCCAGCATCATGTCTAGGGTCACTGAAAAGGGTTTATGATGTTAGTCTCGTGATTATTTAATAATATGACCCATTTTTGACATAAGGGGGCCTTTATGTTTTCTCCTCGGGCTGCTGGGTCGTATGATATAGCATCCCAGCCTCTGAAACACGAGATCTCAGTCTTCTGGTTTAAAGGGAGAAATTCCAGTCAAATATCATCTAGGTACTAATTGCATTAAACAGATATAATACTGTATGTGTCTGTGTGGCAAGTTCACTATGTTTTTAGTCTAATATGTAAACGCAATGCTTAACAAAATGTCAAGAAAGGATGAAGTCTTACTCCAAATTTCCTTATTAAACAGAAAAATAAAACTGTACACCTGCTTAGAAGTAAGATGCACTTTAATGCCTTATTAATTTATTGTAAAAACATCATTTAAAGTTGTCAGAACATTATGAACTCACCTAAACCACCTTGGTTACACGGTCTTAATCTACTGACCAGCAATCACTAACCCTGATTTTGTTAAAAGTAAACCATTAATTCACTGTGGTGGATATGGAAACATTTAGCAGTTTTTGAAAACACAGCAATTACTGATAACATATACTCTTGTTAATTTGTTTTTAATTTATTGTAATGCTATCATTAGGGCATTAAAATACCTTTTAAGCACCAGTTGAACTGTGTATGCATTTTTCTTACTTTAATTATTTGTGATACTTATCAGTTACTGTCACACCTGTGAGAAAAGCCTATATTGTAATTTTTCTTATTGCTCAGCCTTCCTCCGTGTGTGTGTGTGTGTGTGTGTGTGTGTGTGTGTGTGTTTGAGGAGGAGGCAGAAAAAGGATTGACCACTGGGTGGAGCCTCCATGTTAATGGCAGTGACAGTAAAACAGAGCGAGTAGAGAGAGAGTGAGGTAGTGAGTAAGGCAGTGAGTAAGGCTTCTTTTCCAAATGGACTGTGTCAGTGCGCTGGGAGCATGCTGGGAGCTGATCGCTGTCCTGTACAGTTGAGAAAACCCGGCAGTACCTCTCTCTCTCTCTCTCTGGCTGGAGGAGCTGGCTCCTTCTCTCTGCCACTTCATGCCATGTGGACGTCCGACTCGCCTGCGCTGAGCCACTGGAGCTGACAGGGAAACAGGGACTGCTGGGTCTGTTTTTATACTGAGCAGGAGCAATAAGGTGAAGTAGAGAAAGAAAAGGAGCCCTCTGGAAAGAAACATAAAGTGACACTTTTGGAGGATTTCTTGCACAGGTTAGCGCTTACATTTGCTTGTTTACATGTTAATTTGTTGAGACTATCTTATTTTTGTAGCTTGTCTTCTTTGGTACTTGCTGTCATGTAGGACTTTGGTCAGTTTTCATTGACTCTGTGTCCACCCACAGCCTCAAAGTATTGAATAGTAAATCAATAAAGTGATGCATAACACAAAAGCAGGGATGAGAATCATCCAAAGCTTTACATGTTTTGACTTTTTGCCTTGTGGAGTCTCTGTTAGCCTGTCCTGTTTTTCTCCAGCCTGGTTTGTTGTGTTGATGCTGGTTAATAGATCTTTCCTGAGTGACGTGAGATGACTGAGTTGTGGCACAGCAGGCCAGTGGCTGGGCAGTGTGCTGCTGTCAGTGAGGATGAGGTGTGTCTGTGTGGAGAGCGAGAGGCGGGTGGTGGTTTATTGATCAAATATCTAAAGAAATAAAAGTGCACCCAAAAGCAAGGGCTTTATGACCTCAGCTGGCGAGATTTCCCTTTATTATGCAATTCAGTGGCACAAAAGATAGTTTCAGCTACCTACGACCAACAAGTAAATGTCGAGCCTGGACACCTATGTAAAACCAAAGATGCTGAAGCTGTCCCATGCCTGGGCCTTGTTGAGGAATGTCCTGAGAGGCCCTCGCAGACACAAAGGAGGAGCTGTGATCGTCCCACCGCTCTTCCCACCATCTGTGTTCTCCTGCCATTCACTGTCCCACGCCTCCTCGGCCAAACACTGGGCTCCTTTGCCTGTTTCTTCTTCTCTTTCAGTCCGCCTTCACCTCCTCCTACCCCTGTGCCAGGTCAGGTTGGATGCTTTTTGGCTTTTTGATCCATAACTGGTGGTCCATTTGAGTCTGTTTTTGTGTTTGGCAGCTATGGATCTTGAGGTCAGAGTTGAACAAGTTCATTTGGGCACACTGGCATTCCTTCACAGCCTCTGCTCAGCTTTGTTACAAGCTGTCTGGACCAGAAGCCGAAGATGTGTGTTTGTGTGTATGTGCTTTCAAATATATATGAGGGGGAGTGCCCCTCGGGATTTACTGTAGTAATGAGATTCAGCCTCTGGTCGGAGATCACAGACGAGACGTTCAAGTCACGTTTCAAATCACCTTTTGTTGTTTCAGCTGCTAACAGCAGGAAAGATCAGAAAGCTTGGACCACTTTTAATAGACCTTTGTGTGTTTTTGCCCATCCCAGCTCACATAATCGATTGTTAATGTGTGCGTGTTTGGTGCTGAATGCATTAAAGCTCATCATGAAGTGGACTGTTTCTTGCTACAAATGGCACTCTTATTCATTTAGGCTAGGGGTTGATTGATTGATGCCTGCAGAGACCTTTGGGGATGAGTGTGCCTTTTAGCTAGAAAATAGGAAAGTATCCATGTGATTGGATGACAAAGCTGTACATCGGCAACAACAACCATAAGAAACAGGGTTGGGGGTGGGAGGGAGCTCTGGAGAAAATTGATAATCCTGGTTGCATCTTGGAGATAAGATTGGCTAGAAACAGAAAAACAAGGACGTACAGAGGAAAGATATGCTGACATGACATGATAAAGAAAGAAGAAGGGTAATCAGGCTAATGGAGAATATTGTAAGGACCACATTGGGGCTGTTTTACTGCAGTAAACAGATGCAGGACCTCATGCAATGAATGATTTCTGCCCACAGTGTCATTCATCTGCCTCGAGTAGACTGTCCACTTCATCAAAATGTAATCATGCACAGACACGTGGAAGAGAAATGAATTTGAATTACTTAACATATTTCCTAGGTCAGTAGATCATAGGCAGCATTGTGGTGTAAATATATTCATTGATGTCTCCATCTGCTGCTGAGAAGCAAAAAGAGCTGCATTTTAGTGTAAAGCCTTCAGTGTCTCACCTAAAACACATCAGTACATGCAGTAGGTTTTTTTTTTTAAAAAAAAGCTTTTCTACAGTAACCTGCCATTTTGTGTGGATGTGTTTTAAGTTCATTTAGATGTGTATCTTGTTACTCTGCTCAGTAGCTTTGTCACTAGGTGCAGCCTAGGTGAGGAGCTCATTTAGTTATTAAGTTTTTTTTGTTTTTTGTAGCAGTCGTGTGCTTAGAGGAGCTCCCTAAATTGGGTCACATCTGCAGGGAGGGGGACCGAGAGATCCTTCAAGCACTCAGAATTCTAATTTCCTTATTTTCCAATGAGAGTTCTTCAGCGATCTGGGTGGAAAAGAGACGTCTGCCTCCTCTGCCAGGATGGCAATCAGGATGTATATTAGTGGGCTCCGTCGCTGTGGGAGAAGGAGCTATAATTGGTATCTCCCTTGATGTCACCTCCCTGGCGCTCTCCGTTGACCCGCCCTCTCTAAAAACGGCTTCGCCCATCTAGGAACTCTTGAGCCGCTTTTAGAATCAAAAGATATGGACATACATAGTCAAAATATTGATATTAAATGCAATTTAAGGCTTTAATGAAACACAGTGCCCAGTAAAAATTGTTGGAGACACGGTAATTTAACAAGAAGTGTTTGTATGTAGTTGTTGACAGGTAAGAGAGACACACCAACTCAGTGGGCATAGTAACAGGGCACCATGATTATATTCAAAGGGGAAGTATTGGGTGCTTGAGCCATAAATTTAGGTTAAACAGCACTCAGTAGTAATGAGGGCCATGGCATGGCGGGACAAAGCTCAGATTATAGTGTCCCAGATTTGTTAAAGGGGCTCTTGTGTTTGTACCTTGATGTAAAGATATTGTCATTATTTTTCCAAACTGCTTTGCACCAGTTGGTCTTGACAAGTTATTCAATACAGGAAGGTTTTAACAAAAAAGGTTGTTTTGTGGTTACAAATGCAAATCATTTTTTATTCCTTCTTTTCTGAAGTATCATTGTCTTGCTACTGTATGTGTCCTGCCTTGCTTCCTGGTTAATAGTCACTAAAATTGAAACTGAATGGACACTTTTGCAGCGACGTCATGGATTTAGTCTGAATATCATGGTTTTGACAGTTTCAGTCAGATGATGTCAATGTTGATAGCTTAAACAAAAAGCAAGTGGCTGAGTGCTGACATGATACCAGGCACGGTAGGGGATGCGTTTTGTCGGTTACTGGCCTAAGGTGTTGGTGTTATGTGTGTGTGTATGTGTGTGTACGACTACACAGCTCAATTTGCATGTGATTTTCCTGAATCACCCGTTTTCCAAGCAGCGTGAGTCCCTAAAGGAGTGTAGGTGCAGGTGGCCCTGGTTGTGCTTTTAGCCGTGAAAAAGGCGCCAGAATACTGCAGTGGCCTCTGTTTGTGAGAAACTCCTTAAATCAGATATAGACAAAACAGGCAGGTAGTGCACTTTGTGAATATAGTCTTGCGTAAGCAAAAGATGGATAATAAGCTGTGAGTAAATCTGTCTTAAAATAATTATCTTTGACTTTCAGGTGGACTTGTTGCCTCCATCACTCCTCCTTGATCCCATTTGCCATGTCTGTCTTCTGTCTTTCTCATTTCCTGTCTGTTTCTGATGACAGCCTCTTTTCATCGGCCTTGCCAGTGCAGAGGTTTGCTGAATGACAGCCAAGCGCACCCAGACGTACAGAAAACAAGCAGCTCTCAGCATTTAACTTAAGTGGATGGGTTCCCCCACCGTCTTCTGCTGTGTTCTGGGAAAGGACACCCACTTGGTGCCAATCTCTTGCACATGTGTGGGTGGGGCTTTTCCCTTCAAAGTCGTGGTTTGATTATTTTGGGTGGAGTCAGGAAAACAGTGAGGCGTGCGCCCGATTGGCTTTTTGTGTAAGTCTGAGAGTGATGTCAGATTGGGGGTCGGGGTGGCTGTGCGGGTAGAAATCCTTCCCTTTAATTATAAGACAGAGTTCATCATCCATTTTATCTGCTCTTGGGCTAAAATTCTGATTTACTGCAAACTCCTTGTTTGTGCATGTGAACAGAGAGATTTCAATACTCAAATAATTAAGCTCCATTGCTCAGTTGCTTTCTCTCTCCTCCTCTGTAAAATTGCAGTCCTTTTCTGAAGCTCTTCTCCTGTCAGACCTTTACTTCATGATCCTCCTTGAAGCCAGGATGCCGTGGTCGTGTTGTGTTCGGTCTCGCTGTCCTGTTTTGTGTGGCTGGGCTTCAGCTCCCTCCAACAGTTGACAACTGATCCTCTCTGGTGAACTGCTGCTCTGGGTGTTCTCAACATGACATTAACTCATCCAGTCGATCAGGAGACAGGGTCATCAGATGCAGACTTGTAAACACTGTGTTTTGTATGTGTATTATGGCTGTTTGTGCACCTCTGTCTGCAGCTGGGTTTCCATCAGCCTGTTTTTATGCACATTTTTGATTTGCGCATAAAAACGCCTGAATGGAAACACAGAAAATTTGAGAAAATCCCAAATATCACAAACAAGTTTTTACGCTTGAGAGAGGTGGAAAAGTTGCCATATCGACAAAGGGTATATGCAAATAAGTGCAATGGATACAGATTTAGCGAAAAAAGAATGAGATTAAGAGGTCATGTGACGTAAACGTCACTCCAGCAACGGCAGTCCTCTGTACCGGAGAAGCAATGGCAGCAGTGTTGACAAAAACACATCAGTCTACACTGCATGTAGGAAAACTTCAACATTTCTTGACTGGGGTAGTTGCATTTTCCCTCGTCTTCTTCCCTGTCTGTTTGCGTTTGTTTATTTGCACCTTTTAATTACATCATCACGTTGCTCTGTCTTCTTATGCTGTGGTAAATGACACCTGACTGAAAACTGTTGTGCCACTGACTGCTTGTCTCAGTGAACTTACTCCTGATATCCGCATAACAGTAGTGGATGGAAACAGACATGAATGCGCATTTTCTTTTGCCAAATTTCAAAAAATTTGGTTAAAATTTGCGATATGGAAACCCAACTTGTATCCAAATGTTTGTATCTGTTTAAGGAACTGATCTTGGGGCAACTTTCTGACCAAAACAAACTATACTGTTATCAGCTTCACCTGTAAGTGAGAATGGTTGTGCAGATGGTTGCCGTGGATACATTGAACATTTGGGATGGATGTGGCTGGTTTGTCAAGGCATACTGCAGGCTGTGAGGTATGATGTGTCTCCCCAAGCTGTCTGGAAACAAGATGGAAGACAAGATGGCTTTGTTTTGGAGCTCCTGAACCGGCTCTTGTTTTGGACTTCCATTGTCCATTGTCCCTGTGTTAAATATTAGCAGACATTCCAGTGAATGTCACGGTTATTTATCTCTAGCTGTTTTGCTTAGCATGCCTTTTGTTATTAAAATAATTGCTGTCCGTTATGCAGCATATATTTTCTCTCCAAGACATCTGCTGGATGCCCATTTATTTAGGATTTTACATTTGGATTAATTTGTCTTTTGCAGAATATTTAAATGAGCTGATTTGTTATTTGTGACGCTTTGTGTTTTGTTGTGTGTCTCAAACCAAAATGAATCTCGTAATTTCTAGATGGCTGGTCTTGTCCTCACCTCATTGATTGCTGTGCCACATTTTGTTTCGCTTTTGTCACCATAATTCCACTGACCATTCACTGAAGAAACATTGCGTCAGCAGTTTAGCTACTTACATTTGCACAGGAATTTTACCTCTGTGGTATTTGAGGATTATGTGAGACCGATATTGAATTAATGTTTTCATTTATGAGAGTCAGAAAAGTTTGTTTAGGGAAAACTGACATTTTTTTCCAGGTCATTCGTGCTGTCAAATACTTTTTGAACATGTTATTAGAAACCTTGTGCTGAAGTTTCCTTTGTATTAGCTTCTGCAACTCTATTACCAGTACCTTGTTAATCGTTTCCCAGATATTCATGGTGTCTGCCTGAACTCTTTTAACCTTTAGACCTGCTGCTCTGGTAAGAAGGTAAGAGGTGGGTGGGGGTGCAGACTGTGCTTGCAGTTGTAGGCGACAAACTTTTGAAGAACCCGGTTGTCAGTGCGTCAAAGGTCAAGTCTTAATCACTGAATGTTCTCCATCATGTGGTCTTAAGGTCTGACAATGGGGGATGAATTCATGTTGCACGGCCCTGTAACTGTCAAATAAACCCACCGGCATCTCCTGGTTACACTCCTAGCCTGTTGGGCCTTCTTTATTCTTGGAAACTGTGAGCTTTTCCGCTCCAAAAACTGTTGTTTGGTTTCTAGGTTAGCCATACACACAAAGCTCACCGGTGATGATGTTAGACATGAAGTGTGGGTCACCCCGGGCCTGTTTGGGGAGATCCATGCTGACTCAGACACGGTGCGGCTTTTGCTTGTAGGGGCACACACGCAGACACACAAACACCATCAATCAGGACACATTGCCGTAAGTTCTGGGCACTGACTAATTATAACAGCCTATAGTCTGAGAGGCTGAAGCACTGGCAGAGCTTTGAGACCTGTCACGTTTGTGCTGCCCTGGCGCCGATGCTCGCGTGCTGCTCAGCTGACCTGAGCTGTTTCATTTTGTCGGACATATTACACAGGAAAGTTAGATCCTCTTCACCTGGATGCTGCAGACTTAGTTTACTGTTGGTGAGTGTTTGTTTGCTGTCTGATCCATCCTCTTTTCCTCTCCTCTCCTTTTATTTGCTCTTTGGGGCATACATTCACTCACCCTTTAATGTAAAAGAAAATATGGAGGGCAATGTTATTTTTGGACACAGACACTTGGGATAGATATGCACAGAAAAGGACAAAGGTGTGTTATATTTTGGGCAATTCTGTCCTAACTTTTCATTTTCTCTTCCATTTCTCCCCAGTGCCGGACGACCTCACCCCAGAGGAGCAGCAGGAGCTGGAGAATATCCGCCGGCGCAAGCAGGAACTGCTGGAAGACATTCAGGTAATACTGGACTAGGACCTTAAGCCGTTATGTTTTTGGTTGTCCATTTGTCTCATTCTCATGAACATTATATCTCAAGGACGCCTTGAAGACAGTTCTTTGAGTTAAAGACACTTGGAGTTAAGGATAACCTCATTAGATTTTGGTGGTCAAAGGTCAAGGTCACTTTGATTTTATATTTGTCCCATTTTTCCG
>JAQLOL010000009.1:10938661-10951106 GCA_029783665.1 Naso thynnoides | reverse complement strand
AAAAAAAAAAAAAAAAAAAAAAAAAAAAAAGCCAGGATTCAAATAAACTCGGCCAAATTTGCCTAAAGTGGTTTGTTTGAATCCTGTCCATAGACCATGTTAATTTTCTGGGTTGTTGCCGTAACCAGAGAGCGTAGCTGATTATCGAGGCTAGCTGCTCAGGCTGGTTCTGTCAGTCTGTAACGAGCTCTGTAAGCAAATGACACACGGGTGAGAGACTGTCATGTCCCGTCCGTTTGCCACCAGATGTCCCATTGGGCAACTTCCGCTGGCCCTGATCACAGACACTGGAGGCGTGATCTGTCACCCTCTCCTTCATGAGCCTGGGCCGCCATTGCTGCCCCTCCCCCTCTCTGGCCACCACACTGCCCCCATCTTCTCCTAACCTCCTCTGAGGTCTGCATGCTGACCCCTCTCCTTCTCGACTCCTACACCCTCCTCTGCTGGTCTGCATGTCAGAGCCCCCCACCACAACCACCCGCTTTCCTGTATGAGCACAGGCTTTGTTTTCAGAGGCAAGCATCTGAAGAATGTGTTGTGATTGCTCAGGCCTTTAAAACACAGATGTTCCCTGTATGGTTTGGCCTATAGTGAGTTGATATTACATTTAAGAAATTATACACTAACACACAGCAGCTGTGTCAGAGGCTTCACTGCCATCTTTCCAGGTAGTGTAATATGAATTTAAAGTGAATCAGTACATTGCATGTCGGACGTTTGCAGGCTTCGTCACGCATGGCTGCAACAAATAAAGTTGTACATGTGTAGTTTGGGAACTGTAAACAAAACCAGTTGCTGCCAACTGCCAATAAACCTTAAATATGAAAAAGAATTTTGGAGGAGAGGAAGAAGGAGAAGTTTTTCCTAATTTTGCCCCTTTCATCAGTCTTTTTTAAGCCTTCTTTTAAAATGCGTATGAAAACAATTTCATGGAATCAGTCCTGTCTGTATGTAAGACTTCTCTGTTGCTAGAGTCAGTTTTTCCACACTTTCATCACGCCGCTGTCACCCTCTCATCCTTTACTCTCTGCTCCGCCCTCACCGCGCCAGGCTGGCACCAGCGGGCCTGGCTCAATCGACTAAATCTGCGGCTAAGGCCATTAATCACTAAAACACCACAAAAATATAATCCACTTTTACGCTTTCTTACTCCATTTGTACTGAGGTTATCCACAAATGTTCTCTGCCTAATCACATTCGGGATGAGAGGATTGTTTAGGAGAACACACACACATACATAAAAAACACATTCGCTCATAGGAGATATAGAGTTACTACCAGTTTTTAGTCTAAGGAAGCTGAAGAACTTGATGTGCAGCTGCGTGTGAGGAAGTGACTGCTCTCTTTGCTGAGCTGATGTAAGTGTTTGCTGTATGTGATAAAAGGCCACCTGGTTTATAGGCAAACAAGTGATTCACACATGGCGGCCTCTCCCTCAACACTGTTTGAAAGAGGCGTCACGTGTTTTTAGACAAACACTTTGCATGTTGTTTGTGTTGGTCACACGCCTCCTGGTGTGAGGAAAACTAGTGGACAGATGATGAATTCATTGTCACGACATTTTCAGACTGACATTTCTGTGTTTTCTGCAGCGGCTGAAGGATGAGATAGCAGAAGTGACAAGTGAGATTGAGAACCTGGGTTCCACTGAGGAGCGGTAAGAAGAAGGCACCTGATCATTCTCACCTACACACACACACACACACACACACACACACACAAACACACATTTCCCGCTCTGTTTTGCCTAAATTGACTTGCTGTTTGCCTTCTATTAACTTAGCAAATGAAGCCATCAATTATTAATGTTATATGGCCAAGTCGGGCCATCCCACCATGCCGAACGCACTCCCTAAATTGGCTGTGCTTTTAAGGTAGTTTAAATGTTTCATCAGGCACACCCCCATGATGGGAGGCCTCATTGAATAATGCAGTGGGTGTACGGGCAGAAGCAGACAATGGATGGTCCCAGGGGAGGGAGTGCTTGGGTTTGGTCTACTCAAGAAGCCCATCAGCTACCAAATAGTACTAAAGCACTTTCTTCTGGATCTAAAACTCATTAAGGGTTACAGCACCTTCTTGTGATCAAAGTTTCCTGTGATCTGTTTATTAAAGAAAGTACACCATCAACTGTGTTTGAGTGTCAGACTCTGGCAGACAAAGCCAAAGGAATGCTGATGTGGCTGAATGAGTGGGAAGAAATGGTGACCTCTCACCAGCTGGGGATGGAGATGTAACCATGGTGATGGTGGAAGCTTGGAGCACCCTTTGACCCCCGAATAACTCAAGGCCTGAGAAATTAGACGTTCCCATATGCATGATGTTTAAACACTTTATCAGCACTTTGTCATCACGGTGGAGGGGGTGAAAAGGCCGGCCTCTGCCAAACAAATGGAAAATGTTAACGGGAAAGATACTTTCAGGAAATGAAGTGAATACATTCATTGTAACGGTCCAAGTCTTGACTAATAATTGGAGCGATGCATCATCATTTAGTTGGATTTGTGTGCAGTTTGATTCATGAGTCGTGCCACAAAGGCAAAAAATATCAATGAAATGAAAAAACCTGTTTTATTTTCTAAAATGTAAATTTATTCTGCTTTACTGAGTCTTCTACAATATTAAATATAATATTTTTGGGCTTTTGACTGCTGGTTGACAAACAATTTGAAGACGTTACCTTGGGTTTGGTAAATTTTGATTGGATTTAAAAAAAAAAAAAACTAAAAAAAAAAACCAAACAAACAAAAAAAAACCCATCCCTTTTTTTGTATTTTATAGACCATGTACTTTTTATTTACCACATTGTGTTCAACAACATATCAGCAACTAACAACAACCTACAATCTGATGTTCCAGGAAAAATATGCAGAGGAATAAACAAGTGGCCATGGGCCGAAAGAAGTTCAATATGGATCCCAAAAAGGTAGGTGAAAGTTGCTGTCTTGGTTTTTTAGCAGTTATTTGTCCCACATGTTTTGATAAGTAGAATGTAACCTGGGGCCCGTTCTTTGTTTTCAGGGAATCCAGTTTCTTATTGAGAATGACTTGCTGAAGAATACCAGCGATGACATTGCTCAATTCCTCTACAAGGGCGAGGGCCTCAACAAGACTGCCATCGGAGATTATCTTGGAGAGAGGTCAGGATGAAGATCGACCTGTTTTTCTTTTTTTTCCTCTATCTAACCATCTCTCACGCTCCCTACCTTCAGTCACTAGCACCCATCCATGTGGTTGATAAAAGCACTGAATAGCGGGTGCATATTTTCCGTATTGCTGTGTTTCCTCTTGGTGAGGCCCACACCCTTCCTTTCCCAAACACAGCTTATTGCTCCCACATTTAGATCATCATCTTAAGATGAAGTCCATTACTCAACAGCCTCCATCTGTCTTTGGTTATCTTTCTTATTCATAAGTAACGTGATCAAGAGACTCACAACTCGTGAATGCACATATTTGAACTATCCTTCAGACAGGCCTCAGTCAGGCCTTGTTAGAGTGAGCACATAATACAGGAAATAGTAATGCGCCTGATGTATGCTATGCACTGCTCAGGGACTATTGAGGCAGGCAGTGTTACAGTCAGGGTGTGGTCTCGAGGTCAAACCAGGAAATGGAGCTCACGCAGTGATGAATGTTCTCCATTTGAGTGTTATCAATCTCTCCAAGTATGTTAGATTCTGCAAGGAGGGACCAGACCATCGTGAAGGCCTTGATATACAACTGGTCACTTGTCCACTGGGATGAGTCATGAGTGGATATGACTCAGTCTACAACAGTTCCTTAGAGCCATCCCATGATCCCACAGGGCAGATCATTTACTCTGAAAGGCCTGAAGGTCGGCAATGATGTCATGATAAAGACTAGATGATAAATGAAAGGGAAGTGGAGGATGTTTTTCCTCTTCTTTTTGGTTTTGTAGTTCCAGAAGGAGCTGTGAGAAAATGCTGAAAAATTGCCTCGTGTTTTCACATGAGCATCTGTTGAGGCCGAAGACTAGAAGTGTGAAAATGGAGGGGGGATCTACGAGTGTGAATTTAGAAATAAGTGAGCTTACCTCAACTTCTTCAGCCTGTCCTCATCTCACTTAAAGGTGACACCTTGAGGTTTAGGTGTTATGCTGTTAATTTAACACCCCAAAATCCCAGAACAGACTTTGGTTGTGTGCATTGTGGGTAATTATTAGGTATTAGGTTTTGACAAGAGGGAAGAATGCACATGACAAAGGGAATAATAAGTTTAGTTCTGCTGCATCAATTAAAATATGTCTTTACATAAACATTGTGAGTCCAACACTGTTATTGGATGAAATGTAGGCGAACTACTCTTGTGATGCTTCTTGTCAATTTTGAAGAATAATTCCAAACATTGACAGGTTTCATCTTTTTATTGTAGAGATGTGCTGCTTTTCTTAAAATTTATGTCACAGGAAATTGAATGTTTCTGTTTTTTGGAGTGAGGTCAGGTAAAACTAGACATTTATTTTGGTTATTTTGTGCTTTAGGAAAGTGTAATGGGCATTATTCATTATAATATGGAATTGATAGCCAAAATAATGACTTCAATATTTGAAATTATGATAATAATAATGAAAATATTTAGAACTTGCTAATCTTTTGCATGTATATGTTGTCTTGGTTATGCAGAATAGAGCTTTCGAAATGTTCACCAGTAAGATTTGTGTCTCCTGCAGAGATGAGTTCAATATCCAAGTCCTTCATGCTTTTGTGGAGCTTCATGAGTTCACAGACCTCAACCTTGTTCAGGCCCTAAGGTAAGACAGCTCTCCAGGAATTTGCATCCTGAGGTCTGTCGCATGCTTTTTAAGCCCTCGACTAGATCTCTACAGCTTTGCGTCATACTTTCTATTTTTTCAGTCTTGTTATGTGTAAATTGTAAGGATGCAGGTGTTGGTTGCATTCTTGTGCCTGAAGAAACTCATTTGGCTTAGTGAGAGTGGAAGTGAGTCTGTTGCTGGTTACTGAGCCGTGTCCCCCTGACAGACAGTTCCTGTGGAGTTTTCGGCTGCCAGGAGAAGCACAGAAGATCGACCGCATGATGGAGGCCTTCGCTCAGCGCTACTGTCAATGCAACCCGGGCGTTTTCCAGTCCACAGGTAGTGCGCTCATGCCATACAGTAATGTTGTCATACAAAAATCAGAACCTATAATATGTGAGCAATGAAAACAAAACTACTTCAGTTTATCTTAAGTCTTGAGTCTTCAGAAACATTCACTGTGTAAGTCTTGTTTTCGGTTTAAATTCTAGCAATATTAATGACAGTTACTTAAATCAGATTTCTCATCAGAATGAGAATAATAGTAGCTAATGCTAACATGAAATTTCTAAATTTTAATACGTGACTATAGGATAAACTGTTGTCTCCAAAGCATCTACTTTTCCAGATTACACTGAGATCTAATAGCATGTCAGGGGAACTCATATTTAAGCTGCTTTATTCGCAGACACAAAGTCTGCTGAGGTGAACGGTGTTATGGAAGACTGTCTGGCTTTTGGGAAATAATGGCCACAGCAGACAGCCGACTGCCTCTATCTAACATAGATGCAGATGGATGTGAATAATGCATGGAACTTTTCAACAGCCTAACGGGCCAGATAAAGTGCTGCTGGCTGCGCTGTCTTTTAGCAAACACGCACACACATTAGAGGGCACGTCCAGCAACACACATGCAGTCTTAGCAGCCCACGCGCAGCCTTTCATTCCCGCCCACTCTCCTCGCTAACGAAGCTTCGCCTATCTGTTCCTCTCTGTTTGACTGTGGTCCCCTAAGTGCAGCCCTTTCAGCTCAGCTAATTTACATTCATTTTTAAATACCACACTAAACACTGGCGGCAGTTTTATGCTAAACAGCAAGGCAGCCTTTGCTATGTGATGAAGCTCATCCCTCTCGTGTTTGTGTGTGTGTGTGTGTGTGTGTGTGTGTGTGTGTGTGTGTGTGTTCCAGACACCTGTTACATCCTGTCCTTTGCCATCATCATGCTAAACACCAGTCTCCACAACCCAAATGTGAAGGACAAGCCAACTGTGGAGCGATTTATCTCCATGAACAGAGGAATCAACGATGGAGGAGACTTACCTGAAGACTTGCTCAGGGTCAGTACAGCTTTAAAACTCACCATGCTTCTGTGATTTGTGTGTCAGACCTTCTCCATACTCACGCTTTACTTCATCGATCGCAGAATCTGTACGAGAGCATCAAGAACGAGCCCTTCAAAATCCCAGAGGATGACGGCAACGACCTCACGCACACATTCTTCAACCCAGACAGAGAGGGCTGGCTGCTAAAACTGGGTGAGTGACACTGAAAGTGCACACACACAGTTATGTGGACACATAATAAATTATCAAATTAACGGGGCTCTTATGTGGTGTTTCATAGCAGCACATGGCTCAAAATCTGCCTCCATAAAGTGATAACCAATGTTTCCCTTGAGGTCAATAACCTCTGTGTGAGAGTGTGTGGAAAGGTGTGTATGCACTCGACCCGAGACATCTGAAGACATCTCTTCCTGCTTTAATGTATTATGAATGTGGCCTTGAGATCAGACCAGCACATTTGGAGGCCTTTGAATTATTGATGCCAGGGCATATTCATACACGGACACATTCTGATACGTACTTTTAAAGCTTGTAAAGCAAGAGTATATCCGTACGCAAACACATACATACACTCGATTTTAGAGGGCATTTTTTCAGATTTTCTGACTTTTTTGTATGTTGCGTTTTTTCCTTGGACATTTTTGCCAACCAGAGAATTTTTTTTGTTGTGTTTTGGAGTCATGAAGTTCATACTTTGTCCTGTCTTCAAAACTCCCAGCAGCCTTAAAATTTTTATGAAAGCAGAAGTGACTCGGTCTTTCATATTATTTTGTTTGCCCTTATTAAATGTTACCGAGCTTTTATGACATTTAAACGTCATTTTTGTTCAGAATTTTGGTAAACTTGTGACTTAAACTTGTTCGGAAACACACGTTGACACACATATACTTTTATTATTACAAATTTTTCACAGGATGTCAGCTGGTACTTTTACCTGTACTTTTTGCTCTACAAGCAGAAAAGCACAACCCTGGACCCCTGAGCTCTTCATCCTCTGTTTCCTCTGAGATCTCTCTTTGTTGTGCAGATTCACAAATGAATTTAATAAAAAAAAAAAAGCATGAATGTGCAAAAAACAATTTTAAATCTTTCAATTGCTGTGAATCCTTACAACAGACTCCATCAATTGAATGAGGAGTAACTCTTTCTGCAATTACTTAAAATTGGCAGATTTAAGTTTAAAAAATCCGGGTGGAAGGTAAATTACTGGTTGTAACAGAAATGGACCCAAGTGGAGGTTATTTTAATGCAGTGCTTTGCAGTAGAGCTCCCCCATGTGGGCATATTTAATAACAGCAGATATGTCATATCTGCTGAACCTCATTACAGAAATACAGTCATCTAAGTTTAAGAATCTAAGCTGTAAAGCAGTGCATCAAAGCCTCCCTGGAAGCAAATTAACAGGACTGTGGTGCAATAATTCCTTATCATTTAATTTGATTTATTTTGTTTTCTTTTCCTCTTCGTTTGTTTGTTTGTTCCCATGATTTTGGCTGTTGTCTTTCCTCAGGAGGTATGTACACCTGCTCTTCCCAAACGCTAGTCCATCTCTCAGCTCTCAGGTGCTTTTGGTGGTCCGCCATGCTTTTGTTCTCTTCCTCATTTTTTATACGTTCTCACAGGGGGTTTGTTTTGTTTTTTCTTTGTCTGTAGATTTTTTAAAAAAATTTTGATTTCATGTCTCTCCATTGACTCATTTGAACTTCAGATGTTTGTCTGTTCAGTCTTTCATTGAGCTGGTGGTTTGTCCACACTCTTTTGTCTCTGTGGGTGGTTGCCAGGCGGTTGCCGGGTTCATTTGCCACCCTGTGGGTTCGGCTCGGGGAGCTGATGCTTTGTGTCCACTCTACTGAGCAGTCTGACCCTCTTTTCTCTGTATGCTGTGGTGGTCATTCTCTTTTATCTCTGTTTTTGAAAGCTGCAGTATTCCTTTTTTTCCATACAGCGAGCACAACAAAGAACTTTTGCTTGACTCTCTAAATTGATCACAAATCCACTTACTCAATTGGCTCGTTGTTTTTTTGCTCTTTGGTTGCATGGAAAAAGGGATAGGGCACCTTTTCAACAGTGTGGCTCTGCTCTCCTTATGCTGTAAATGGATCTGAAGGGTAACAGCGTGGCGGCTGGTGTAGTGCTGGACTGGACTGGACCAAACTGTGGGGGAGAAGCACGGACAGAGGAGTGTGCCAAAAGGGTCTCAGGCCTGCTTCAAAAGATTCATGCAGGCTCGCTGTTAAGGATGTGTGTGTTAAAGTACGATTTGGTTATTGAAAAAACGGATTAAGGGTTTAGAATAATTTCTACAGTAGGTTTTTGGGCAATATTTAACCTTGCAGATTAAAATGTGCTCAATTTTGACAGTTTCCTGACTTTATTCTTATTTTTAGACAAGTCAACTAGTCTAAGTTTAAAGGTCATGGAAGTCATTTTTTAAGAACTCCCTATTTAATATGAACTTCTAGAGCACATAGTTAATAGTTGGATTGTGCATTGTTATTGTTTATCCATCTTTTCTAATAATTTCAAAATAAGAGCACTGTTATTAGTGCAAAAAGATGCAAATTTAATGTAAATAGAATATTTTTTTGCTCATAAAAAGCCAGTTATCATTCATCCGAACTAAATCATTTTCGATGATACATGAAGCCGATTCAACAGCTGGTTATGATTTACAAGAAAAACCTGGTCCCTCTTCACCTCTTCTCGCCTGGCCTCCCACAGTCCCGTCTTGCATGGGTGCCTCCCTCCACTCAGCTCCACTCCAGCCCAGCACCGTCCACACACCTCTGCAACAATCTGCTGGGATGTCCCGCCTCGTCCCAGACATTCTTGCACGAGGAGGAGGTCATCTCGCTTTCTCGGCCTGGCAGCGACTGACACGAAAACCATGAAACCAATCACAACCTCCAGCCCAACCCAATCAAATTCGCAGGCCGTCAGCTGTGTGATTCTGCCATCGCGTCTGTGTCTTCTGTTTGTCTGCATTTTTTTTGTCGCAACACGCTGAAGGGTCGAGATGTGGCGAGGGACTCTCCATCTCTGCCTGCCTGTCAAATGAAGCGTGTTGATGGCGTCTGTAGACAATAACAAGCATAGACTGAAGTGTTCGACCTATCATGATGTCTGTGATATGATGGGAGATCATATAAAGCGTTAATGCTGTTATATGATAATACAAGTGTGTTCTACATGTCTGTATTTAAACATCTTCAAAGCCTCCTAAATCCTGGTAGATAGGTTTCACGTTGCAGCTTTTTACTAACACTGGTGGTGGGATAGCCAAGTCTAGACAAGGCTTAGGTCTTTTCTCGTGACTAGAGTCAAAGCTCATCCCCTCGATCTCACTGGACACTGCCTCTGTATGACTGAGAAGTCCCTTAACAAAGCCGAAACAGGAAATTCAAGTCTGAGATGCCTGTAGAGAAGCTGCACATAGCTTCAGGCGTTGAGCCCCCTGCCCTCCTCAGTCTATTGGCATCCCATCCTCCCAGAGTGAGTCTACCATCTGCCACTGTGATCAGGTTTCCACTCAAGGGGAAGTGCGGGTGGTAAAAGGGGGTCAGAGATCAGCTACGGATCAGGGAGCGCAGAATTAGCCCCCACTGAGCATAAAGAGAGCTTAATCCTCAGTCTCTACGTACTTACCACATTCAGTCTTCATGAAGTCATTGCAGCGTTTTCCACATTTTTAACTGTCTTGTAGTAACTTCGTTTGCTTGGCAGTTCATTAGGTTCAGCCAGTGCCGTGCAGAGCACATAGATCTGTATCCTGTCTATTGATCCTAGCTTTCCAAACTTCATCGATCCTCACTTTCCCAGACTTTTCCATCTTAGTCAGCAAGTGAGGAGAGTTACCAGACACACCAAGACATTTATGAAGGACGTGTAGCTTTATCAAACAGTATTTTCACATTGACTCCAATTAGTGTTGATATAGAACTTAATAATTATTTTGCTGTTATTAGAATTTGGGTGTGAAAAAGCCAAAAGTCAGTCAAATAGAGATTAAAAAAAGAAAGGGAAGAGGTGTTCAGGAAATCAGGAAAATCTCACGATGAGCTCAAGGCTATGTACTAGAGGTGATGGTGAGCGCATGATGCGTTGGTAAATTCTGGGTAAAAGGAGCCTTCATCTGTCTGTCTGCCCATACATCTGTCTGCCTGTCTGCTGCTCGACCCGGCGCTTCCTTTCTCTCTTTCTCCTTGCTGAGCCTCTCTGACGCCGGCTATTTGCTCCACAGGAGGACGAGTCAAAACCTGGAAGAGGAGGTGGTTCATCCTCACAGATAACTGTCTGTACTACTTTGAGTACACCACAGTGAGTACATGTTTATCACAGTGAAGAAGCTGCTGGCTCTGTCTGTTGCTCCCTTTGTGCAGCATCCCATCATTTACATGTTTGTATATTTGTGCAGGACAAAGAACCAAGAGGAATCATTCCACTGGAGAACCTGAGCATCAAGGAAGTGGAGGATAAGAAGCCTGTAAGTGCAGCTCCCTCTACTGGTTCATTCCGTGATTACACTCAGCCAATTGCATTTTATGATCTTTCCACAACTCTGACATTTTGGAAATGCTATTTTTTAAATTTGTCGTTTGTCTTTTATACTTTCTCTTATGTCTAAATTACATCCACTTCACTTCTGCAGAACTGCTTTGAACTCTTCATTCCTGACAACAAGGACCAGGTCATAAAAGCGTGCAAGACAGAGGCTGACGGAAGAGTTGTGGAGGGCAACCACACCTTCTACCGTATCTCCGCCCCCACTGCTGAGGAAAAGGATGAATGGATGAACAGCATCAAGTAAATGTTTACTCCCTCATTATTTCATATTATGATACAGTGTGTTTTAATTTGCATGGAAGGCTCGTTGCTGTAGGTCAGGCGCTTTCAGTCTCTTCTTTTTATTATTTTTTGACTTTGACTTTTTTGACTATCAGAGATTAAACATACTCAAGTTTCTGAACTAAATCTCCCATAATTTAGGGGGTTTTAAGAATGTAAACAGGAAGTGTTGTCTTGCCATGTTCCTGCCAAGTCAGTTTCTTAGCTGTTCCTGCCACTTGAGTTCCCTTTTTTTAGCCTGTGTTTGTTTGCATTTCTGCAAAATTGGCATCACTGCACGAATTTCCCAGCATACCCATGGATGTGTGATCACAGGATTACTGGATTACTAAAAATGTGCTGTTTCTCAGACAAGTTCTGAAGGCACATCTGTTTCTATGATTATAAGCAGATTAATGAATGTTAATTTGCATTGGACATGAGAGAACTGGTGTAATTAGACAACGTGAGTCACAATTAATCTAAAACATATAAACTGAATAGATTTAGCTGAGTTATGACTTGAAGATGGAGTGTGATTTGACTCAGATTGCAGCAACTCACTGCATACAGTATCTTCCTCACACCTTTCTCCACACCTCCTCTTTATCTCTTGAGGTGTTAAAGAGGAGGCGTGGAGGAGTTTTCTCTATTTAGCCTAAGATATCTGAATGTTTTCATTTTACGTAGATCGTTTATAAATTTTGATGTCTGCACACCACAATGTGTTTACTGCTGCAGATGCCGATGGCTGTAGTATATGATCAGCGTAGAAGAGAAAAGCAGAGAAATGCTCTGATTATGCCAAGAAAAAAAAGAAATATTTGAACAGGAGCAACATGATTTTAAGAATCTCATTTGACTTTTATTACACACATAAACTCTGAGAACATTAAAGATTTAAAATTGGAAAAATGAGCCATACTTCAATGCAAATGGACCAAGCCTATCGTTACATGAGCAGCAATTTGCACCTCTGTGCCATTATTCTTTTTTTTCACTGACATTTTCCCCTGCATGCATTCCCACAGAGCTGCCATCAGCAGGGACCCTTTTTATGAGATGCTGGCAGCCAGGAAGAAGAAGGTGTCATCCATGAAGAGGCACTAGAGCCGCACAGCGCTCCCAATGTTGCACTTGACAGAGCAGGAGTGTCCGGGGTATCTGCTCACCTCATCTGGGCCGAGGCCACGGTCGAGGTCTGCCTCAGACCTCTCCAGGGGATTTCTCTAGGATGCTTACGTACTAGCTCTGGCTTTGGGACTCTACAGGCCAGAAAAAACAGGAAGCATGCTGGGGTTTCTAGATAAGCGTCAGGGCCAAAGCCTGCTCTAACCTCCCGTCTGAATGTCTCTCTTTTCTCTCAGCTTTGTATGTGCTCTCTGTCTTCGAGGCCGAACGGGAATCTTGCTGTGTAACTCAGCAAAATGCCCTTTGAAGTTGCTTTAAATTAACATAATGCCCATGTACATTGCACACAGACACAACATGCATCCACTC
>JAQLOL010000009.1:10883916-10897102 GCA_029783665.1 Naso thynnoides | reverse complement strand
TGTTTGGGATAAATTTTGTTGAAATGTAAAACATTTTCTGTCTCCTTTGTATATCTTTGTCACAATCGTTTGATAACCACATTTAGTCAATATTATATGTGTAATATCTGCTGATATGTCCAATATCAGAACTTTTAATTATCTAATATTGGTATCTACATCAGACCCCATAAGCCCATATCTAATTACATTGCAGCTATGCAGCTGTGCCTTGTATTACTGACAGTCAGAAAGTCGGATAAAATGACTTTGTTAAGATACAGCAAATATTCTCTGAATTTTTATTCTTAGTTGCTGTTGATAGTGGATAAAGAGTTGAAAGTGGGCCATACTCCTGTTGTCCTGTGTCTGCTGTGAGAAACTCAAGCCCTTTCGGTCTGAGGTAATGCCATCATTTGTGCAGACGGCTGCAGGAGTGGATCAGGTGACAGCTTCCATTTTTAATCATCCCACTGACATAAACACACATCCTCACTCTCTCTTTCATGTTGACACACAGATTGATTCCCTCTCCTCAAACTGAAAATAGTTCTCATCAAAAGATGCCCCGAGTCTGTAGATCAAACTACTTTATTTTGACGGGATGGCAGCTCAGTCCTGCAGAGGGATTGTGTTCAAAAATGTCACTCGCTTTGGTCAGTCATCAGAGGTTTTGAAGAGTTTTGTGTTTCAGTACAGAGGGGTTCGAAGAAAGCTCATCAGTAACACAATAAAGAACTGCCTAGTGCACAAAATAAACACATAAATAGAAAGACTGTAAGTTTGTAACAGGTTTAAACTACAGCACAGTGTAGTTTTGTACAGGTTCCTCTGGATATTAGACCACTTGATACAAAACCACCCCTCCCCTCAAGACCTAGACAGACTAGATGGTCAGCATTTCAGAAAGAATGGATCGTGGAGTTCTTTGAACACACACTTGTCTCAGTACTTGACATTAGCCTATAAAGACAAACCCCTTTCAGGCACGTTGATGAAATATTGCTGTATAAGAGTACAGTGATTCAAATCTGACTGGTGCATCACATGAAATGTTGATCAAAGGGCAGACATTTTCCACATTATGTGGGAGAGTAAAACGGAAATTGTGTGTGTGTGTGTGTGTGGTTATATATCTGTAATTAAGAGATATAACATTTTACAGTCCATGACGTGGCTGCAGTTTTAAGGTTAGGAGGTTTATAGGTAGGATTGGTCTTTTTTGCCCTATTTGCCTCAGTTTACAGTTTACAGTTTAAAGCGATCTGTTTTCACACATATGAAGGTTTCAAATGTATCACATAGAAATCGTGTACTTTAGCAGCGGGAGAAAGGATAGAAGAAGTAAACTGTTTAGCAACAGAAAGTAACAATATTCAAAAAAAATACAATTACAAGAAAAAGTCTGGTAGTTTAAAATTTATTTCGGGGCATATTGTCTTATTGTCCATCACTGTTTGAAAACGCAACATTCAAACTTGGATCCTCTTGCTCTGCTCAAATGAACACAGAGAGCAGCAGTGGTCAAGCAAGACAGAGGGTGAATGAAGAGAGAGAGCGGCATAACCAAGAATAAATACTTGAAATCTGGAAATAAAATGTTATGCTGTGAAACACATAGGTTTCACTCTGTTCAAACCTGTGAGAAGGTGACATACCAGTAATGCCGGATTTTGTGTGAATTCAGTCGATGCTGTTTGTCTCTCTGCTGTGTATATGTGTGAATGCATCTTGCAACAGACCCTTACAAGCCTTTTTCACTAACATGAAACATGGCTTTGCTCTGGTTTGCTCACCTGAATTGGGACCATTTGAAGCTTTTCAACCACAAAAAAAAAACAAATAGCTTTGAAAGCCAAAAAACTGTTCCTATTTGAAAACCAAATAATGGCAGGTTTTCTTTGGGAACCGAAGACATGTCAAATTCATTATGCACTGTGCAAAGACCTCTTTTGATGACTCGTCCTTTATCACAATGGTTTGGCTTGTGACTGGTGGAAACACAGACTGGTTTGCCAGAATTTGCCAGTATTAAGGTTCCCAAATCCTGAGTGGAACCAGTTGAAGCACTAAAGCTAATTTGTTTGACAAGCACCCACAAACCTGCAGCTAATGACACAGACAAGACATGTGACCTAATCGCTATGTTTTTTTTTACAGAGTCTGGCTCTCGCACTGTCACTGGCTTGGGGCTATGAACATGTTCTCATCTCTGGTAGTCAATTATCAACACTTTGATCATACCCCCTCTGTGTCTGATACAGACACACAAGTTACCCTTTAGCGTCTGTGTGCAATCGACAAAGCCTTCCTGCCAGTAAGTGTTTTTAAATACATGATTAATTACGATTTAAACTGTTAATTGTTTGTTTTTGTGCAACAGTCACATTTTGCCAACAGTAGATTTAAGGAAAGATTATTGATTTTACTCTTTCAGTTCTGCATGGATATCAGATCATCTGGATTAAGGTCTTTTTTTTTTGTTCTTGTCCTTTCAGCTCTGTCTAGTGTGGCAAGTACGAAGAGCGTCTGATAATGCCATGGTTTACACGGGAGTTTGCTGAAAGCCCTGAGGCCCTGGGGTACCTCATTGATTATGACACATGGGCAGTGACAAAGCATCTCTATTTTACAAACTGAGACGGGGCCGGGGCTAAACAGCACTACCCAAAGGTTCACGCCCAGGAACGCTGTGAACACAGGAAAATCAGATAAAAACAAGAAAATACAGGCAGAGGGCAGGGTCCATCACCCACTTCTAATGAGTTATAAGTGACAAATAATGTGGATTACAATGTAAATCAATACATTGTTCAGGTAAATCCTATAGTATCCTTTAGGTAAAAGTACAGTAATTTTTCCAGCAGAATGTACCTTAAGTATCAAAAGTAAAAGTACTAAGACGATGTCCCCTGTCTTTACAGGAATACATTATATTACATATACATACATACATTATATAATCATTATTACTGATGCATTTACATGCAACTATTCAACTATTTCAAATTTCTAACTAATCAAGATGGGGTTTTTTTTTGTTTGTTTGTTGTTGTTTTTTTGAGGGAGTAAAAAGTAGTAAAGTAGAAGAACAAAGTCCAGGCCCAAAATGGACACGTTCAGGTAAAGTACAAGCAAAATTATTACCACTAAAATAAACAATCATGTGGTTAAACTGAGCACATACTGTAAAATAAACAAGTGTGAAGCACTTCTTCAGAAGAAAGTCCTTCATAGAGGAACTGCCCTTACAGGGAAATTTTATGAACCACACTTCTGTTTAAATTGAGATCAGATAACCTGTACAGTTGTGGCTGCAGTTTACACAACACATTTTACAATTTCATATGAATCATGGTCACCATCTTTTTAAGAATCTCATTGCAGTGTGGAATTTTGGTTGTGACACAATATAAATGATTGGTTCAACATGTTTCCTCTTTCCTAGTAACCCAAAGAGAAGGGTAGATCTGGTATCGGACCTGGAGGATTAACAGATAAGTTGACAAGTTCCCACACCATCAGGGAGAGTTTTATAGAAATTCAGTGGTTTTTCATTAGCTTTTAACTTAAAGGGATAGTTCACCCAAAAATGAAAATTCAGTCATTATCTCCTCACACTCATATGGATGGAAGGGTGGGTGAAGTTTTTTAGTTCACAAAACACTGTTGTTGTTTCAGAGGAAAAAGGTTTGCAGTTATCTCCCAATAAATTGAAGCAAATGATGACTAGGATTTAAATAACAATGGCATAACAAAAGCATGAAATACCTCCATACGGCTCATGCAAACTAATACAAGTGTCCTGAATCCCTGACTTGCAATGTTTTTAAGTTTTTAGCCTTACATGTATGCCATGTTTTTGCACATGTGAACAAGGCTCCCATATCAAAATCTACAGGCTACAGTAAACAATAAGGCAAAAAACATGGAGTCTGTGGCGTTCTTTAAAACAACATGGCATGTTGGGGTTTTGGGACACTTGAATTACTTTGCATGAGCAGTACGGAGGCATTTTACAGTCTTATCATGCATTTTATTTATGTTTGAATCCTGGTCACCATTTGTTTTAATTATTTGGGAAATAACCTCAGACTTTTTTCCTCTGAAACAACAACAGTGTTTTGTAAACTAAAAAAACTTCACCCACCCTTCCATCTGTATGAGTTTGAGTACATAATGGCTGAATTTTCATTTTTGGGTGAACTATCCCTTCAATATGGGATCTGTAGGAGCATGCATTTAATTCTGGACTCATTGGCTGGATTAGATGTGTGAGTCAGTGAGGGATTGGTCGTTATGTGTGCATAGCCTGAGGTGCCCTTTACCCAATAAACTTTACTCTCTGAGCTTTGGAGCAGGTTTTGCCACACTTAGAAAGAAAATAAAAAGAAAATATGTATTCTTCTGTCTTTGCTGAAACCTCCATCTGGTTGTTGTGATATTTCAGTGCCAAGAAATATTACTCTACAGACAAAGAGGTCATAAGAACGAAGTCAGGTTTACTCTAGTTCAGAGGAAGAAGGAATGAGAGAGTGGGGAGAGAAACAATAAACAGATGTGTGGAAAAAACGCTGGCTTTCTAAGTTCTTTACTGTAACACCTGGCTGCATCATGGAGTGTATTTGAAAAAAACCTTTGACCACCTAATCTAACTCTCTCGTCTGTTTTCATTGCATGACTGTGGAGGTCAGATGTGTGTGGAGGGCAGTAGTTGGCAGGAACTGCAACTATAAGCTCATGCAGGCCCATCCCATCTTGGCTGGACTTTTGCTTCATCCTCCAGTGGCTAACAGGATGGTGTAAGCTTTCCCGTGAGGTGTTCAGGGCCTCTTTGTCGAATTGCACTGGGAGGGGAGCTCAAATTGCTAGATGAGGGCACAGGCACAGAGGATTAAAATGGCAAAGGGCACACAGTGACCAGTCCCAAAGCACTGTTTGTTTTGGCAGCGGATGCATGTCCACAGGGGTGAACACACTCATCTCAGCTGAGCCAAGCCAATGGCGCTGGTTCAAGAATTGGGACTTTGCAGATGTTAGCCGTATAGATGGAATCAAGTTCTACTCTTGGAAACACTGCATGATTGTTTGTTTGTTTACTGTAGAATTCATGACTCAGAGCAGCACTCAGAGGGAGATTTTGTTCACCCCCCCGCACACACACGCACACGGAGCAAAGAGACCATAATGCTGGCCTTTGTTCTGCATCCACATGAAGGGATCAAAAATGGGTCAAAAAGACATTTCAAACCCTAAACAAAGGAATTTTTCTCCTACAATTCACGGGCGTTGACAACGTTCACATGAAAGCATGAAAGCCCCTGGTCAACTTTCTTTTTTTTCTTTTTTCTTTTTTTTCCAGAAAACCTCTGCAAAAAGTAGGCCTAATCAGGACAAACTTGAATCCTTTAAGACAATAGATCCCTGTTCAACACTGACAGAATTCTTGATAAAAACAGCAGGAAGCCAAAATAATTGCAGAGTTAATTGAATGCAAGTCAATAAACACTTAGAAGACAAAAAAAAATGAGGACATTTGCAAGTGTTCAGAGGAAGCTAGGATCAGATGGCAAAAAACTCAAAAGTCTCTGCTTCCGTTGGCCTGTTGGCTGCAATGACAGTTTTCCTAAATGTGAATGCAAAGTTAAAGGAAGTTGTCTTTATTTACACAAAGAAATGTTACTCAAAGATAAGAAGTGTTTGCATAGATTTTACAGGATAAAACTGTCACTAAATTACAGTCACCCCAGGACAGGTCACAGGACCTTACTGTAATATGAGTGAATAGCAGGAAGCAGTGCCAACACACACGCCCTGTTGGGCCTTACTGGAAGCACATGCACTTTGGATTTCCTTACTTGACACACATTTGTCACCTTCTGTCATCTGAGAGTAATTGGCAGGAAACAAAAACAAACAATACTTTATAATTAATGCACAAACAGCACAGGTTGTACTTGCATGGAGCAGGAAAGATCAAGACAGCACACGGGCAGTTTTTTCCTGCAAATATAACCCAATAATTAATGTGACTGTTTACATTCAGTCTGCCAAGAATGTGCTCTTGTTTTTTTTGGATGTTTGTACAAAGCAGACGAACTTGAGAGGCTGACTACATTCAGTTAACTTTAATTGCAGTTTAAACAACATGACTGCTATTCCACTGTAAACAGGTGACCATGTCCTGAATGCTATCACCAAAAGTTAGGTGTGACAGCATGATGAAGAAGATGTGTATTTGCAGAGCACAAGTCATTTTGTGGCCAATCTATGCAGGGCGACGTGATTAGGCGAATGCTGACACCTAGTGGTGACTGTGATACAACATGATAACAATGAGCCCAGAGGAGGAGTTGGATCAATATGACTGTCACTTTCATTGTGTGTTCACCTGAATGATTAATTACTTCCTTACAGGCACCCTGCAGGCATAATGAGTGTGTGATAAAGTACTAGTAAGGTCCTGTTTAACAAAGAAATCATTAGGATAATTTTACCATTGTCTTATTTGTGTAGAGGTTTGTTTAGGCTACATTTTCAGACATTTGATTAGCATGTTATTTTTAAGTTTATCAGCAAAATTATGCTGGAAAGTACATTATAGACATTGCTGAAGTACTTTGGTCCTCCATTTCCCTTTCAAACAATACTATGTTGGTTTGTTTTGACCACTTTGCTCCTAAATGCAATACATTTAGATGGATTGTCATGAGATATAGCAGAAATGTAAGGTCCCTAGAGGGTGATTCCTAATGACTTTGGTGATCCCAGTTTCTCTGACACTACTGACAGGTCAAAATGAGGTTTTAGAGACCAAGATTAATGTTGGAACATTAGCAAGTAACAGTAGCCCACAGTGGGGGATGGTAGACTTGTCTATTTTAAAGAAGAAATGTTCAAAACAATGAACTAACATTATCCTCAGAATATAAAAAGAATCAACTATGAACTTATGCCAAGGATGTCTGTATTGTATGTTGTGTTACAACTGAAGTTAGCATGCCAATAAGCTAGCCCCTGCCCCGTCTGTAAAGTTTAATGACCGAAACTCATCATAAAACACACTTTACTCAAACTCGACACAACTAAAGAAAATAAAAGTCACAAAAACAATATTTGTTTGTATTTTTACTGTTTCAACGATCATAAACTTGAAATAGCTCTTAAGCAGGTAGACTACCTGAGCTAAGAAGCTAACAGCAGCTAGTTAGAGCCAAAGAGCTACAGCAAAGAGTAGGTCTAGAGAACAGTAGTTAGCAGTTATTCTTGAAATATGCCACCATTTTCACATTCTCTTAAAGCTGCTTTAATGATATTATATTATGTAAGTAAGAGGCCAATTTTCAAACGCAGCCTATACTGTAAAAGACGTTGCTTGCAGTGACAAATTATACAGTTAGCTAGGCTATAACTGTGCTCTGCTACAGAGGCCAAAAGCGGTCATGGCCGCTACTATCTTTTTTCATTTTGTTATCTCGAGATCATGAAAGAAATGGTTTTGTTATAACATGATAAGGGCTCGTTTTTTCATGATAACAGAGTAAATTACAGCATAAAAAAGCTTGTTCACCAGTGATAACAGGATAGTTTATCAGGTTAGCTTTCATCATGAAAGTTTATTATTTTTCCCAAGTATCTGCTTAATTTGCTGTGTGCAATATTTAAAATATAACCAAATATTGTGCCAAAAATCCTTCCAGTTAAACGTTGTGGACAAAAAGCTTCATTTATTTCAGGGCCTTCCGACAGTTTTTCCATTCAGACCAACGGAAGCCTCTGGCCCTGCTGATTTAGAGAAAAACAAGATATTTCAGGTATTTTAGTAGTTGTCTTGAAACACATTAGAGGCCGTGTGTATCAGGGTTCATTGGGTTAACATGCCTCTGGAAGGCATAATGCTGTGTTACAGCCGCTGCTGCATGTGTTTTTTTCCCAGGCAGACAATTCTCACAGACAATTTACTTCATGCCCTCTTTGCATTATTTTCCAGCTTCATTTAACCGTATTAGTCTCACACTGACTGTGGATTTGTTAAAAGTGAAGCTGCATGGTGGAGATAAGAATATATTTAGCTTCTATGAGAACAATTTGTCATTGTCCACTGAAAGAAATAACAGAGAGAGAGAATGTGGAAGAAAGATGGTGACAAAGGTAGGGCAGAAAAAAAGCCATTTGTGCGATGCATTCCCTCTCCTCTCCCCATTTTCCTCTCTCTTGTGTAGCAGCAGACAGTAATGTGCAGCTCTCATCAACAGGAAGCAGGATTCTATTCATAGAAGAAAGGTTGTGAGCTGTCCTACTATTCATTGTATTCACTCTCTCCAAGTCTGTTTTGATCTGCCTGTCTGCGTTTTCTGTTTGCAAACTTCCAAGACCCAACAGAGGAGCTTTTCTGTTCTCTGCCCAATCAGCTGCAAGAATTGAGATCATTCTATAAATGAAATGACATACTTCTTTTGTTGTTTGTTTTTAAAGCTCTTCAAATCAAGTGATTGGAATGCTAGTCATTCTCTGTTTAATGGTTGCTACAGTGATGCTGCATTTCAACCATAAATGTCCACTGTGAAGAATGTAAGATGTATTTGGAGAATATTGCCCAAGTGGAAAACAATATTAAGAAGTATGTTTTCATTATTTCATATTCCCCTGATATTATCTGAAAATATCTTTTTATATTTACATTGGGGAAGGTTCTCTTCCATGTTGTCGTTTCTACAGTGGTGCAGAACATACAAACCAAACAAGGGCCCTTTTTCACGAGTTTCGCTGCCACCATAGCTCCTCCGACATGCTTGAAAAAGGAACTTCACCAAATTCTCCAAATTCACTTCTAGATGCCACTAAACTGCACACATTGAACTTTTAAGGTCCCTAAAAGGAACTTTTAACTAGTTATGAACCAGCCTAATTTTAATAATGACGCCTCACAACTTACCTATTGGACACCATCGGCGAGGAGACTGTAGATTACTATGCTGTCTTTCATATTGTCATTGCCTGGCCCGCTCAGTCACACCATGAATATACACGAAACACCATGAAATGCTTTATGGCACACAGACCAGAAGAGACAATTTGTTGTTTACGAGCATGATTGATCCACTGCTCTGTGCTATCTATAGTTGGAAACGGGAGTATATTTTTCTTTAGATATTTTTAATATTTTGTGTTTGTGAAGGAAAATCTGGTCAGATGTGAGCTGAGGCGCTGAGGAGGTCAGGAGACGAGAGGATGTCTTAAGCAGAAACAGTTTATTGATGGACTTGATGCACCAAGGAGAGTTAGCGACAGCATACACTACAAACCAGACTTGTGCCACGCCAAATGGCTGTCCTGTTTAAGCTCTTCCCTCTTCCCATGTATCTCTATATGTCTGTTAGTCAGTCGTTGCCACTATCAGTAAAGTAAACAGTTTCACTCTCAATCTTGGGCGGCAAGCATGAGCTGGTACCCTAAACCCTGTCCTACTTACATACAGGAGGCCCTGAAAAGAAAAGAAATCTCCTTTGCAGTGTTTATGGTCCAACTGGTATCGTGCAAATAAGTGCTGTTTTTCTTTCACTCTCTTCCAAAACAAATGCTCGTGCTAGGCTGTTGTTTATGACAGTAATCAGTATTGCTTTTGTTCACGTGCCCCACAGCCACAGTCATGCCACAATCAAAACAAAATGAAAGTTTCCTGGAGGGGCTTTAACATAGAGTTTACAGTATAGAAGAGAGAATGAAAGAGAGAGTTCTGTATGAGAGTTCACCGTGCAAAGGATACCTGAATGCCCACTAGCAAAACTTTTCTGACAAGTTTAAAGTTAGACAAATGGGCACACAAACTTGGCCAATGCTGCTTATGATTTAAAGCAAATGTGATACTGGATTAATGTGTGCTGTGCTGCAATAAGCTGTGTGGCTGCTGTGAGTCATTACTCAAACTGTTCTGAACTTAAAGGCAGTATAAATACATCAAGATCTTCATTTAATTCCATTCAATAGTTTTAATTTAACTCTGATAATGAAATATAGCATCTGTGCAGAACTACTGCATAAATAAAGCCTGTCTGACATCATGTCATTTCATTGCTTCAGGGTTTTAGTGGGAAAAATCTATCAGGTCTTTTCTTTCAAGTCTTAGGTCTTCATATTTAAGAGTCCAAATCCAAATTTTCAACCAGGTGTGTGTTTGCATGTCTGTGTGTTGCATGGTTTACACATTTGTCTTTGCGTGAGCTCTTTTTCCCATTCCATTACTCGGCCATATGTTCATCACAAAAAATAAATGAAAATTAGATTACAGCACCTTGAATTTCTTGAATGATCCTATTACAGTTGGTGCTCTCTGAGCAAGGGACAGGTCTAATTAGCTCTTCAAGTGGCTCCCAGGTACTGTGGGAGAAAGCACATCTAATTCACGTTCCTCCAGGAACTGAGCCCCTCCTCGGTTTATGAGACCACTCAATCCTGAGACATCAGCTACATTCGACTCAGCTGCAGGGCTGGAATAAAGAAATATGCTGTGGTGAAATATACAAGCAGGTTAGAAATGTAAGTAGCTAGTTTGAAAAAAAGAAGAATATATGAAATATTTAAACATAAACTAAAAACCCTTTCTCGATATCTAAATAAAGACTGTAGATTATCTCCCTTTTAGTTTCCTCTTCAGGGCTCAATTATTATTCCTTTCATTTCCACCAAGGCATATAGCGCTACTCCACATTGTGCTGCATCTGTTAAGAGCCTATTGTTAAAAAAACTGCAGGCTGTATCTAAAGGAAACAGTCTTGGTTAAGGATAGAAAGTAATCTTTTCCCTGCAATGTCAGCAGGAGTCCTGGATGGCATCAGTTACAGGTGTTCAAATATCTAAAATAGTTTGACCTGAAATGAAACAATTAAAATAACTTAATAAAAAATTAAAAAAACATTGTTACAGCAGCATAATGAGCAAACTTTACAGCCACAGTGGCAGTTCTTAATAATATGTAATCGCAGGTGTGATCTCCTCTGACTCACAGAGTCAGCAGGATGCATTTATGTCACTTCAACAACCTTTACAAAAGCTGGGAAGACATGAGGTCAAAGATGCTTGTGAAAACTCAGAGCTCATAAAAAAAACAAGCAACAGGGCCAATTTTCAATATTCTCATTTTCTAAAAAGAAAAAAAAAGAATTTTCATTGCATTGTTTCTTGAAATTGTTTTTATTTAGTCCATTAGTACAGCAGTGTGGCTCTCCACAATCCCCCTCAGCAATGTGAAATTCAGTGAGACAGATTGTTGCCCTTGAGGTGGTGATACATCCACTATTCTTTAATATTGCAGTGAGTGGCTTATTCATTAAGATGATAGAGCTTCTGAAAGAAATGACCAGATGGGATTGACTGTTGGTACCTGCACCGCATTTATAACAGTAAATCAATAGAGGAAGCTGTTTAGCTTGTGTTTCACAGGTTGTGGCAGCAATATTTATCATTGAAAAGATTTTTTTGAAAAACAAATGCGTTGTGACCTTTTTTTCCCTTGTGAAGTATTTGTTGTACTGAATATTTTGAATCTCTCATGGCCATGTTAAAGACATGAATGCATTAGGTTCCAGTTAACTCCCTGAGCTGACACACTGTGTGTAAGGAAATAGTATATTATGTGAGCCCCTCTGATTGCAAACAAATGTCTACTGGAGAATAGAGCTGCAAGGTTTAGCCCGACAATTATTCCTTAGCCAACAATTTTGCAAATCAATTAACTGTTACAGCTTTTTAAGCCGAAAATGACAAACATTTGCTGCATCTCACATAAGAAGTTGTACCTTCTCTAAATGAAGAATTTTGGGGTTCTGACGGACAAAAAAGGCGAGCAAGTTATCACAATGGACTGTGGGAAATTGTAATCGGCATATTTTCCAGTTTTTTGACATTAAGGTTTCATACAGTAACTAAAGGATTCTCGTATCAATCAGAAAATAACTGACAAAATAACTGCTAATAAAAAGAATTGGTAGTCAGCATGACTGGAGGCATATGGTGGCTTTAAAGCTGATGTAGGCATCATCTGGGAATCAAACTAGCTGTATCATGAGACCCTTAAGGAACCAACTCTGCTGCACCCTCCTTCACCTGTTTTTGCTCAGGCTCAGTTTAATTTGGTTTGTTGTCGCTCCCTCTTTTCAGTTTACAGCAAAGATTTACGACAACACGAAATGTGTGAAGGGAAAGTTGCAGCGGTATAAATTGGACTGTCTCAGCTTGACTCAAGTGGTCTTCATTTTCTGAAGTCTGGGTACAGAGCATACAGAGCCAAGGAGAGGTGCAGAAGTCTGGTGTTCTTTAAGACAACCTGGATTACAATATGCTGAAAGGTTATAATGGAATTTTTGCAGAACGACACCAAAGATAAACTGCCTGCCTAAGCTTTAACTAATGAAAGTATTGAGTGGTTGCTTGGTATGAAATTTTCAAACCAAAGCTGCCCACCGATGAGGTTTGAGTGAGTTATGTAGTTCTGATCAAAACAGGTTGGGTTTCGTCAATAACTTTTAACCACTGAGAGTCTAGAGGTTGTCCAAACGGGAAAATGACTGCACTCTGTCAAGGACAAGGACACAAACCCAAAAGAAATGGCTTAGCACCAACATTCCTGTTCTTCTGCCAGAGCAGATTGAATTATTATGTTCCATAAAAAATTTAATGGGATTTCAGCAGGACTCATATATAAAACGAAGACTGCAAGACTGAGTCGCTGTGCTTTGATGCTTCCTTTATAGCTCTCTGCTCTCTGTACCATCTGAGACGGGATTACTGGGCAGGAAGCTGCCAAACAAACAGCTGAGTGGACACAATGTATCATGGGTCAGATTTTGATTCACTGGCCGAGGCAAATTAAATCACTCTGCAAATGACGTTTAGACAAACATAAACAAGCCTTTTAATGCTATAGTGGCTACATCTGCCATGAGCACTGCCTTTCCCATTACAGTGCTGAGCTGTTTGATTTACAAGTGTGTTTAGTGCACCTCTTAGGGTCGAAGATTCCACTTACAGCACTATTAGAGTAAAGTGCATCTCTGCAGCTCTTGAACTTTTGCACGCATCAATAAGCTTTAGTCTGATGGTAAAAAATGTGTTTGCACCGTTACAAAAGAACTGTTTTGTTTTGTTTTTTAAAATTTTTTCCCAGTTTTGGGTAATGCACTCCTCAAGATGAGCAGCCTATAAATCAACT